>JADLZK010000294.1:0-62292 GCA_015847255.1 Hyparrhenia diplandra | reverse complement strand
AACTGGTTGCTACCAGTCTGGCCTCGGATGTAGATAGTCGGTGCCGGTTGTACCTGCATGTTAACAATAAGAACTCCATGTCCAGCCTCCTCTTGGCATCAGAGAGAGAGCTGATCAGATGCGCGGATGCGGCCAACATAGCACCGAATTCCTTTGGAGCATCGCTGGGGTGTTGGATCATGTACCTGTTCATCATCGGTTGTTGATTCCTGTGAATAATGGATTCATACCTGTTGCTCCGCCGGAGTGGTGACCAGAAGATAGTGTGTGTGCTAATGCACCCAAGCCTCAGCTTTGTGCTGGATGAACTGCAATATGTGCTTGTGACAAGCCTGGTGAACCTGCCAAGGATTCGAGGCTCTTTGGAAGCGATTATCATTCCTCGCCTTCCACAAGTACCAGCTATGGTAATTAAAATTTTGGAAACTAATTTGTCAGGTGTCGTATCTGTAATGAGAGTAGAAAGAGCTAACTGAATACCATCATTTTCTGTGGAAGGATGTCAGCTTCTAAAAGGTGGATTACTTGAGAACCAATACTAGCACGAGCAAGGTTACAATGAAAGAAAAGGCGACTCGCCATTTTCTATTTTCCTGCCACACAAGAGCAGTGTTTATCAATAAGGGTAGAGTACCTGGCACCTCTTTTTCAGCCAGTTGTGAGGGCTCTTCTTTATCGTAATCTCCAGGTGAAGGCTTTGAGTGTGAAGATCCCTGCTCTTCCAAGTCCTCTGTAGAATCTGGTTCACTTCAGGGCGACGCTTCTGGAACCTTGAAGTGGTAGGTGGACGTTAAGAAGCTTTTCGCGATGATAAATGCTTGTAGATGTACTGTAGTGCATAAGCCATGGCAGGTTTCCAACGAAGGATGTCCAAGCGGTCAGAAGGGATGGGTAGGATTTCAGTAATGGCTTGGCCAGCCTGGAGCAGTGAAAGTGGTGGAGAGAAGTTCCAAGTTCCAAGTGTGAGTGCCAGGAAGCCAAAGGTCGGACACTTTAGAAGGTAATGGGGAAGTAGTGACAGGCAACAGGAGGTGATCATGAACAGAGTTCCAAATAGGGCTCCATGGTGCAGACCAAATGGAAATATTTCCAGCATGAATCTGATAAACGACATGTTGCACAACTCTTCCTTGACCTGCAAAAATAGAAGACCAGAAAATGGATTTGGGTCCATCATTAGTGGCCGTCCAAAACGAGCTGTTGCGTAATACTCTAGCCTTTTAGGAATGGTAGAGAGGAAAGTGATTTTGTTATTGGCCGCATATCCAAGCTGCATGTATAAGTAAACTTTTATTAACAGTATGGAGGTCACGGATGCCAAGGCCCGCATTTTCTTTTGGCTGACATATATCCTCCCATGAGCAGAGAATGCTATGCTTGGAAGCATCTTCTCTCCTATATACACCTGCCCACCAGAATCTGGCGCGTGATGATAGTGTTGATTTGCTCAATAAAAGTTTGTAGAGAATAGAACAGTAGACATGATATAATAGATAGGAATAGAAGCTAGTACAAATTTGATGCAGTGATTCTACCAGCATGATTAAGTTTATTGGCTTTGACAGTTGTAAAGCTTTAGCAAGGAATTCACTATGGGTTCAAATCAGCTCACATGATGGGTTTACACTATTTAGTACTCACTAATAGTAAGATGGGAATTTCCTTATTATACTCTATATAAATAAATGTGCACATACAGCTCTGCTATACTCTATTCCTTTTAAACACACCCAAAATACTGAGCAAAACGATCTTACTGGAGCTCCTCAGTTCAAAGTTTATCTTATTTATAATCATATGGATATTAAATTGTTACCGAAACGAAAAAGGTCAATTTACCTGTGACAATATATGTATTGACACACATGAATTTAGTACTGAGGTGCATATATACATTTATAATTTTATATATAATTATAAGTTTGTATACAAATTCGTTTCTTCTAGAAAACAAATGGATCAACTTTTTGTAGGCAAGTAGAAAGAAAGTGCATGTGCAGATATGATATACGGCGTACGAATCGTGGTAGAAATACAGCGATGTATACATAGATACGCACAATGGTAGTTCAACGACGCTGCGCAACAAAAATGCAAAGTATGCGACGCACGTATACACTACTATACACAGTACAACATTTACTGCACAAACGATGACATCACCTTCGCGTGGTGAAAGCAAAACAAATCCTGAGGATCGGAGCGCACTTTGTCTACGCCGACGGAGCCGGCGCCGCGAACGGCATGGGCACGCTGGACGGCCGGGGAGCGGGACCGATCGACGGCATCGGCGGCAAGGCCACCTTGGGGACGACGGATGGAACAGCAGCGGGCATCGGTGCAGCCCAGCTTGGCGACCACGGACGCCGGGGACGGCGGGCATTGGCGGCAGCCCAGCCTGCGGCACAGTGCGACCGCGGGCGCGGGCGGCAACGCCACCTTCTTCGGCACAGCTGGCATGGGTGGCAAGCGCCGTCGTCCCCTGTGGTACGAAGGGCACCGCTGGCAAGGCTGGCACGGCGGGGAGGCCAGGGACGGTAGCAGCATAGCCGCAGGCCGCCACGGTCGTGTCGGCCAAGCGGCGCGCCGCATGGCAGGTGTTGCTGGCCAGGAGGAGTGCGTCGCTACGGCGATCGTGGCTGTGAAGCTCGCAGCGGAAGCCATACCGCTGCTAGTAGTAGCTACTGTCTATCGAGATGGCTTACTGCACTACTAGGGCTGCAGGAGTGCCGGGTTGTTTGTTGATGTGTAATGTAAAGTTGTGAAGAACAGGGCGTCAAAATGCGTCGCGATTTTATAGCCTCAGCATACATAATTAGGGGAAGGTGCGATTAGATTGATCGATGGGTGGCCGGCCGGATCGGTGTGGCAGCGCATTGCGCGAGCGGGATGACATAGCCCAAGTTGGTGATCAGAATGGCAGGACAGCAGAAGAAAGATTAGTTGCAGTTGCAGCGATATCGGGAGCTGAGGCGGATCTTTGATCGATCGCCGCATGTGCAATTTCTGCATTTAGGTGACCATCGTGCGCTGCAGCTGCAAACTGATGGCAGACGACTCAATCTATAAGCGGACACAGTCACACTGTCACGTCGATCGACTGGAGCACCGAGCAGAGCGCCGGGAGGCATGCAGGCAGTTCGGTGCCTCAGCAGCGCCAGCCGAGGTGTTGCAGGATGGCGCGCCAGCATTTGCATTGAGCAGAGCAGAGCATTACAACATTGCCTTGCATGACAGAAGAAGCAGGGAGTAATGAGGCGAGAGTCCCTTGAACGCACCGACTGTGATCGCAAAAGTCCCATGGGTTCCAACTCTCAAATTCTACCATATAGATGCAGTCAAGTAAAGAAAAAGATCACACGTTTTCAAACACAGGATGTAGCTCAGGTGACAGGTCGCTCACTTAGTATGCGAGAGATATGGAGATCGATATAGCGATGAAAACGGACGGAAAACGGACGGAAAACCTCATTTCTATTTCCATTTCTATATTTGTTGGCGGAAACCGATCCGGCTGGAAAAATGCGGCCGAAAACGGAATCGGATTATGCGGGTGCACGGAAACGGACCAATACGAACGGAAATTGAACGAAACGGTCGGAAGCCGGAACTTAAAGGAAAATAACAAATTAAAACAACACACTTATTGTGGTCTGGTGTACACCATTTTGTGGTGTCTGCGGTGCTTGCTGTGGTGGCAACATGGTGCCCAAAACCAAGATGCTTGTCCGGCGGCATGGAGACGGGCATGGATTCCTCTTCCACGAGCTGACGGCAAGGAGTTCGAACGACCAAGATTTGACATCACGGCAGCCTGGGGCAGCTGCATCATCACAAATTACAAAGGCATAAATTTTTAATCTGACCATCATCTGCTGTCAGAAAATGGGGAAAACAGAGGTCTGTGTGTAGCATTATGCAGTTCATTCAGACGCCAGCCGCTATGTGATTTATGGATCAGATCGAAGTATCTATTGCTATCGATTAGTGTCGATTTAACCATACCTGGCTGGGTGAGGAGACGGCGCGACGCGCGACTTGACTGCTGCCGCCTGCCGCCGGCCGGCCAGGAGAGGAGACGGCGATGCTCGAGATGACGACCGCTGCCTGGCTGAGCCGCTGGAGAGGGAGGAGCTGCCGCCGGCCGGGCCAGGAGGAGGCGGCGAACGGGACGGCGAGGCCCGGAGGCTGGGCTGCCGGGCTGACTGCCCGGAGCCTGGAGGCGGCGGCGGCGAGTCAAAATGGGAGTCTGGCCGCTCCCGCTGGCGGCTGCGGTCCTTCTCCCTTTGGCGTACGGATGACGGGATGAGTGAGTGAGGTGAAATCCGAATGTTTCCGGATTAAATACGGAAATATCCCGATGAAATCCGGGAATCCGGAAAATACGGCCGAAAAATGCCATTTACTTCCGGCCGCATTCCGGCAACCTTCATCCCGATTCCCGACCCGGATCCGAATTTTCCGGAAAATACGGAAACGGGCGGGAAAATGTAAAACGGACCGGAAAAACGGAAAAATTCCGCCTGCTTTCAACGCTTTCAGATCGAGCAACCCGCATCTCTGAATTCATTTTGTTTGCTTTAATTTTTTTTTTTTTTTGTGCCAAACTGACACATTTGTTCCGTAGGCACATGTGTGAACGTGCTCTGTTGACGTAAGAGAACCTCATGAAACTTGCAATAATGGTGCTCTTTTATTCCTGCATCTTCCTGTTTACCATGAGTGAGTATTTATCAATTTTTATAAGAGAGTAAAATTGTTTTTCTTGCTTATTCGAAAAGTCACTTTGATTGAATATTTTTTTGTTTGATGATCCAACTTTTGTATAATCTTATTATAGCCACACCAAGACCATGAAAAACAAAGTTGGTTAAGTGGATAAATAAAAGTTTAGTCATACAACACATAGTTAGGTTGAATCAATAGGCAAATAGGTGCATGTAACTAAGTGTGCAGTGAGAGACAAGCCAAATCAGAGGCCTAGATTATATTTTTGAACAAAAGATTACCCACCATTTCCTACTGCACCAATACCAGCTCCTGGCTCCTGCAAAGGATCTCTGCCGGGCATTAGGATTATTACTGGGGCCCAGTGTCGATTGAGGAGAAAAACATAAGTACGGGCGTACAAACTTATAAAATGATGATTCGTACAAACAAATACATGTACATCCAAAACAAAAAAAATGATTCAAATCTCATTTTAGGGTAACTCAATTTATTTCAAACTTAACTAGAACCAATTGTTGGAAGAAAAAGAAACATTACAAAACCAAGGTATACATGGTGCTAGTACAAGCCTGGAAATGCAAAACGTTACAATAAAAACTCTCGGCTGTTCCCTATCCATGTCAAATATGAGGCAGCAAGGGAATGAGAAATAAAGATACAAGGCTAGATGAAGTCTTATCACAAATATTTCATATTTTTGGGCCAAGCGAATGCCATTTGAAGCTAAAAAATAACATTTCCATCCTAAGCCAAATAATAAATGGAAGAATATATCATCATCCTTCGAATAGCTCTTGCAGCTTGGGCTTCCAAACTCCTGGGGGCTGATTTTGGGTGGGTAACTTTTCTTATCCTCTAAGTATTCTGTATAGCCTGAAATGATTTTTGTCCCTGATAGCTTGGCACAGCTGTCTCCTAAGCATAGGATTTGGGACCTTCCACCCATCTGGGTGGTAGATTTTCTGAAATTCAACTTGAACTTGGACAGCCTGAGAAGTTTTTTCCCTCGAAGAGGGGCCTAGAATTGCACAAGTATGAAAAGTAGAGGTGCCCACATGATACTTGTAGATATTTCTCCATATAACCCCTCAATTTTGTGTTCGAGATCGACATCTAACTCGGGTCCTCGGAGATCAAATAATTTAAGCCAACATTGATTAAGTATGAGTTGTTGAGCAAGAATAACAACTGAGGCCTTGATCTGAAAATGATTCTGATATGTCGCACGCTTTTCTTGCAGAGAAGACACCATCTCTACCATCATGTTGTTTACAGGTTGTATATTTTCAGCACAAGGCAGATGACCCTGATAACTTGATTCACCAACCAGCTTTTTAGTTCTCAGAAACCATGTATGTCAATATGGACTGAGGACCTTTGTGAATGTCTGAGGATCCTTAGGGATCTAGAGGACTTTGGAGTCACGTCATCCTCCATTGATATCATCCTAATCTTCCATCGTGCCCTTATCACCTCTACTCACTTTGGTTTTATATGCTGACAGGAGGATGGCCATTTTTTTCTCTATTATTTCAACTTTGACAGAGGCTGGTGAATCAAAAGGGTTATTATCTGTTTGAGGCTTTAGACAGAGCGCCGTGCACACGCAGCAGGTCACTGAGCTTAGTGTTCATAATCTGATTCATAGAAGAATATTCCATCATATCAGGATCCCAAGCAACTAGAAACATCAACAAAAGTGAGGATCTTAACATGGTTTCTGGACGAAATAGTGCCAAATGGTATCGATCTGCATCAGAGTTCTTAAACACAGGTTCCCCTTCTTCTTCCTCACAAATACCGGGCAGGCCCACGGAGCCATCCGAAAAGAGCGGCCTCGTGAAACAGAGCGTACGAATAATTGTCTCGAGAGCCCAGATCCAGCAAATGGTCCGGTCGTGCTTGTCCTCCCAGCAGAAGCACGGCTGAGAACCCATCCGACGCCCAGCTCCTTGAGCCATCTGTCCACTACACTCATGTCGCCGCGTTTGATGCCGCAACTGCAGACGGCGCACCGAAGAATTCCAGGACTAGGCTTCTAATGCGGTCCATGCGATCCTCATATACGCTGCTTCCCACCACCATGTCCTTCTGTCCCCGTGGATCCTCAAGGAGTCAGTGCATGGCCGCCGCCTCCATTGAGAAAAGTGGAGAGGCGAGCCGCTAGATGCGTAGGCACTAGAGAGGTTAGAGACTATGGTACCTGAGGAGCTGCTAACGTTGATCCAACGTGTTGGTAGCTCCAAGAAGAGCCCCGGCCACCATTCCAACCTTCCATGCCGACGCCGCCGAAGCCCCCTACAGCAACCAGCGAGATCTGCAGAGGCGAACAACCTCCGATCCCGATCGACGCTGAGCCGATGTGAGCTGATTTTTGTGCGTTATGGGCAAGAACTCAAGTTCTTGCTGCAGCTCGTGAAGAGTGAGGGTTTTAACGCGCTTTGGGTACCATATCCCGGGATTTTGAAGGCAACAACCCCTACGATCGATGCTGATGCGATCGATGTGCGTTGTTTTTGCCGGCGTTCCGGTTCTAGGCAGGAACTGAAGAGGAACGGAAACCTGGACCTTGCTGCACGGCTATTATGTGTATCAGTAGAGTATAGATGAAATCGACGTTTTCCTAACACGCTTTGCCTACGGTTTTGCAGGCACGTTACTATTACGATACGATAGCACCATTGGCTACTTCCTACTCGGCTTTGATAGGAAGTTGCTGAGAAACCTTGTTAGCTACACTACACCAAACAAGTGGTTATTCATTGGCCTCACTCGTTTTAATATAATGAACTAATGAATCCAATCATCCCTGGAAACGTGTAGTATAATAAGGTAGTCAGTGGACATTTTCAGTTTCAAATTATAAGATGTTTGGCTTTTGTATATACTTTTTTATACTATATATGCACTACATGCTTATTAGCTAGGTACAGACTGTATCTGCGATGCTATAAATCCTAACAATGCCAAGACAATACAAAATGAGAAGGAAACTATAGAGTTTGGTTCACCGGCAGTTCAACACAGAATGAAGAACGGATACATCATAATGTAGCGCCTAGGGAAACAGCCGCTGTCATCTTCCTTCTCAGGGGGCGACGCCCCACGCGCCGGCTGCTGCCTCGCTCCCCAGCTGCCGGGTGAGGCCGCCTCGCCGCCGCCCCCGCCCCGCGCCAGGCGGGGCGGCCAGGGGGAGGGCCCAACAACCCCCACGCTCCCTCCTTCCCCCGGTCCTTCAGGTTTCTCCCTCCCCCCCCCACCCCCCCCCACACTTCCTCCCCAGGGCGCCGCGGTCATCGGATCCGCCCTCCATGGCCGGGTCCGCCCCTCACAGAGCCGGATCCGCTGCCACCGCGGCCGGCTCGGCCAGGAACGCCGGCGGGCGTCGCCGACTTAGGGGTTCGGCGCTCCGGCCGGACTCGCGGGCGGCGGGGTTTCGCCGGCTGCGCTGCCAGCCGTTCCGCGCAGGTAGCCGGCCGCGGCGGGTGGCGGGCGCCCTCTCACCGGTAGTGGCCGGGCGACGGCCTTGACCAGATCTCGGGCGCTGGCGGGGCCCGTCGATCAACGGCGCGGCGCGCGGCGGCAGCCACGCTTCTTCCTCGACCGCTTCGGCACGGGTGCGCTCACCACGACAGCCCCATGCAGGCAACCCCAGCCCTCGCTCCCGCCGGGCGGCGGTTTCGCTTTGTGGCGGCGCTAGCAGCGAGGCCCGCGCCACTCAGCCGGCTCGCGCATGCTAGACGAAGTCGCGCCACCACCTTCCCGAGGTCGCGCGCGACTACTTTGGCGCTGGTGGTCCTTCGGCTGCCGCTGCGATGGTAGATCGCCAGGGCGGGTGGCAACCGCGACGACGGCACCGGGTGAAAATCCCCTCACCCAAGCCTTTGCGCTTTGGGCCGACGCACGTGGCGCCCGCGCTATTACCTTCTTGAAGGCGCCGCTCTCTTTCGCTCACACACCGCTGCCGCCGGGGCTCGAACGAAGGTTCCAGAGGTGCTTCTCAACGCAGCCGCATTCGCGGGCATCACCCCCTTCTTAAAGGCCCGCTGAACCCATCGAAGCTCCTCGCGCGCCTTGCGCCGCTTCAACCTTTAATGTCGCCGCCGCCCCTCGCCTCTACGCTTACTGCGTTGTGGCTCCCGCCGCTCCGTGGGCCTTGTTCCGGGTGAGCTGACGCATCGCCACCGCCGCCGCCGTTCCGGTCGTGGACCACCGACGCCGCTGCTTCGACGACCGACCTATTGCACATTTCGCCAAGGCCCCCGGCTCGCAGGGAGATGTCAAACCGCCCAACGGCTCATCCCGGCATGTCCCGCTGATTTCATGCAGAGCACGTTGTCGCCGGCCGTCGTTGTTGGTCGTGGGCCACCGACGCCACACTCCGCTTGGAGTCACCGGGTTGACGCCATCGCTGTCGCCGTCGCAGCCTTGGCCGCCGGGCCACCGCTGGCGCTAAGATCCACCTTCGGCCGCCGGCCGAGTGTGTGATGCCCCGTGATGTTCGGGTCGTGATTTCCGTGACTTCCACTCCATTCAGTCGGGCGCCCACCGAGTTCGCCAGCGATGCAAAGATTTCGCGATAGTGTGTTGTGTTGGGTGGCTCGGTGGCGGGCTCCTCTTTCTGTTTCGGCAGCTGTTGTGTCTTTTGTTGTGGCCACTTCCTCCGCGGGTTTTGTGAGGTCGCTCTGTTGTGTCGTGTTGTGTTGTTTGTGTCGTGTTGTACCGTGTTCAACCGGTCCCGGCTTCTTCTCTTAATCAAAAGACACGTGAAGACGCACTCGAGAAAAATAATGTAGCGCCTAAGACACTAAGGCGGCCGGGGAATGGCATCTCGTAATAGCGAACGCCTCCTACCTACCTAATACAATGATACACGTTACTTGTGCGTATCCGAGAAAAAGGTGGTCGGAGAGGAACATCAAGAGGTCTGAGGGCACGGGCCCAAAAACCTACAAGGTTAGCCAAACCAAACACGTGTTGATAGAGGTCCAATGGCGGTGTGATTGAATCAGTTTATTAGGGACCGCACTTCATCTCCGTTTTGTTTTAATTTCTTATGTTGCGCCGCTTAAGTTTCGAGATCAAGAAGACATGTAGCACATAGAGCATACTGGAGCCTGCCTGGAGTCTTGGTAGTGTTGAAGAGGTGGCACATCTTGTGGCTGCTGGCATCGGTGCACATATGGCTAGTCTGAAATATCGCTGAAATCCTTCAAAAAAAAAAAAAAAAAAAAAGGAAAGGAAAATGTCGCTGAAGTCTCAACTCCTCAAGGCTGCGCTCAATCTGATGCAATTATAGAAGAAAATTAGTGGAGCATGGTTCCGTGTATGATGATGGAGCCACTCTCCACAGAATTTTCTTTCTGGATTAGAGGAATGGGGAGTGGTAGCCGGCAGTTAGCTTAGCCTGTGCATCAAAGTTAACAGGCTTGACCAGTTGACCATGATCAGGTCATAGGCAGCATCACACCATATGGATCAACTAGTTAACTGATCATCTCTGTTTCATCAGTACAGTATTACGAAATTTCTTTCTTATATTGTGTATAATATTTGACAGAATAAGTTTGAGTTGCATACACTGAAAAGAGATGGAGCTTCTTCAGGCTGCATACACTGAACATTCACATAAAAGGGCCTGAACTGAAATCCTTTTCCATGATCTGCAAAATGTTCAGAAGTATAAACTAAGACAGATGACCCTCCCCTCTGCAATAGCTCTGCTGCAGCTACCCTCCACAGCTCATAGAAATAGTTTCTTTCATATACGAGTAAGCAGTAGTTTTTCTTTTTTTAGGCAAGTAAGCAGTTGTCTTGATGAACCCAAACACATTCATCATCCGAATTGATTGCCTCCACGACCTTGTCAGCACGTAAGCATGAACTCAAACACATTCGCCGTATATTCATATATATGAGTAACCAGTCAGCATGTAGCCAACTCTTCCCAGACACATTCAGGTGACTACTGAGCAATGCCTCACTTTCTCCCAAAAAAAAAAAAAAAAAAAAAAGACACATTCAGGTGAGAACAAACCTTTCAGACATTTCGTTGCTCAATGGGAGCATAGGCTAGAGCTATCTTCTGTTTCTGTTATCTAGTTATTTTTTTTTTTTTTTTTAGGCAATCACCGGGGTTGAGGGACCCCACCTGAATATTTTTCCATTGATTCCGGCTACCGTGATGGACGGTGTCGTGCACCAAAACAGTTTTAGTACATGGGCCAGTGGCCAAAGGAGATACAGGAGGGAGGGGCGAGATTACAACACAAGACATAACATAACACATAAACATAACATAACATCGGGTGATCCTAGATTAAGTTGAAAGTCGCCAACCAAGATGTCGATTTGGCGCCACCACCGAACAGCATACTCGGCGGTTTCACCATGGCCCTTGTGCCCGCACCGCCTCCTCGTGTGAGCTACGCCCGCTCCACCGGCCACCCTCCTCCGAGGGCCCACGGAAGTGGGGACTAAGAGTGATGACGAGCACGCACCCGACCGCCGAAACACGACGACCTTCCTTTTTAAGCCGATGGGGGACATCCTATAGCACATCCGGGTCCACATACCACCATCCAACGCAATCCATGGGGAGGAAACCTTGAGGGGAGGGTGTCGCCGGTGGCCACCCGCATTTGATTTTCCGCACCACCAAGAAGATTGTCGACGGAGCGAGACGCCGGAGGAGGACACTTCGTCGGACCGCCGGCCGGCATGGACTGACAGCGAGACCAATCCACCCAAACATAACAAGAGAGGAAAGAAAGGGAAAGGAGAGGATAGGTAGAGCCCAAACGGCGTTAGGGACAAGATGGCCACAAGGACACGACGCTTCAACAAGGGACATGACACATGATGCCACCGTCGTAGGGCCGGGAAACGTAGAGGATTCACCCGCATACGCTCCGTCAAAAGGTAGCAAGAATCGAAAAACTTCGACGACACCTCCAAGGAGGGGCATGATGCTAGGTGCGCCACCGCCGCTGGACCGGCACTAAGCCGATAGGGCGTTAGCCCAGCTTTTCCATACCAACCCGCAAGCTGGAATTGGCCGCCACCACTACCATTCGTGACAGATACACAAAGTTGAGCTCCACGACGCACCGTACCATGGGACGTAAGCCACGGCGACGCCTCCCGTGGAGGAAGATGACGCCCGCACCATCGTCGCCGGCTTGGTCGGAGCCGACAAGGTTTTCAACCCGGCTTATGCATACGAATTTCCAACAGTATCCACATGCCGGCAGAAACGCATTCCTCGCGGTCGCCAGCCGAAAAGCGGAGCATGCGCCTCCATTGATGGGTGGACGGCAGGACGGTGCTGCCGGTTCCACTCCGCCGCACCACGCGCCGCCAGACCATGGCATCCGCTGCATGCAGCCACGGCGCCCTAGCCACTCCTGCCGACCAGCAACGACGGAGAGACGGACCGCAGCTATCGCAGTTCTCTTCCGGCGCTGACGCGGGATCTGGCGTTGACCGGGCGCCAGATTCGAGCCACACCGGCGGCATGACACGCAGCGCGGACACAGCCCCCCGCCATGGCCGCATCCTTGCCATGCACGCACCGCCCGCTCTCACCGGGCGCAAGACACCCGGCAACCTGACGCCCACGGTGCACACCACGACCCCGGCCGGGCCACCCCCCCGCCGCGGGAGGGGTTGGCCCCGCGCGCCGGATCCGGGGGCGGAGGATGCCGGATCTCGGCCTAGGGACCCCGGATTGTCGCAGGGAGGTCCCCCGCCAACCGCCATTGCGCCATGGAGCAAGCACGAACGGAGAAGAGAGGGAAGGGGGAGGATTGGGAAGGGAGGGAGCCGCGAGGCCTTGTTGAGCGCCGCGGTAGGCCGCCGCCGCTAGCCCGACGGGGCCGGCGGCGGCGGTCGGAGGAGCCTCGGGTGGACGGCTGGAGTTTTTGCCGGGTGGGAGGAGTCGCCCAGCCGCCCTGTATGGACGACGCGGGGAGGGAGCGATATGTCTCTATTTCTAAGGAGTGTCTATGTGTATTATCTAGTTCTTTTTTCAAACTCAGACTTTGTATTTCTGTTATCATATAATGGAAATGGGGTATCCCTCGGTTCAAAAAAAAAAAAAAAAAACAAACCTTTCCTTTCAGACATTTCTGTTGAACAGCTGCTGGGCGTCCTTGGCGGTGATGCGGTTCCATGAGGTCCAAACTGGGCATGGAAATAGAGTTATTTTATTCACCAATTTCTTTCTTTGAACGTTCCTACGCCCGACGCCAGTGGTCAACGTCATCAAGTCCACAACGGCTTGGCCTCAACTATCCGTGTTCCTTCATCATTCATTTTACATGCATGCATCGCCGCGTTGGACACTTGGACTCACTCTCCCCCACCTTCTCCCTCCCCTTCCCAGCGGCTTCTGCCGGCTTGACTCACTCGATTCCACCCTCATGAGCTTCCACTTTCTCCTTGTCCCTCAGGCCCAGTCGTCCCTTCCCTTCTCAGCTTCTCCCTCTACCTGGCAAACAACTCGACGATTGTCCACGACGTGAGCACCCTAATCCAATCGCCATCTTTCCCGTGATCCTGCCTCATCTCTCTCATGTTCTGTTTGTTCGATTCTTCCCTGCCGGACTGTCCCTGTGTCCCAACCCTAGCTCCTATTTGGGACTTCGGATGTGGATGTAAATATTTGGGACTGTTTATACCACCCCTTCATACAAGTTTGCCTTGTTATATGTAATTGTGATGTACTCCGTAGATGAATTAATGACAGTTTATAGTAAAATCATGCCAATTTTTTGTACGGCATATGAATTTGATCCGATATTTCTGAGTTTTCGTGTTTATCACCAAGGGCTGATACTGTAAATCTGATGCTTTCTTAGTGTTTTAGCATGTTGCTTGAGAAATGATTTTGACCTTAAAGCAGTACTTCATGTCTGTGCCTATCCATGCTCTGGAAGTCTGAAAGCTGTTCGTGATCCAAAACTGGTTGGCACGTACTCTGAACAAATTTAGTTGGCTCAGATAGAGTTGTGCTGTTGTTACTTTCTTTTCAGCACCTTTCTTGATTTATCGACGACGACGTACCAAATTATTCGGTGCGGACAAACATATATTTCAGATACACGCAAAGTTTAGTGCAAGGTATTTAAGAGGAGTAACTACTAACAATAGCAGAGTAACTGCACTTCACATTTTGCCTTAAGTATCCATTTAGTTGCTAAGATGATTGTTTTATTCTTTTTGAAGACATTAAAGTGGAGTCAACTTGAGCTTTCTCCACTTACTTACTGTTGCGAAGTTGGGGCATTTTCATGTTGGGGCACTTGTACATACGAAATAAGGTGGTGACATAGTAGATGAGATGCAGTTAGGTGCCTTTATTCTTTAAAAAAAACAATTTCTCGTGGTGAAAACAACAAACCTAACAACGTGCCTTGGTTCTCTTATCTTGACACAACTGATATCTTCTCTCATACAGCTATCTTGGTTTAATGTTGAATACAAAAATAGCAAGCTGACTCACCTCAAGGTATCCTGCATGCTGACGAAAAACTAATAGATGTTGGCTATCATGTGAAAATGCTTTGGATTCGATTTTTCATAGAGGAAAATGAATGGCGAGTCTATTAGATATGATGATAAGCTGAGAGCATGTTACAAGATGGAAGTTCAGAAATACACACCTACCAATAAAATATTTGAGAAACATCACAAACAACTTCTCCGATGAGCTTACTACTTGGTCAAGGTGGTTTTGGCACGGTATATGGTACGATTGAATCACATATTTTAAACTTTGCTGCCATAAGTCACCGTGACTATGCGTAAACTAATGCATGAGAGTTGAAACAGGGAGTGCTACAAAGTGGGGAAGCCGATTGTCGCGGAAGAAACTTAACCGTCAATGCCGAGTTAACGATAAGCAATTTGAGAATGAAGCCTACCATCTTATGAGGCTTAAGCACCCAAATATAGTGCTACTTGTAGGCTGGTGTTCTGAAGAGAATATATATGTGGAGTACAACGGAAAATACGTATGCGCCTCGAGAAGCCACAAA
The DNA here is from genome assembly GCA_015847255.1 of Hyparrhenia diplandra. Lineage (NCBI taxonomy): Eukaryota > Viridiplantae > Streptophyta > Magnoliopsida > Poales > Poaceae > Hyparrhenia > Hyparrhenia diplandra. The sequence continues at coordinate 47,521 of JADLZK010000294.1, read as the reverse complement.
GGTTGCTTTGCTTGGAGTATATGCCAAAGGAAACCCCGTGGGTATCTTTCGTATAATGACAATGAAATAGAGGTGTATCTTGTTCTTTTTCCGTTTGCTACTATGAATAATTTGGTTAGAGCATGAGCATGCCCATTTTCATTTCATATAGTATAGCACATTCAGAATGCTTTTGCAAAAGCGTATGAATTTTCGGACTTGGTTGGGATACACGCTGGCAGTATAATTATGGGTATTTGTTACGGTTTACGTTATTCCACGAGGAATGGCAAATTAATGCCCCTATTGTTCACATGGATCGAAACCTGCAAACATATTGCTCGATAACAATATGGTGCCGAAAAATTGCAGACTTTTGGCATGTCAAGACTCTTCGAAGGAGAAAAACTTGACTTGTACAATAAGTCGTGATGGAACATTGTATGTCAAATGCTCTTGATATTTCATTCTTTCGTGGATAGCTAAAATGAATTGTCTTACGCTTGTCCTATGGCTTCAAGGCCGATGCTCTCATGTTGAAATGCAGGGCTACATGTCCCCGTAATACATAAACAAAGGTCTTGTCTCAACAAAGTCAGACATTATTTAGTTTGGGTGTAATAATCCTAGAGATATTGACAGGTCGCAGTAGACTACCCGTGATGATACCGAACACCTTCCGAGGAATTTATTGAGATGGTAAGGAAATTATATTTCAACTATCAAGGTAGAGCCGCTTAAGAAAGAGATGGTGTTAGCTTTTTTTCTTTCTCGTGGTAATATTCTGATTTGTGTGTGTTATTGTAGGTAATTAATAATTGAGCCGAGAAAAAGGGTGGGAATTTTATTCAAGCATATATCACTAGAAGTTGAGTATCGAAATAAGAAGTTGCATTCAAATTGGTCTAGGATCGGTGGTCAAATTTGATCGGTACAAAAGGCCAACAATAAGTCAAATTATCAAGACACTTCACGGGCCAGCAAGTGCAGATTCCAGCCATATAAAAGGGGTAAGGTCACTAGTATACATGGGTTCACCATACAACCTTTTTCGATGAACCGTTGATTGCACCAGAGTAGTGGTAACTAATATTATATGTGATACATTGTTTTCGCCTTTGTTTAAATACAAGGTGTGTTTTCATCTGAGATCTGAAGGAACAAGTTAAGTAGTTCAAAATTCAATGCAGGCGTGTAGTACTAGAAGGCTCGGTAGTTCTAATTTGTAATTTCAACTTGCTCAGGTACATCACTTCAATCGAAAGAGAGAGAGAAAATTGTGGCTAAAACAAGCAGGATGGGAAGGCTGGCAAAAGAAACATATCCCTGGTTCTTTTCTAGACGAGAATCCCACTGTGGGTCGCCTCTGCACCAAGCCGCGTAAGACCGCTTTTACGGAGGATTCGGGTTATCTTTACCAAAGATGGTTTTTGTTGTCCCGTTGAAAACCGAGGTATGTGTTCATGAGTTTTTCTTCTAGAAACAAAGCGCCCGAGGGTAAAATTGGAGCACATTCACAAATTTACCCTTGCGGCTATGTTCAGTAATGCAGCGGTTGGACCTGGACCTGCACCCGAACATGTACCTGGCGGCTAATTCACGGACGTCCGCAAGAAGTTTAACCGGGCGGACGATCCGACAAAATGCATTAGGTCCATTCTCTTCTCTTTTAGAAAAGTAATGATTCCCGCTTTTTTCCCTTTTAGTAAAACAACAGAGGCACGTGCTCTCTTCCCTTTTTTGCTTTTTTTTCCAGCATGTGCATGTCAGTAATGATGTCGGGCCGAAAAAGCAAAACATTTTTTAAAAACTCGATATAACTCTTGAATGGTGTATCCGCTTTAATTCCGTCAAGACCGGTGTGTCCTACGCGACGGTAAAACGAACAAAACTAGATCCCGCTCGACTATGTTTTGAAGACTTTATTTTTATTTTTTCAATATCAATTGTTATGTTTTATAAGTTATACACTATAAGTTATAAGTATATGTTTGACACATATCTTTTAGTTTGGTCTTTCTGTTATATTCTATAAGTTATACAATATAAGTTATACGTATATGTTAATACATCTTCTAGTTTGGTCTTATTGTTATGTTCTATAAGTTATATACTATAAGTTAGACAATACATATTCTAGTTTGATCTTATTGTTATGTTCTATAAGTCATAATGTATAAGTTAGATAATACATATTATAGTTTAGTCTTATTGTTATGTTTTTTATAAGTTATACACTATAAGTTATATATATATGTTAGACAATACATCTTGTAGTTTGTCTTTTTTATTATGTTCTATAAGTTATACAATATAACTTAGACAAATATCTTTTAGTTTGGTCTTATTGTTATGTTCTACAAGTTATACACTTATAAGTTGTATAATATAAGTTATACATATATGTTACACACTACATCACTTAGTTTTTGTCTTATTGTTGTGTTCCATAAGTTATACACTATAAGTTAAAAATTATAAGTTAGACAAATACATGCCGTATAGTTTGATCTTATTGTTATGTTCTATAAGTCATATAATATAAGTTATACATATATCTTAGACAAGCATGTCGAAGTTAGGTCCTATTGTAGTTCTATAAATTATACACCATAAGTTAATACGTATATGTTATACAATACATCTTTTTAGTTTGATTTTTCTGTTATGTTCTATAAGTTATATAATATAAGTTATACATATATGTTAGACACTACATTACCTAGTTTTTGTCTTATTGTTATGTTCCATAAGTTATACACTATAAGTTAAAAGTATAAGTTAGACATCACATGTTGTAATTTGATCTTATTGTTATGTTCTATAAATTATACACTATAAGTTATACGTATATGTTACACAATGCTATTTTAGTTTTTTGTCTTTCTCATTATGTTCTATAAGTTATATAATATAAGTTATTATACATATATGTTAGACAAAGATATGTCGTGTGTTAGGGTCTTATTGTTGTTCTATAAATTATACACTATAAGTTATATGTATATGTTACACAAGCATATCTTGTACTTTTGTTTTTCTCATATGTTGTATAAGTTGTATAATATAAGTTACACATAATTTGCTATTAGAAAAAAATAAAAATAAAATCTTCAAAACATATTCAAGTGGGATCTAGTTTTTGTTTGTTTCGTCACAGAAACACACCGGTGCGTATTTTAATTAAAACGGATACACCATTCAAGAGTTATAGCAGCTTTAAAAAATGTTTTTACTTTTTTTTCACGACATCATCGGGCCGACATGAGCACATGCGTAAAAGCACATGGTTGCTTATTACTATTATATAAAAGTTGTTTTTATTTGATCTCCCACCCATTACTATCCCTATATACTATGCCCCCGAATGTTTTATTTCTCTAAAAATAAAAAATCTTAAAAAAAATACCGTGAATCTAAGCAAGGCGTAAAAAAAGAGAATGAATAGGAAAGAGAAAGAAAAACACATGTGTGGGGGTCCGATATTCAGACGCCCAAAATGCCCGCCCGCCTAAAACAAAACCCTCCGCTGGCCGCAAGACTGAGCTCAGTGGGCGCGGCGGCCAACCCTCACGCCCAGAAAGACGCCTCACACAACCTCGGGCAAGAAGTGGGCACGACGCCGCTTTGAAGGAGCTCCATCCCGCACGCAACAAGAGCTCGAGCTCGTGACAACAAGGATCCCGAACTACCAAGACGAGCCCCCGACCTCGAGATCTCCTCAAATCGGGCGACAACAAAGACTTCTTCGGGAGCTTTCTCTCGCGCCGCCGGCACTCCTACGCGACGCAGCTTCTACGCAGTGATCCCTGTAGAGCTCGCCCTTCCAAGATAGCTGGGTACGTGGTTGGCCAACAACTCTCTCGAAAGCTCAACCACTCCCTCGACAGCCATCAGAGCTACGCGGGGTAACGAGACGGGAGAGGTCATTTGACCATACCGCCGCACTTCGGGCCGACTCCAACAGCTTCAAACAAAGCTGATCGCCGGGTACATTCCTGTACCAGTGCCTATACACGGCGCGGGCGCTCCCCATACCGAAGACGGATTCCAACTCCGATTAGAGACAAGGCGACGCCCCCACCACCCGCCAAAACCACAAGATTCCCGCTACAGACGACGATTTACTCACCCCAATTTCCCATGGTTTCCTAGCTCGGAGGACACCTTACGTCGCGAGCTCATCCCGAGAGCTTCTCCTCCCCCCGAAAATCTCCCTCCTCTCTCCCTCCCTTCGACCCGATCCGAGGAACCCATGTTCCTATCCCCAGACTCATCATAAAAGGAGGGGTAGGCCCTCGGATCGGGAGGATCCATCAAGCCACCGTGAGAACAATCCCTCACCCACACCCCCCACACTCCTCCACTCGATATTGGCACTTCGCCCCAATCACAGAGAGACTTGGGATCTTCCCTCCCTTTCTCGCTCTTGTTTGTAATGAGCCCCTAATAGCAGTTTGAGCTTCATGGATATAGTGAGCACACTGGACTAGGGTGCCCGGGATGGTTCTCAACAAGATAAATCCTGTGTCATTGAGTTCCTAGAGCTAGGCCTATCGGGAGCACGTGATTAGGCGGTATTATTACCGTGACGACGGTATTAGACTGACCACAGTTGGCGCATGCCGCTAGTGCGACACCCACCACCCGGCTTTTTCCTTTCGCCACTCCCACCGCTGCTATGATCCTCCGCCCGTCCCGAGGCCCACACGCGGCCACCGGGCGAGGGGCTAGCAAAGATGGTCTCTTCCTTCTCGCCTCTACTCGACGGGCGACGCCTCGCCGCTCGTTTCCGCCGCTGGGGCCCTGTGGGCCGCATCTCTCGCTCTCCTCACCGACGGAACGGGTAGCCGCTTTCACTTCGTGGCTTCCCTGCTCGGACGCCGCTCCTCGGTTCCGCCGGTGCCCCCTGCTGCCCCGACGACTTTCAGCTACTTTCGCCACCGAGGCTGCATTGTTGGCCCCGCCTCCCGCATTGGCTCTCTAAGCACTCCCATCACGCTTTGGGAGCGCCGCTGGAGGCCACCTTCCACTACTCTAGTAGTCCCGCTGCCGCTTCTCGGGCGCCAAGGTGGAGCTTCTCGAACGTCCCGCTGGCCCTCACGGCAGCACGGGCGCTGGCGCCTCGACACTACTCCGCCACCAGCCTTTACGGCTATGCGGCGCCGTGGGAAACTAAGGAGACGCTGCATCGACTCCGCTGACTCGCCGCGACGGGTCCGGGCGCTACCTCTCGCAGAGATCGGGCGCTACGCCACGCCGCTTTTCGACCTGTGTCGGGCGGGCGATCGCCGGGCAAAGACTCTCGTGGTCTCCGCTTCGAGCTTCACGCCGCCGCCGGACGCCAGGGACGGCCGGGGGAGCGCACGACCTCTCGACCTGCAGGCTATACGCTGCCGCTCGAGCGCTGCTGCTCGCCGCTGCGGCGATGCGCTGCTTATGGACGCATCGACGCGTGAGCTCCGCCCTCGCCGCCCCTCGTATGTGCTCGACCCCACGCGCCGATTCCACGCCTTCCTCATCCAGAGCGAATCCAGCCGGGCCACCTCGAGCCGCCTCCAGCCGCTCGGAAAGCAGAGGACGACTTCCCGAGGGATCTCTACTCCCCGCCGAGAAGCCCCTAAAGTCACCGTGAGGCGCCGGGCCGCCCTCGAGCCTCCCTCAGCTTTCGGCTCTCGGGCTGAGGAGGAGGAAGCGCGAGGCACGTTACGGCCGACGCCAAAGATTGGCCGAGCCGGCCGGAGATAGGGGAGGCGCGCTACGCACGAGCTTGGTCGCCCCGACTCGACTCGACCCGGCTGGGGCTCTAGTTCGGCGGGCGCATAAGCGAGCAACGATCGACGCTGCGACGACGACCACGCCGGCCCCACCTAGGATCCCTAGAGCGCTTGCTTTGTCCTTAGCGCCATGCCCATAAGCCTATCCCTCTTGATTCACCCGATGCTTTGTACCCCCTCTAAGTGGTCAAGAAAAAACGTCCTTCGTCGCATCAACTGCGGCGTGCACTCGGGCTTATTTTTCGCTAACAGCGCATCGAAAGCAACGATCGACCTTCGGGACGACATTTAGGCCGCCTTTTGCTCCTGGGCTACGAAGAGTAGGATGCGAGATCCCCTGCTTTCTTTCAAACCGACTTCTCGCAAAACCCCAAACCCGTGAGCTCGGGTGAACGAAGTTCAAAAGCTCATACTCTTCACTTAGCTCGAGCAAAATCTCGAACCGGCCGACCTATGAGCTCGCCGCTAAGAGCTCGGGACGCGACGCTTATTGACCTCCCGCGCGAATTTCACGGCCGCCAAGGGAGTGGCTCGTCAAGTATCTTTCGAAAGGAGAGCTCATACGAAAAAGTCGCGAGCAGGACGACGGCACGCCGAAAGAAAATAGCGTAACACGAAGCCCAACCAACCATCACCGCCAAAAAGACTTTTAAGCACTACTAAAACACGAGGGACTTAGTTGATTCATCAAAAGGGGGCCAACCCCTACCCCCGCCCTCCGCTCCGGCTCCGACCTCTTCCCTCCGCCTCGGGTTTTCGGCCGCCCTCCGTCCCTCCGCTGCGGGGGCTCAAGACTCCCAACTCCCCGCCGGCGGCAAGCTTGAAGAGCCGCCCCGCCGATACCCCCGAGCTGGCCACGCCCTCGCCTCGACAGTTTTTTCTTTCACGGCTCGTCCCCGGCGCCACCCCGCCTTTCACGCAGGTTGACGCCGAACTTCGGATAATGGGAGAAGACGACGCCGACCGCCTTTGTGCACTCACCTCGCGCCGCTCCTCCGCTACCTTGCGCTGATGCTCGACACCCGCCAACCGATCCGCCACCTCCTCCACGCCAAGCGATGCGTCAAACATCCCTCGACGGCGGGCTATGCGAGGTCCCTCACGGCACGCCGCGAGCTCCCCGCTCCCCTCTACGCCTTTTGGCGGCATGACCGCTGAGATCTTCGAAGCTCTTCCGTGCATTGACGAGCGCTCGATGGTGCGCTCGTCGTCGCCTTCTTGCCCCCGCAGCTCGAGCCGTGTGTGCTTGAGGGAGGCTCTGAGGCGGCGAAGCTCCCCGCTTTTTGCCCACAACCTCCCGGCTCCGCCTTCGTGACCTTTCTTCTCACCGCAAAAGGGAGTAAGGAGTCAGCGCAAGTCGCGAGGCACGAGCGTCGCACTACGCTTCGAAGCCCCGACGCATCGTAGGCCGAGGTCCTCAACGACGCCTTCCGAGCTCTCGCCAGTAAAAGGGAAGAAACCACGTAAAAAGAGCGAGTGCTTACCCGCGAGCTCGGAGTCGCGGTGGCCGAAGCCGCTCTTGAGCTCGCCCTGTCCCTCCGGCGGGACTCACGCTAGCAGCTCTAACGCCAACGCCGAGCCTTCTTCTTCTCGAAGCGCCGGGCGGAGGGACTCCAGCTCTTTCTCGCGCCTTCTCGCCGCAGCTTTGTGGGCGAAGCTCCCCGCTCCTCTTCCTCTCAAGCGCCACCTCACGTAGTACCGCCGCAACCCCTTCCCCGGGCCTCACGGGCGCCTCACTTCCACTTCGCGGACGCACCTCCAAGACCTCATCCGCCCGACGCCGAGGAACCGTTTCGAACTGCGTCGCATCGATCTCCTCGCGCATGTCCACGCAGGTCGACGCCGCCTTGCGGCCAAATCGCCGCCCTCGAGTTGGGTCAGCTTATATCCCTGGCGGAGTCTTGCACGCCCGAGAAACTCAAACACATGAACGCCAAGCGCAAGATGCGAAAAGAAGATGCTCGACATCGCGACCGGATGCGAACCGCAAGGCACGCAAGTCGCCCCCCGGATGCGCCATCGGCCGCCGCGGCCATCGGACGCGACGCTATCGGGGACCCACGGACATGCTCGGGGAGGCTCGCAAGTGGGCAATCGCACCATCACCCTTTGCCCCTGCCGACGCCCCATGATCGAGCGCGGCAAGGAATGGCACCGCGTCACGGAGACGGAGGTCGACCTGGTGCCCCCCGCGACGCCATCTACCAGACCTCCTCTTCCGCCTCCGAAGCGAAGCCGCCCGTGGTCAGATTCACGCTCGCCGACGCTCCTAACAGAAACTCGACGACGACCTCCTCTTGGGACGCCATCCTCGCCACACGCAAGCCGCCCCCTCGAAGCTTCGCGGGGACGCCCGACGCCGAAGAACTCTCGCCGCCATCCGGTGCTTTCGCCCACAATGACGAATGGATTCGAGAGGAGCCTCGGACGCCGCGAAGACGCCGGGTCGACAGTGCCCCTCGCCGGGCGACAGCACCGCCATTCGAGACTCGCTGCCGCGCTGCCGACGCCGCCGCTCGCCCCTCGTGGGAGCTCGCCCCTCGCTGAATCTCATCGACAGCGGCGCCATCGAACCCGCCAGCGACTGAGCCTCGGGGATCGCGGTATCGAAGCTTCCCGCCGGCTGGAGCGAAGAGCCGGGCCGCCTTTCAATCCGAAGCTCGCTACGGCCGAAGCCGAGCTCCTCCATCCTCGGTGCTTTCCCGGATACTTCCCCGCCGCCCTCGAACACGTATAGAGGCTCGGGCGATCTCGCCAAACATCATCGCCAACGTAAAAATACCGAGGACGAAGGGCTTACCTCGGGAGCCACCTCTTCGCCTTTCTTCCGCCTCGCCTGCCCCGATGGCGCTTTTTTCACCGCCGATCGAAGAACTCGACTCTTCGCCCAAGGGGCCGAGCCGAGGCCGCTGGGCAGCCCCCGCGCTTCCCGCCACCGCCACCGCTCGAGAGCTCATCGGGCCCGACGAGGCCCCCGCTTTCCCGCCATGTGGGCAAGACGACGCCGAGGGCTCCTCGGGCGCTCGACATCAATCCTCGGCCGACCGGGTCACCGCCTCGCCGGACGAGCCCGCCTCCCTCGCCTGCGTGTGGACGTGCCGAGGCAAAGAATGTGAGCCACTCGCCAACGGGGAGGCCGAGACCGGGCGGGGCGGACTCACCGACTGACAAGCGCGAAGCTCGTGATGAGAGCTCGACTCGAAGACAAGACGAAGAAGAAAGCTCACGCAAAGAGGAAGGTACTACCAACGCCGATGTTGCCGCTGCCGGGAGAGCCCGCGAGCCGCCGCCCCTCATCCCCGCCATCGCTACCGCCCGTGAAGAACTCCACCGCCGCCATCGCTTCGCGGCGTTTCACGGTCCCCCGGCAAACGGGTTTCTTTTTCTCCTCCGTCATCTCCCATATGCGAAGAGAGCCTTCTGGCGCGCAGCAGGTGGAACCAATGAACTGGCGAGCTGTGTCTCAACATGATGTGGTTCAACGCCAACCCGCATCCCGCAACACCTTGATCTGGCCACGACCGCCGCCACGCCCGGGCCTTCACGACGGCAGCGGGCTCCTTCCCCGCCACGCCGCGATCCCGCTGCCAAACGTACGGTCCGGTACCGGAGGCAGAGGAGCTCGGTCGCTGCTTCGGGAGCAGAACCACTCCTCCTCCACCCGGCTACAAGCCGCTACTGAAATACCCACCGGAAGGTCTCACTCCACCTTCCCCGCCGAAGTCGCAGAGGAACACAAAGTATTGAGCCGGCCCTCTGGCCTTGCCCGACTGGTCGGACCTGGCGTAAATATATAATGCTGAAGAGCTCCCGCTGGGTGGGATCCCCCAACCTCACCTCAAGTAGAAGCATGACGAGGGTCGAGAAGAGCAGCACTCGCTCGGGCGTCAAGCCGGAGCTCGACGCCCAATACGAGTAGTCGCCGGAAGAAGTCGCCGGGCGGCATACCGAGCCCGCGCCATGGAACGCGACGAAACGAGACGACGTGACCCGGGCGGCAAAGCCGGCACCACACGCGGCGCCGACGGAATGATCCACTCCATCGCTCCGCCCGCTGAACGGCAGCCCGACGACGAGGCCGCACCGCCGATCGTCCTCCGATGCCGCCGAACGCCGCGCGCACAACCCATCCTCACCCTCGACGCAGGCTCGCCGGTGAGCAGAAGGATTTGAACTCGCGAGGCAACCGGGCAGCGCCTCGGGTTATCTCTCTCCTGCTCCCTTCTCTCCCTTCCTTCGACACGCGTGCGGCAGTGTGGAGGGCAAGAAGCAGAAGGTGAATCCGCCACCCGATCCTCCGCTACTTATAGAGCTTCCCACGACCTGAGACTACGAGGCGAAACCACCGGGGACCCACCACGCACCGCGATCTTCCCGAACCAACCCTCGCGAGATCACCGCGACACCGGCGTGCAGTCGAACAACCAACGCACGCGGACCCCCGACCAACGGTGTAAGATCCGCAACGGTAAGATCTCGCAACGTAAGATCCAACGGCTATATTTTATCCAATGGATAAACCCAAGAGCTCCGCGCGCAACGATGGAACCGCCGAGCCAGCAAACTATAGCCCGCGACGCAGCTACCGCCCTCGGTCCGGGTCCGGGCCGGCCATCATCCCGCAGCTCCAAAGGTCGCCCAGACAACACGAGCGAGGAGCGCCGTGTAAAGCGCACCCACGGCTCCGCGCCCGAGCCCCGGGAAAGAGCACTGGGCTTACACCAAGCAAGGCTCCGGGCTCGCCGAGACTACGACCGACCCCTAGCTGACCTCCCGACGAGAAAACGCCATGCCCCGATCCGCGCTCTTGGGGCTCGAAAACAACAGTCGAAGTTCTCGTAATCCTGAGGTTGATCCACTAGCCGATCGAGCGAACGAGTCGACGAGCTCGAGAGCTCCGACGATCCCGATAGCAACTCACCGAGCACTCGACCGTCAACGAGGTAAAGTCGAGCCCGACCACCTCCTCCGCTGGCCACCGCGCGGTAGGAACCCGGCCGACGAGCCCACGAAACTCTAACAACAAGGTCTCACGAATTTAGCTTCTTCTCGCGAGCCTCGTGCATACGCCAAGGCACCACCGAAAAAGCATGCACCGACGGTCGTCCCGGCCGGCTGACCACCCGAGCGAGCCGCGCCGACCTCCCCCCCGTGCACGCCCCCTCGATCGCCACCGAAAGTGCTCGATTTCTACGACAAGGTAAAAAATCGGATCCCGAGCTCACCCTTGCGACCTTGCGCCAAAGAATGGAAAAACGCACACGCAATAAAAGCCTCCACGAACCATTCCCATGGAGCCCAATCACCGCGGCAAGCCGCCAAGGCACACCCGGCTGAGAGATAACCCAACACCGCCGAGGCTAACCTTTGGGAGAGGGAAGGGGAGCACGGGGCTACGCCACGCCACGCAAGCCCTGCCAACGAAAAACGACATGTCGAGGTGGGGATCATCCGCGATGGAGCACCACGAGCCGACCCCCAAGGACGAAATCAACTCGCCTCTCGCCATGACGCCGAGCGAAGCTCCTCGCCTTCAGAGAGTCGCAATCCTACGATTGACTACGTATCAAGACCTCGCTTTTGGCCCGCAAGAGTCAACGACGCATCAAGCTTTCGGCAATACATCTCAAAGGACTAACTAATCCCCTTACTTAACGCTTTTGTCATATATAGATATATGTACATAACTTGAATAGGGGATCACGGAGCAAAAAGAACATGAGGTCCTAGCTACGACGCCTTCCGCGGCTCGCTGGCCGCCGAAGACGCGCCGATTTGGGCCTCGCCGCTGCAGCGGGCCTTGCGGTCGAGGAGCGCCTTGCGCTCCTTGTCCCTTCGCCTTGGCGATGACCGGCCGGCCGACTGGGAGCTAGCCACCGCAACCCGGGCCCGCAGGCCCGCCGAGCTACTCACCCGCAAGGAGGGCGCTCAACGCCGACCGCTCACCCACCTCCTCCGCCGCAGCTCCGACGCCGCCGGCGAGGCCCGCCATGGAGTCCCCCGGTCCCCAAGAACCCCTGGACCTCCGTCGCCGCGCCGCTGTCGACGACGCCATTGCCGCCACACCGCCCCGCCCTGGGCGGACGCCGCGACGGCCGCCACCGGGAGCCGCCTCCCCGCAGCGTTCGCGCCCCTCCTGTGAGCCGCGCGAAGACGCCAAAGGGTCGTACGACTAACGCCGGCCCGCGTATCGGACCGTGGAGACGAGCACTCACCGCCGCTAATCGATCGGCGCGTCTCATTACCTGGATGCGCCGCATCGCGAGCTCCCCCCGCCAGGTCGCCACGAGCGCCGCCCCGCCCCCGACCTCGGGCGTAGGCCCGAGGAGGAGGCGGAGCTCGGGCGATCTCGCCCTCTCGAGAGCGGAGGGGCGCCGGCGCCGAGCCGGAGGAGGGAGGCATGGCCCCCTCGGGCGGCGCGGTGATCAGCCGCGGCACGCAGCGACGGGCGCAGAGGACGAGTCCGCTCCCTCGCCGACGGGCGTGATCTCCTCCTCGGCCTCCGCGCCCCGAGGACCCTCCCCCTCCATCTCCGTGACGGCCGGCGCTAAAGGAGGAAAAGAAAGAAGCTAGAGGAATGAGACGGATGCAACCTCCGCGACCAAGCCCCTCGGATTTATAACCAAGGAGCGACGGCTCGCCTTCCGCACAAAGGGTGGCGCCCCGCGACTCCCCACGATCTTCCCCACGATGCACAATCACGCAGGAACCGCCAGAACGGCGACAACGCCAGGTAAAGTTCGGGCCGGAATCCACGACCAGTCAGAGGGTGCTCGAAAGACCGCATTAAAAACCCCGACGAACGGGCGCCCTCGCGGCGCCGAGACCGAGAAACCTTCCTGAGGCACCCGATGCCGCGGGCTCCTCACGCCGATCGCAGTGGCCTGCCGTGAGGGAACGCCCTCCCTCGGTCATTCGGGGCTACCGTGGGGGTCCGATGGATATTCAAGACGCCTCTAAATGCCCGGCCCGCCAAAACAAACCCTCCCGCGGGCCGGTAAGACGAGCTCAAAGGCGCTGGGCGGCCAACCTCACGCCCAGAAAGACGCCTCGCCATACAACCTCAAATGGTAAGTGGGCACGACGCCGCTTGAAGGAGCTCCATCCCGCGACGCAACAAGAGCTCGAAGCTCGCATGCTAGCGATCCCCGAACCACCCCACACGAAGCTCCCGACTCAGAGATCTCCCCAAATCGGGCGACAACAAAGACTCCTCCTGAGTTTTCCTCGGCCGCCAAGGCACCCTACGCGACGAGCTCTACGCAGCGATCCTGTAGAGAGCTCGCCCTTCCAAAGATACGGTACGTAAGTTGGCCAACAACTCTCTCGAAAGCTCAACCACTCCCCGACAAAGCCACTGTAGCTATGCGGGTAATGTAGACGGGAGAGGTCATTTGACCATACCGCTGCATTCTCGCCGACTCCAACAAAATCTCAAACAAGGATCGCCGGGTACATTCCTCCGTGTACCAAAGCCCATACACGGGTGGGCGCCCCTATACCAAGAAGACGGATTCCAACTCCGATTAGAGACAAGGCGACGCCCCACCACCGCCCAAACCACGATTCCCACGCACGACGATTTTACTCACCCCGACCATGGCGCCGGAGCTCGGAGACAGCTCTCATCTTACGCCGCGAAGCTCATCCCGAGAGCTCTCCCCACCGCAAAATCTCCCTCTCCCTCTCCTTCGAGCTCGATCCGAGGAACCCGGATGTTCCTATCCCCTTGTGACTATAAAAGGAGGGGTAGGCCTCTAGATCGTGGGAGGATCGATCAAGCCACCGTGAGAACAATCCTCACCACACCGACACCCCTCCACTCGATATTGGCACTTCGCCCCAATCACGTAGACTTGGGATCTTCCTCCCTCCTCTCGCCTTTGCTTGTAACTGAGCCCTGCACGAGCCGCGCTTGAGCTCGGATAGTGAGCACACCGACTAGGGTGCCCGATTTGCCCCCAACCAAGATAAATCCTTTTGTGTCATTGTCTCTAGAGCTAGGCCATCGGAGCACGATTAGCCGCATATTACCGCGGACGGTGGTATTAGACCACGGCCAACATGCTTACCAAATAAGGAAAGTGGTGGGATTTGTTTATTCCCAAATGAAAAGTGGAGCCGCTTGTCCGATCATCCGCTAGTTACGCTCTCGGGCGGACGCATCGCAAAACAGATTCCTAACATGTACACGGATGAGATTATTATTACTAAGGCCTTAAGTTCAGTCATAACCCATGGGGATCGAGGGGATTGATTTTGACTTGCAGCAACCCGGCCTGACACGACGAGATTATTATTACTAAGGCCTTAATTTCAGTCATAGCCCATGGGGATCGAGGGAGATTATGAAAGATTACATTCATGGTTTTAAGAGAAAATGCACAGGGTCTAAATGGTAAAACTACAATGCAATGCTGACATGTATGCCCTTGAAGTTGATCACGACTTGTTTTTGGTTATGAAACTAGTAGGATTGCGTTCGCTCATCATCACATTCTTGGTTCTCAGCAATGCTACTTATTTTCTGCATCCTTATTTGTTGTAAAGTCCACTATATCCAATGGAATACTGTATGAAAGTATCGTGATCAAAGTCCTGCCGCTGAGGTTCCAGGAATCCATTGTCTCCCTCTGGCTCTGAGTTGGTGAAGCAAACATGTCTTGGCCAATTGAAGGACTAAACAACCACGGTCACAAAAGCCCACAACTGTTATTCCTAAAAGCGTATAGTTGACATTGTTCCTGTCTTCCTGGCTTAATTCGTCATTTGGCTGCTTTCTCCTCAGCTGTTCAATGTGTGTGGAATGGAGTAGTGAAACAAATAGGATTGTTAATCCTTCGCCATATGTCTGCAACTTGTACATGGCACGGCATCTAAATTCCATGGCTCACTATGGGTCTGATTTATTGTTTGTACAAGGCTTTATGCAACACAACTCAAGGTAGCACAAATGTATAGACTATCTTGACGTTTGGGCAGGTGTGATTTCGGGTCACATTTGCTAAATAAAAAAAAGGAGAAGCCCGAATACAACGTCATGAGTAGAGTAACAGCAGGCGTACCAATTTCCACGCCTCTATACCAACGTGCTATGGGCCAGCCTGACGGGCTTCCAAATGAGGCCAGAAGGGCCCATCTCCAACACAGTAAGGGAAGTTTGATGTCCATATATTTGGCTCAATGCGCATGTTGAAACTCGGTATTTTTTTTTTTTCTCGATCGGGCCATTCACCCTTATTTCATTAAGAGGAGGAAAATCAAATCCAAATACAAATCCAAGTTCGATGCCGAAAGGGACATCGTGCAACGAAAGAAAGAAACCCAACAAAACAGAACAAAAACACAACAACGCAACACGGCAAGCAACCTAACTAATGGAAGGAACCCGTGGGCAACTCAAGATAACCAGATGTTGCGACTAGACCACAAGCACACCCGGACCGGCCCGGCTGCACCGACGCGCCGCTTCTTCCCGCAGAAGGAAGACCTCCATGGCCTCCAAGTTGACTCTCGCTGCCGTGGCCCGTGAGAGCAGCCTGCAGCTCAGCAAAAGGAGACCGCATCTTCACGCCGCCTCGACCTCGATCCCCATCTTCTTGAGCATAATCCCTCCTTGCCCGTCCCTCGCATAAGGCGCCGACCCACTCTTTGCAGTGAAACTCGGTATTTGTTGGCGATCGATTCAGTATTCGCTCGCCGACCGCTGGGTCGCCATGACACGGTACTGAGTTGTTGCAGGTCTCCTCGCGACGCTTGGCCCGCGTCCCGCCGCCGCCAGCTCAGCGCGGCCGCCCGTGTCCCGCGACAGCGCGAGCCGCCGCCCGCCAACTCGGCCGCCTTATCCCGCTGGCCGCGACATTGGTCGCGCCTCGCTCAGCGCAATCGGTGGCCGCCGCCGCGTCCAGCCGGGCCACAGGGCGCTCAAGGCAGCCAACGCTGCTAAGGCTGCCCTCAAGGTGTGCCTCGACCTCGATGCCACGACTATTCGGAGGAGGAAGAGGACTATTCGAGGAGAAAGAGGAGCGGCGGCGCACCGCCGCGCCACCACGGGCACCACGCACGAAAGCTAACTGTCCCGCCTCCCTCCTTGTTGTTGTTTTTTTATGATTGTCATTGTGGGTGGCGCGCCATGGAATGCAAATAAGCCCATGCCACCAAAGTTGGGAGGTGACCGACAAGGACATGGAGTCCGACGAGGCGACATGGGCGCTCTCTACGAGCGGTGGTGCAAGACTTGGAACATGGCGCGACCGCTTCCCGCGAGATGGAGCGCCCGGTTCCACAACTTCAAGAGCAACGCGTATGCACTCGCCCATAACAAGGCTTGGAAGGGAGGGGATAGAGGAAGACAATTATTAGGCGAATGGGCTGACGGAGATTATATATTAGGCACACCTATATATTAAGCTCAAGAAATTGCACAGATTAAGCAAATAGTAGCAGGAGATGGAGATTATCATTATCATAATCTTATAGGGTACATATAGACAGAATTGCATTATCAGACAATAATTATAATAATTGATAGTAGTACTATACACTTTACATGCGGATAGTTTGAAGGCGGATTGCTGGTGCTCATAATGACAGTATTGTTTGTGTCTGATAATTTGTCTTTGTACGTACATGTTTGTTTATCCACATTAAAAATTTGTGCCGTGTCCTTTTTTAAGACCACGAAGCTGCTTTTCATTAAGAAAAAAGAGTTTTTATAAGTACAACACAACCAGAGAGGTAAAAACCAAGTGTCGTGTCCTTCCGTTTTCTTAGCTCCCATGATTTTTTTTTTTTTCTTTTATCTTTAAGGTTAAGAAGGGGAGGAGACGAGCAAGATTCATTGATTGCATTGTTTTTTTTTTTTCTTTTCTGAGGAGACGAACAAAAACAAGGCCCTATCAAATAATCAAAGTTCAATTACACGCACTATAACTGATTGATTGTCGTCTCAATGACAAGGAAGAGGTAAACTATTTCTCTATAGTAAGTAGCCCCTTATAAGGCGTGATATGGCTTCGTCTAGCCCAATTTTGCTCCACTGCACGTCCAAGTTCTTTTGGCTGGCTCCTCACCCAAAATAGGATCAATTCTAGTGCTGCTCTGGTCAGGAAGAACATCATCGATGATGCCCGTTGTGACCTGTGCGACACGGTGAATGAGACGCTGATCATGTCATCTTGGAGTGCTACTTTGTTCAGACCTTGGAGAATATCTCCCCGCACCTCGGCGCCTCTCCCACGCGAGCGGCTCGGGCGGTTCCTCCCCAACCT
Source organism: Hyparrhenia diplandra (assembly GCA_015847255.1). Taxonomy (NCBI): domain Eukaryota; kingdom Viridiplantae; phylum Streptophyta; class Magnoliopsida; order Poales; family Poaceae; genus Hyparrhenia; species Hyparrhenia diplandra. The sequence continues at coordinate 30,495 of JADLZK010000294.1, read as the reverse complement.
AGCACTCCTTCCTCGTCCCTCCTTCCACCCGCCGCCGCCAGATATCTGGCTGCCGGCATGGCCGCACAGCCGGCCGGGTTGGCGGCGGCGGCCCTTCTACCTCCCTCGCGGCGGCGGCGCGGCCGGTGGGCCCCCTCGCACTCGCCGCGCGCGGAGCTCAGCACGAGGGCCATTATGCCGGCCGGCGCCTGGCCGGTGCCCGAAGCTGGCGCAGGGGACGGCGTGCCCCGACTCGAGCGGCCAGATCCATTGTCCGGGCGGCCGGATCTCGCTCCCCGCTGGTTGGGATCTGGCCGTGCTGCCGGGCCGATGGTGCTTTGGTGGCCGCGGCCGGTTTGTGGTAGCGATTGGGGGGGTGGACGGCGTTGGCGGCGCTCTCCCGCCCGTCCCTCCTCACGACCTGGGCCGCGGCAACCCAAGCCAACCCTTCAGCTGGTTGTGGCCGGACGCAACCCGCCGGCCGGGTGTGGTCAAGACGGAGACGGTGGCATCGGGTAGGATGCCGGGTTCCAGGCCTAGCGGCCTCGGATCCGGGCGGCCCAGGTAAGGGGGCGGCCCAAGATGGGGAACACGCACACCGGAGTATGGCTAGTTCTGGTGCCTCACCCGGGTAGGTAGGTGGCCGCAGCCTCGTCGTTGTGCGTGGTCGGTGCAAGGCCGATGCCCCTCCGCAAGGCTTTCAGCAAGGTGGTTGGTAGCGACGATGGTGGTGACATGCCGAGCTCCGCAATGGGCTGATGTGTCGTTGTGGTACCTTGGGCAAAAGTCTAGCGACGGCGACGCCTCGAGGGCGCCGCGCTCCCACTTGGGGCGTTGTGTTCTCCTAGCTTTTCCACGGGTGAAAACAGGGTCCGTTTGACGAGCGACGACGGCGCAAGATGTCGTGAACCTTCTTGAAGGCGCCGCTAGGATTTCGAATCAATCCCATGGTCTTGGGTAGGGCGCGAGGTCGGAAGTCGAGCTGCTCGTGTTATGCTTTGAGCCGTGCAACGATGACCTTCCATGGCCACCTTGCTTCGTTTTCGAAGTCCCATTTTTTGTTGGGTCGCCGCTTTGTTGTTGTTATGCGGGTAGGCTTCGCCTGCGTGGTGATTCTCACTACGCTGGTTGCCTTGTACATTTAATTGCTCTCTACTCATCAATAGAAGCCGGTAATACGGATCTTCTCGAAGGAAAAAAATACTTTTTCAGACCTTCTGACCCTATCGGCTTCTGAACTGTGTCGGCTTAGCCAAGTTGGATGAGCTATGGAACTCCCTGCCTCCTTCATCGGTGTCCAAAGGTGGTCAACCCACTGCTACTTCTCAACTGCGAGATTTGGAAACACAGGAATGAGGTGGTGTTCAGGGGGTTCCCAGGACACTGCGTGCCTCAAAGCTGCCTGCAAAGTATCTATAAAATATTGAGCTGCCGCATTGTGAGGAAGGTTGTGTTTAAATTTATCAAAAAGTACTGTAGTGAACAGAAAAGCACTGTAGCACGCTTCGCTTGTTTGTGATAAATATTATCCTACCATAGGTAACTAGGCTCAAAAGAAACATCTCGCAACGTAGATCTAAATTGTGCAATTAGTTTTTTTTAATTATATTTCATACTCCGGACATGCGCCTTTTGGTACATTTAATGCTTTGATATGACGGAATTTTGAAAAATTTTGGTAAAACCTAGGAACTAAACACAATCGAAGAGGGAAGCCTTAGCTATGCAATGGAGACACTTAGTTGATATGCAACCTACACCCCCTCAATATCCCCACCGGCATATGTAGAATGTATGCACGTGGGGATGAGTTTATCCCCCGGTTGATCTCAAAAAGTAAGGCTCGATATGATTGCGTTCGTTAATAAAAGAGTTGAGATTTAGATTCCTAACTCGTTAGGTTTCAGGCAAAGAGTTTCAACTGTCTATTACCATGTCAAAACTGGAAGCTCGATCGGCGCCGCCGAGATGAGTCCAGAGACATGGTCTGCTTGGCCAGCTTGTCAATGGCGAGGCAGGACGACCTGCCCTTGCCGATGCATTCCGCTGCCGCCTTCTTTCAGCTCGCCCGCCCTGGCCCTCATCTCGCACCGTTCGTACCATTCATGAGCTGGCGGATGGCCGCCGACGGTGCCCCCTCTCGAGCTCGCCGCGACTCGAAACCGATCCGCCACACATGCTCCACGTACTTCGCGTTCCCGTCTGGTCGCCGAAGCGAGGGGCGGCACAACATCGGCACCCCCGCAGACGAGGCGAACATGCGACAGGCTAAGCTAGAGAAAGGTTGGAAAATGCCTTTTTGTGGAGTATTGGGCCTTGTTGGTATTGGGCCAGAATTCCACCATTTAGCTGTGCGAGTATGTCAACGACTCAACGTCATGAAAGGTCACATCGGCACGTCGGTTGGCTGGTCGGCCGCCCATTATCGTGCGACGCCGTGTTCTTTGCATCGCCGCGTTGACTCACCCAGTTCCACACTTCAGCGTCCAGCCCTCCACCTTCTCCTCCCACTCCACCTTCTCAGCTTCTCCCTCCCACTCCGGTCAAACACCGCGACGATTGTGGACGACCACGACCACACGAGGTGCGTACCCTGATCTTCCTTCCCGTGCTCCTGCACTCATCTATCTGCTTCTCTGCTTCCTCGATTCTTTCCTCGCGGGCTGCGACGGGCGGTCCCAACTCCCAATTCTAGCTGCTATTTGTGACTTTGCATTTAGATGTAATATTTTGGTTCGCAAAAGAGAATAAGAGATGTATACAGTTATAAGTGATATGTTGCTTTGTTATATGTAATTGTGGATGAATTAGGATGGTTTGGATTAAAATTATTCCAATTTTTGTAAAAATGATTGGTTCGCCAGGAGCCGATATTGATCAGCGACGTACCAAATTATTAGGTGCGTACAAACGTCTATTTCATATGCACGCCAAAAGTTTAGTGCAAGGTATTTAAGAAGAGTAACAATAACAGATACTGTACCTCACATTTTTCCTTAAGTATTCATCTAGTTGCTAGATGATTGATTTATTCTATTGGAGACATTAAAGTGGAGTCAACTTGACCTTAGTACACTGTACTGTACTGCTGCGAAGTTGGGAAGTTTTGTGTTTCTGCATACTTTGTTTAAAAAAATACTTTTCAGAGTGAATCTAAAAAGCTAACAATATGTCTTGGTTCTCTTATCTTGACATAACTGATTTCTTTCTCATACATTATCTTTGTTTGGTGAAATGTTTGAAACAGAAACAGCAACCCGACTCACAGAAGGTACCCTGCATGCTGGGGAAGACAAATAGATGTTCGCTGTCATGTGAAAGTGCTTTGCAGTCAGGATTTTGCTTGAAAGAAAAATGAATGGTAAGACTAGTGGTTATGATGATCTGAGAGCCTATTACAAGGTAGAAGTTCGCAACCACACAATGTGCCACTAGAGTATTTGAGAAACATCACAAACAACTTCTCCGATGAGCTACTACTTGGTGACGGTGGTTTTGGCACGGTATATAAAGTAAGATTGAATCACACTGTGCACAAACTTAGGCATGTACTAATAAAAGAGTTGAAACAGGGAGTGCTAAAAAATGGGGGAACGATTGCTGTGAAGAAACTTAACTTGTCAATACCAGGAGTCCAGGATAGGCAATTCGAGAATGAAGCCAGTCATCTTATGAGGCTTAAGCACCCAAATGTAGTTCTACTTGTAGGCTGGTGTTCTTGAAACGTAGTATATACCTATGGAGTACAACGGAAAATACATCTACGCTGAGAAGCGAGAAAGGTTACTTTTGCTTGGAATACATGCCTAAAGGAAATCTTCGCAAGATCTTTCAGGTATAACAATATAGGCATATCCTGTTCCTTTTTTTTCATTTGCTACTGTAGATAATGTGGTTAGAGCTTGCCCATTTTTCGGCTCATATAGCAGTTTCAAAATGCTTCTTTACAAATGCAGATGCATCTTTTGGACTTGATTGGGACACAAGATACAATATAATTGAGGGTATTTGTTATGGTTTACGCTATCTCCATGAGCAATGGCAACCTAATGCCCCTATTATTCACATGGATCTGAAACCGCAAATATATTGCTTGATAACAATATGGTGCCGAAAATTGCAGACTTTGGCTTGTCAAGACTCTTTTAGTGTGGAGAAAAACTTGACTTGCACAATAAGTCGTAATGGAACATTGTATGTCAAATGGATCTTGATAGCTCATTCTTTCTCGTGGGATAACTAAAATGAACTGTCTTTACAGGTCGCCTCAATGCTTGAATGCTGACACAAATGCCTTGAAATGCAGGGGTTACATGTCCCCGAATACATAGACAGAGGTCTAATATCAACAAAGTCGACATATTCAGTTTGGGTGTAATAATCATAGAGATAGTGACAGGAGGGAGGGAATACCCGGATGAGACTGAAACATCTTCTCGAGGAATTTATTGAGATGGTAAGGAAATTAGGTTTCAATTTTCATTGCAGAACTGCTTTCTTAAGGGAGACAGATGGTGTTTCAAGTTATAAGGCATTTTGACATTTTCTAGATACATAGTTTTACTCAGTATCTAGATATAATGTATATCTAGATGTGTAGTAAAAGCTATGAATCTAAAAAAAAAGCCAAAATGTCTTTTTTTTTTATGAAACAAAATGTCTTATAATTTAGAAAGGAGGGAGTAATATCCTGTATTTATGTGATTTTGCAGGTACTTAATAATTGAGTCGGAGAAAGAGGGTCGGAGCTTCATTTGGGCTATCACTAGAAGTTGAGTCTCAACAAATAAGACAATGCATTCAGATTGGTCTCGACCGTGTGAAAATTGATCGGTTCAAAAGGCCAACAGTAAGTCAAATTATCAAGACACTCCACGGACCGAACTACAGATTCCAGCAACATAAAAGGGGTAAGGTCACCAGCAAGCATGGTTCATACAATCTTTCTTTCTATACAGGGATGAACCCTTGATATTGAGTAGCGAGATAACTAAAATACTACAAGGTGATACATATCTTTTTCGTCTTGTTTAAATACAAGGTGAATTTTCATCTGAGATTTTGAAGGATGATGTTTAGTAGTTTTCCATCAATGCAGGCGCGTAGTACTAGAAGGCTTAGTAGTTCTAATTTGAAATTTCAGCTTACTCAGGTTCATGGACTTCAATCTGAAAGGGGGATGGAAATTGTGGGGAAACAAGCAGGATGGGAAGGCTTGCAAAGAAACACACCCCTGGTTTCTCTGTAGACGAGAACTTCAGTGTTGACCTGCACCAGTTGCAGAAGAAGACTGGTATGTGTTCCTAAGTTTTTCTTCTAGAGACATGTATAGATGTGCAACAGGCCGGGCCTAGATGTGCAACAGGCCGGGCCAGGCCCGCCCGCCTATGCCCGGCTCGTTAGGGCACGGCACGATTGGCCCGCTGTGCCACCGTGCCGCCGCCTTCCTAGTCCATTGTGCTCGAAAGCACGTGCCTGCACGCCCATGGGACGCCAGGCCGGGCTGGCCCGACAAGCACGGCCCATGAAGGTGATTGCGCCGACCCGATTAAGCATCTCGAGGAGGCTCGCCGCACGCTGCCGCCGCCGCGACGAAGCTCTAGAGGGCGCGCGCCGCGCGAAGCCGCGGAGTACGGCGCGCCGCCGCCTGCGAAGCTCTAGAGAGGCGCCGCCACCCGCGACGAGCTCTAGCCTCCGGCCCCCGAGAGGCGCCGCCGTGCGAGCCGGAGTGCATCGCCACACACGGCGACGCCGACGCCGCCAACCCCTCTCTCACACCGCCTCATCTCTCTTTGCCAACTTCTCGCCGCTCAAAAACTAGCCGCGTGGGGAGGCGCCGCCGCTACCGGCCGGGCCAGCGGGCAAGGCCGCCGGCCGCTGACACCGGAGGAAGAAGGGGCGAGGTCGCGAGGAGGTGGCCGGTGGAGCTGCCGCAATGGGGGAGTAGGAGGTGGGCACCGGATGCTCGCGCGAGCGCCGATCGCGTCCGCGAGCCGCGTGAGCGAGGCCGGACGAAATCGAGCCGGCGGAGGAGGAGGGTCAAGGAGATTAGGGTTATGGAGGAGGCAAAGGTGGGCTTTTTGTTGCTGGGCTGTTGGCCTGCTCTCGTGGACTGGGCCCAATCGTGTTTTTGGCCATAGACGGGCCGCGCCGCGGTCGCCGTCAAGCAGGCCCCAGGGGTCGCCCATGCCCCCCTGCAGCGGCTTCAGGCCGCCCAGGCCCAATCCTGTACTTGTACCTGACCCAGACTTGACCTGACCTGAACATGGACACGGACGATTAACAAAGATTTTGACTTGTAGTGAGCCGGGCCCGACCTGGCTGGAACCCATGGGGATCGAGGGAGATTAAGAAATATTTTGACTTGTAGCGGATTTAATTCCTAATATTTTGACTTGTAACGGATTTAATTCCTCTTAGTCTTCCCAACCCCTATGGTTTGAAGAGAAATGAAAAGGGTCGAGGACGCAATGCATTGAAATGACACGTATGCCCTTAAAGTTGATAACGATTTGTTTGGTTATGAAACTAGTAGGATGGATAGATTCTCAGTTCTCACCGAGGCTACTTATTTCCGCAACCTTATTTGCTGAAAAGTCCACTCTATACAATTTGAACAGAATGGCATACTGTCTGAAAGGATCGTGATCAAAGTCTAGCCACTCAGCTTCAGGGAATCCATAATCTTTCCTCTAGCTCTAGTAGTTTGTGTGCTACTAGATTGTTATGTTAGGGATGCTCAAAAAAAAAAAAAGGAAAGATTGTTATGTTAGGAAGAAACATCATGAGCCAGATTTGCTGCACGTCACTATGGCTGTTGGTGGATATATTCATAATTCATATTCAAATCCACACCCATGTTAAATGGGAGGGTTTGGGTAAAAATTAATTATTCCTCCGGATGGTATTAGAATTCGCTTTTGGACAGAGACATGGTCTCCAAAACACTTTTGACCTTTTATTATTATAAAAAATATTTATGGAGATGTGGTATATGTATACTTTTATTAAAGTATTTTTTTTAAGACATATCTACTCATATAATTTTTTTTTTTGAAACGAATCAGGTAGGAGAGTCTGCCGATTATATTAAAAAGGAGAATCCCGATCGGGCCATACAACTAAAACAACACAAACACAAAACACAACAACGCTAAAAAGAGAGAAAAAGAAAAACCTAACTATACTCACCCGGGTTGGATTGGGACATCAACGCTGGTAACCACTCATCGACCGGGTCGGAAAGAGACCACAACACGGCCAAACCTCTATACACTCACAACGGCGGAGAAGACAGCCAGCGCGCATCCACCCACAACCCGCACACATGCAAATCCGAAGAACCACGCACGGCCCAAAGACCAAAGAAACACAAAGGGGCGACACCACCACACCGAGAAGACCACCGCCGTGTAACCCTTCGCCGCAGTCGCCGCCGCAACCAAGTCACCATTTGACGGAATGAAAAACACCGAGACCGAGCCTCCACAACGCACGGGGCCTCGCCGCATCCGGGACGTTGACTCCTCACTTGTGCACGGGGCCTCGCCATGCCCGCCAAACGCCCATGCCCGCCACGTTCAAAGGTATCCGTCAAGACAAGAGCAAAGATTCCCCACTCACGAAGATCATCTTGAAGCAGCCAAACCGCCGTCGAGGGTCGACGCCCCGTCGTAGCTTCCCTTGCAAAAGCTGCCATCGCCGAAATCGTAGACCAGGTTGTCGCCATGCCATCTCTTCCGACGCTGTAAATACACGGGTGGTTTCAAACATGCTGAAAGACCCGCCGCCATCCGCTGCAAAGCCAAGTCATCCCCATTGTCGTTGCCGCAAGCTGCCGCCCAAAAGGACGCAGCCCCGCACCGAGACTAGCCATTGCAAAGAAGAATGCTCGCCGCCGCTGCTCCGCCGCAAAGCAGCGGATCGACAAAGAGAGATGACCCCTAAACACCGACAAGAGAGCAGCCTCCTCACCGCGAGATGCCAACACCCACGCCACGCACGACTAAAAGCCACCATCGAGCGAAGCTGTCAAAGACAAGGGGCTAGTGTCGGCGCCGAGGAACGGTGGGTGCCTCGGTGCCGGCAATAAAAATTTGTAGGCCGCGTGCCTCCTCCCCGATGGGCGAGCGCAAGATGGACACGGACGCGGCGGTTTATCCCGGTTCAGGCCAACGGGCCCTACGCCCAGCGGGAGGGTGCCACGCCGTGTTAACTCGCGCCAAAGGTGAGCCCGCAGGGTTACAGCGTCGTCGTGGGAGAGAAGCGTCAAGCCCCACGATCGTGGGTTACTGTGGTAGTAGTGGTGAGCGTATTTCCCCGTGTGAACCGGAGTTGAAATGGGGTCCAACCGGCCTTTTAATGAGACATTACTCCCTTTTATAGGAGAAGGAGAGAGATAATGTTTACATTGGTGGCTGCCTAGGTGGCTAATTCCCGAGGCCGCACCGTTGCATGCATGTGCTGTCGAGGGCGTGGCTGGGTTTGAACGTTGCTCGACGGCGACACGCCTGATCCGATGGCGACGCCGCCGCGCCGGGCGCCCCCCGAGGGTCCCGTGAGGCGTCCCTCACAACCCGCATGGCGAGGGCCGGCCCCAGTTGCTGCCATGCGTGTCGTGCCCGAGGGTCCGCCCTTACGCGGGCGCTTTTGACGGTGTTCGAAGTGAACAAGGTCATCTTGGCTCGCGGCGTGGCGTAACACGCCACCGGGTTCAAAGATTGTGTCCCATCGGGCCGGATTGGGGAGGCGACGGCGTGTCGATTTGACTGGCGCATCGATGGCACCGGGTGCTCGCCGCCGCGGCACCGCAATGAATGCGCGGCTTTCCCCCTCCGGACGGAACCTCCCACGCCCGAGGGTCGACGACCCTAGACGGGCTGGGGCTGCCTCACCCGAGGATGGAGAGCTGGTCTCCCTGCGAGGCGGAGTTTTTGGCGCCCGAGGGTGGTGAGCTAGGCCACCCCTGACGACCGGAGATTTCCCGGCCGGTGAGCTAGGCCAGCCCCGCGACCGAGACGGCTGGTCGAGCCCGAGCCATGGTTCGGCGCGCCGACGACGGAACGCCGTGGTTCGCCGTCTCGGTAGAGGTCCTTGACCTTGTCCTTCGTGAGCCGCACAAGCTCAGAAGCCGTGGTGACCCATCCGGCCGCCGGGGCCGCTCATGGGCCGCCGTCATCATGTAAACGTCCGGGCTCAATGGCTCGGTCCATCGCTCGTCGGGCCGTCCCTCCGCATGGATGATAGCAAAGCCAGTTTTATCGGGCCTTGGCAGGCCGACAAATTCTCGTAGTTTGAGAATGTCTCGAGGCCCAATATTTAGGTCCCCCGACAAGATGCTTCGAGCCCCGAGTGAGGACTCGCCCGGGGTTCCGCTGCCCTCCGCCGCCTTGTTGTTTCTCGTGGGGTGGTCGTCTCACAAGGGGTGCGCGCGAGCGCACCAAGGGTGTAGTTTCCCCAGGCCTCGAATGGAATGGAGGATTCCTTCGAGGTCTTTTATGTCTCGCACGCCGGCAAGACCGAAACAGCCTTAAATTGCGCGCTTTTGTTTGTGCGGAGCGTGTTTGTTTTTTGCGTGGCAGCCCGAGGCCCGCGCTTATGTGCGCAAGGTTGACCCAGCCTCCTCGACTTTGATCATACGCCCCTCTGCCGCCTCCCGAAAGGGAGGAGGAGGGGAGACACGCCACAATGCCCCCGTAAGCCGAATGTGTCGTGCTCCGTGAGCGCTATAGCGGTCTCTTTTGCTGGTGCCCGTGCCTGCCCTGCCGAGCAAGGGTCGGCTATGTGATCCAGATTCACCCCATGAGAACCTCAAGGACCGCTTAGATCCCGGTTTGGGCGACCAACCCCGAGGGCCTCTAGGCCTCCCACGGATGGGACATCTCTATAAGCAAAGACCCGGCCTTAAACACGTTCAGAAATCCAGAGCCCTGTGGGGCCCTGCATAGCTGGTTGTGCATTTCCCTCCCGCCCCCGGCTCTGGTCCCGAGGCGATCAGAAACCCTTGTGGGCCCAGCTCGCAACCTCTGAACGTAGGGTGTGTCCCCGAGGCTCGCTTGTTTCCACCGGGGCGGGGAACCGTCATCGGACGACTTTTTTGCCCCTTAGGCCGGGCGCCGCCGGGTATGGATGGTCGACGCTTTACCCCCGACTAGGAGACGAAGCGCCTCCCGCCACGCTTGAGGCGGCGTGGTTCGCTCAAGTCCGATGGGACGGGCTCGCGGCTTCCCGCGTCGTGGGCGGAGATCGAGGGCACCGCCAAGGTGCATTAATGCCCTTGACAGCCCACCACCGCGCCGAGCCGCTGGATGAGCTAAGCTTCGCTCCATCGCGGGCCGCCCACCCGTGAGGGTTCGATTGCCCAGCCGGGCGTTTGCCTTCCCTTCCCTATAAATATGGGGCCGCTGACGGCGATAGTTGCTCCCTTGCTCTTCGCCATCGCTTTCTGCCTTCTTGCCGTAGCAATCGTGAGATAGAGAGATGGTGTGGGAGAGATTAAAGGAGAGATTCACTTGCCTTGCGCCGTGATCGGGTCGCTTAGCTGTTGCCACCCTTTATCTCCCTTTCATCCATGGCGCAATGGGTAGTGGTGACGGGGCGAGGGAGGTACTCGACGCCGAGCCGTGGCCGAGGTCGACCTCGCGACGAGGAGAAACTTCAGCCGGGTTGAGGAAGGGCTCCTCCGTCCCCGCACCGACGAAGAGCGGCCTGAGGGATTGCCCGCATTGACCGAGGAGGAGCCTAACCCTCGTGGATACGCAGGTGAGCCCGATGGATCTTCACCGGCGTGGCTTCGGATGCCGGCGCGGTCGGTTCATCCGGGCGATCCTCCACTACTATGAAGTCGAAGCCACCACTCGCCCCGAACTCGATCTCCCAGCCGCCATCTTCGCCACCCTCTCGTGAGGGATTCCTAGGGATCGAGCCGTATTGGGACCTCTCGGTTGTGGTTTTTTCAAGGCGCACTCTTACTATCGCATCGGGCGCAGGCCAGCCACCTGAGGGCATTGCGCTGCTGGGGTTGCGCTCCCAAGTCCGCGCGAGCGCACGGCCGAACCGAAATGATGGGTACATCCTATCCAAGCTCACCTCCTAACAAGGGATGGCAGGATCGGTGGTTCTACCTCCGCAACGATGGGAACGCGCTCCCCGCGCACACCGGGCGGGTCCTCGCACGCCCGCAGGGGGAACCGGGTCCCCCCTCGAGGATCACCATCGGCTGAAGGCTCGGCAGCGGTCCCCGCCGCCCGGGAAGGAGGTGAATGTCGCCGCCGTGGTCGCCGCCTTCACCGGCGCTTGCCGCCGCGGATGGCTCGCCCCGCCATGTGCGCAAGATGCCCGACGCCGCCGGCCTTGACGCTGCGCCGATGTCGCCTTCGCTTCCACCGATGGCCCGGCCAAGAGGGTGAGGGATGTGTTGTGGGGTCCAACACCCCGATGCATATCCCCCGAGATCCCCATGCGCCCGACCGAGGGTATATCTCCCCGTAAGTTTGGCTTTGGTGTCCTTGCATTGCTTCGGTGCATTGTTAATTACCATGGCGGTTCTCACTTTTTCCTCCTCAGGTCGTGATCAACTACCGCGTGACTCTCCTCCTCCCGCACTGATTTGATGCCGACCGCCGGCCGCGAAACCGTGCTCTAACGAGCCGCAGAGGGCCCCGCACCCAAGAAGGAGGAGAAGAAGAAGAGGAACGTGGCTCGCGAGAAGCGCCGGTCGAAAGCAACGGAAGCGGGTGAGTCGCCCGACACCTCGACTACCGGAGGACGACAACCCTGAGGATGAGTTCTGTGAACTCGTTCGGGCGACGACATGGCAGCTCCTACCGACCGAGCCATGGGGCTCCCGACCCTGGTCGGACTCCATTACGAGCCCGAGCCCCAACCCGAGACGCCGGGAACCGGGCCGCACCCGCACGCCCCGAGGGTTCTCCCGCCGAGTCCTCGTGACCATCGGGTGTTGGCCATGTCGGCACCCCGCCGCAGGTGAGGCCCAAAGGGAAGAACCTACGCCCCCGCCACGAGTACCTCTGGGTCGCTGGCACGGGTTCGGGGGACGAGCCGCACCCGTCCCGATCCAAACTGCGGCGCGTAGCGAGTGGGGAGACAAACATGAGCGCCAAGGCGACGCCGAGGTCGCAGCCATCCCGAGCCTCGCTCGCCGCCGAGGGCGATCCCCCAAGCCGTGAGTTTCCTTTCGCCTTTGCAATCTTGATTTTCCTCCGCGTGGTTGCCTTGTTTTGACGTGCGCTTGACTTTAGGAAACTGGGGCCGCCGTTGCCGCACCCCAAGAAGGCCTTAAAGGCTAGTGCACAATCCTCCGGCGGCGCGCAGCCGGGTCGTCCGGCAAAGATGCCCTCACGGCCCGGCCGAAGCCGAGTCCTCCCGTGACGCCAGCCCCCCCCCCGTGTGGGGTCGGGTCCCGCACCGACCGCTGCACGCCCGAGGCGACAGCCCATGGTGGCGATGGCGGGTTGGTCGCCCAACCGATGGTGACCGACACGAGAGTCGGCCGCGCCTGACGGACACCGCCCTCGCCAGCAAGTGGCTCCCGCCCCGGGGGAGGTCGTGCCGCCGCCCACCCCGAGGAGGCGGTCCCCTGCGCTCGAGTTCTCGCAAGAGGGAGCCTTCGACGCGGGCGAGACGCCAAGAATCCGCTTGTTCCGGGCCGCCGACCTGGGGCACGAGCCGCACCCCCCGACTTCCCGCCGCCCACGTGTCCGGTTCGAGGCGCCCCGGCGCCGCCGCCTTCGCCATGACGAGGACGGTGCCCCGGGTCGCCCCCGAGGGCCCCCTAGACTTCTACCGGGGTCTCCCGAGCCGGGAGCCGCCGGGGAGATGTATCCTCCGGAGCCAACTCGCCGGGCGGCCCCCCGGGCGAAATGCCCGGGTCCCGCCGTGGTTGTTGATGATCGCCCCGAGGTCTTGGAGTGGAGGACCCATGAGCAGATCCGCCGCCCGAGGGCCTAGCGAGATCGGAGACCATCACCGCCGCCTCGGAAGTCGACGCCATCTTGATGGCCATCCCCTCGCCAGATGTCCTTTGTGCTTGCGCCTTGACGAGTAGTATTGTCGCCGCCGCCGCCCGCCCGAGAAGTCCGAGCTCCTTCGCCGAACGCCCCGAATCTGAACGCCCTTGGGCAACGGGTGAAGCTGGTCCAGCCCGTGAGCGAGATCGACCCGACCACCGCTCTTGCCGAGGAGGAGTCTCAGCGACAGTCCTAGCGGGGGCAGAGCTTGTCAAAGCCATGTCCGAGGCCGACAAGTCGGCTCGCCGAGATGGCCTGATGAGCCAAGACTTCGAGGACGCCCGAAAGCGCCTCCAGCTCCTTGGGAGGCCCATGACGAGCGGGATGTGTCCCGGAGGAGGCGAAGAAGCAAAAGAGATGTGCAACGCCCTAAGCACCCGCATCGAGGAGCCGGCGTCCGAGGGGAAACCCTCGTGAAGGAGAAGGACCAGCTCCAAAGGTCGCTTGCTACCGGCATGGCGCCATGCCGGGCCGCAACTCGGTGCCAAGGTACGCCTTTATCCCCGTGGGCTTTTGTCACCTTTGATTTCGCCGCCCGCTGATATTGCCTTTGGTGGTTGTTGCCGAGGCGGAGAATGTCCGACCGAGGCCGCGGAATACCGCTGCCACGCCGCCCAAGGGCGGAGCAGAGCGTAGTCGCGCCGTGAGCCGAAGAGGCCCCGCTGACTTCTCCCGCCGCCGGGCGACAACCCGAGGTTGGGCTCTCGACTCGCAGCCGCCCGAGCGCCGCCGGTGGATTCCTTAGGTCCGAGCCCGAACGCCTTCCGAATGGCATTCGCATGCCCGCAAAGGGTCTGCTCCCACTTCCCGATGGAGTCCAAGACGCCGGACGGCGCCGCTAAGGGCTTCTTCCTCCCGCCCGATGACGAGGAGGAGGTTGATCCCGCCGAGAGGGATGCCGCCGATGCCGCCAAGACCCAAAGTCTATATAACTTTGTGGATGGCGCCGCGACTCGGGCCGTCCCTCGCTTTTTGAGGACGAGGTGTGTCCCCCCCATCTCCCCATAGAGTCCACCTATGAGGCGGACACGGAGATGGTGGACGCCATGTCCGAGGATGCGCCGACGGGTCCGACGCCACCGGGAGAAGCAGCCGAGGGCGTTGCTCATACCGAAGCTTCCCTCGTTGGCGGGCCGTGAGGCGGGGCGCAGATGAGGCCTCCCTTGCCCCGATCCTTCCTTGCATGAAAAGATTGGAGCTTGAGATGGATGTGTATAAACAATGGCGCCGCCCGAGGTCCGTGACCTTGACGGTGCACTTATGTTTTAAGGTTGCGCTTCCCGAATCTCTCGCTTATTGTGTGGCCGGGTCGCTTGCTTTCTCCGCCGCGATAGTAACCGTGACGCCACCGGGCAGCCCATACGGGGTGCCACAAGGGGCGATCCGCTTGCCTCGGTTATCTTGCTTTGATTTGTGCGTGCGCGACCTTCTCGCAACTTAAACGACACCCGAGTATATATCGAGAAAACTTTTTTCCCGAAAAAGTTTTGAAAAAGGAGAAGGAGGGGTCCTCCGAGGGGAGGGGTCTCCCGAGGGGGCCCCATGTAGCCCCCCCGAGGGAGTTTTAGTCTTGTACCGGACGAGGCTAAGACTCCCTTAAGGTTTGCACGAAAGTACTTTTTTCGTAAAGATGTAGATCTTTATTGAGCGAAAAAACACGTGTGTTTGACTTCTAGTGCACTTAAGGGTAGAAGCGACGTAGTCGTTCTATGTTCCGTGCGTTGGAGTAGACTTCGCCCCTTCTCGTTTCTTCAGTGTAGGTCCCGCCTTAGTATTTCGGGCGATGAAATAAGGCCCTTCCTGGGTGGCGTGAGTTTGTGACGCCCTTGTTGTCCTGCTTTCACCGAGCACGAGGTCGTTGACTTGAGCTCCCGAGGTTTCAAAATTGGCGTGATATTTGCGCAGAGCCTCGCCGATATCTTGCCGAAAGTGCGAGCGCAACGCCTCGGGCTTCGTCAACTTGGTCTATGGAGTCTTGCCTCGCCTCGCCGGTTGCCTTGCTCGTGTATGCTTGCAGCCCTGGGACCCGTATTCTATGTCCGTGGGGAGGATTGCCTCACCCCCATAGACTAGAAAGAACGGGCGAATCCGTGGGCTCGGCTTTTCGCCGCTCAAGGCTCCATAGAACCGATGGCAGCCCCGGTACCACCTTTTGCCGCATCGGTTTCAGCCGATTGAAAATTCTTGGCTTGAGCCCTTGTAGGATCATGCCGCTGGCACGCTCCGTTGGTCTTCGGGTGAGCTACGCCGAGGTATCGACCCGATGCCATAGTCGCCACAAAAGTCAAGGAATTTCTTCCCCATGAAGTTGGTTTCGTTGTCCGTGATGATGGAGTTCGACTCAAAACGGGAGATGATATCCGTAAAGAATTTCACCGCTTCCCCCGTGTGAGGGTTCACCACGGGTCGGGCTTCAATCCATTTGGAGAACTTGTCGATGGCGACTAGGACGTGAGTGTGTCCTCCCGGCGCCCTTTCGGGGTCCAATCATGTCGAGTCCCCACACCGCAAATGGCCACGTAAGTGGTATGGTTTGCGCAGCTTGAGCCGGAGAGATGTGTCCCCGCCAGAATTGGCATTCCTTGTGTACGCACGACTAGATTTGCGCCCCGCACCGCCGAGGGCCGCAGAAGCCTTGCCCGAAGACTTTGCCGACTAGAGTCCCTGGGCATCGTGGGACCGCATTCCCTGTGTGTGTCTTCGAGCAATTCTTTGCCTTCACCCGAGGGTATGCATCGCATGTACACTCCCGAGGCTCCTCTCTTGTAGAGTTCCCTTTTTCTCCAATTAGCGCAAAGGACTTGGCCCTTCGGGCCAACCGGGCGAGCTTCCCGGTCTTGTCCTCGCAGCTCACCTCGGGTGAGGTACTCCAACAAGGGGCTTCCTCCGTCCTGGGACCGGGTCGACCGCCATTGCTTCGCGTGGCCCGCCCCGGGCGCCTTGAGCCCCGAGGGTAGTTCCAAGGGTGCGTGACGACCGAGGGTTCGTTGAGATCTCGGGTAAGCACGCTTCGGGGAACAAGACCTCGGGTTGTCGCGACTTTGGCGAGCTCATCCGCGGCCTCATTGTAACGCCCGGGTGTGTGTTTGTGCTCGAGTCCATGGAATTTTTCCTCCAGCTTTTGCGACTTCTCGCAATACGCCCCATCTTCGGTCGTGGCACGCCGAGGCTTTCATGACTTGGTCGATGACCAACCGCGAATCCCCCCCGGTTTCCAACCGTCGGATTCGAGGTCCGCCGCGATCCGAGACCATTGACCGCCCCGTATTCCGCGACGTTGTTGGAGGCGTGAAAATGCAGCCGGATGGCATACCTTGTGTGAACCCCGAGGGGTGAAATGAAGAGCAAACCAGCCTCGCGCCGCCTTCATCATGGATCCATCGAAGAACATGGTCCAAAGACTCGCCCGGATGGGTGCGGGGGTAGGGCCGTATCGGTCCATTCAGCCACAAAGTCGGCTAGGACCTGGGACTTGATCGCCTTTGCGGGCAGAACGATATGGTTTCGCCCATGAGCTCCACCGCCCACTTCTCCACTCTTCCCGTGGCCTCTCGGTTTTGGAGAATCTCCCGAGGGGAACGAGGACACCACGCAACGGGTGCGCAAGGAAGTAGACGAAGTTTCCTTTTGCGTTAGTACGATGGCATACAAAGAGTTTCTCGTGATCCGCGAATACCTCGCCTTGGTGTCGGAAAGCACTTCACCGATGAAGTAGACGGGGCGTTGTAGACCGCAACGTGTGCCCTTCTTCCCCGACGCCTACTACGATCACCGCGCCGACCACCCGGGTAGTGGCAAAGGACGTATAAGAGCAAGGTTTCTCCCGGATTTGGCGGTACCAGGACCGGTGGGTTTGTCGAGCTTCTTGAGGTTGCCGAGGGCCTCTTCGGCCTCGGGGTCCGTGCAAAGCGCTCTGACTTGCGAAGGAGTCGGTGAGGGGCAGCCCTTCTCCCGAGGCGTGAGATGAACCTCGCTTAATGAAGCCAGCAGCCCATGACCTTCTCAGACTCCCTTGAGGTCTTGGATCGGACCCATCTTGGTGATTGCGTCCACCTTGGTCGGGTTTGCTTCCATGCCTCGTTGAGAGACAATAAAGCCCAAAGAACATCCTCGGGAACCCCGAACACGCACTTCTGGGGTTGAGCTTGACTCCCTTCTTGTTTAGGCACTCGGCTGTTTCCCGAGGTCTCCCACGAGGTCCGACGTTTTCTTGGATTTGACCACAATGTCATCGACGTAGGCTTCCACGATCCGCCCGATGAGTTCCCCAAGATGATTTGCATGCATCGCCGGTATGTTGCGCCATTGTTCCTCACCGAAGGGCATGGTGAGGTAGCAATACATCCCGAAGGGTGTTATGAACGAGGTCGCGAGCTGGTCGGACTCTTTTTCATTTTGATCCGGTGATAACCGAATACGCCCAAGAAAGGACAACGCTTTCACATCCCGCGGTGGAGTCGACAATTTGGTCGATTCGAGGCAAAGGAAAAGGAACTTTGGACATGCTTTGTTGAGACTAGTGTAGTCCACACACATCCGCCATTTTCCATTCTTTTTCTCTACTAATACAGGATTAGCTAACCACTCGGGGTGGAATACTTTTTTTATAAATCCGCCTCCGCCAGCCTTGTGGATCTCCCCGCCAATGATCTTTCGCTTGGCGTCATCGAAACGGCGCAAGCGCCGCATGATCGGGGCTTTGAGCCCGGCCGATGTCTAGGGAGTGCTTCGGCGACATCCCCGGTATGCCCTAAGATGTCCGAGGGTCCCCATGCAAACGCCCCTCCCCGTCGCACGGAGGAAGTCGACGAGCACCGCCCCTATTTTGGATCCAGTCCGAGCCGATGGTCGCCAGCCTTCTCTTCGGTTCTTGGGATCGAAAGTGGGATCTTCTTTGTGCCCGAGGAGGGCTCGAAGCTCCGCGGCGCTTGGCCTCGTGCTCGATCGCGATTTCGTCAAAGCTTCTTTTCGGCTCGGCAATGAGTGCCTCTCGGCAATGGCGAGTGCCTCGGCGCATCTCCACGCCTCCACGCCGCACTCATATGCGTGATGGTGTGAAGGGCCGCTGGTGATGACACCCTTTGGCCCCGCATCTTGAGCTTGAGGTACGTAGTTCGGGACAGCCATGAACTTGGCGTAACAAGGCCGTCCGAGGAGTGCGTGGTAAGTACCGCGGACCCCAAGAATCTCAAATGTGAGAGTCTCCGCCTGAAGTTCGAGGGGGTCTCCAAAGCACACCGGCAAGTCAATCCCGCCCGAGGGGCTTAAGCCGCTTGCCTGGGACGACGCCATTGAATGCCGGCCCTCCGTGGCGGATCTTGACTTGTCTACCCCGAGGAGGTCGAGGGTTTCTTCGTAGATGAGGTTGAGGCTGCTCCCTCCGTCCATAAGGACCTTGGTGAGCCGAGTGTTGGCGATGATGGGATCCACCACTAGTGGATAAGCCCCTGGGTTCGGATGTGGCCGGGGGTGATCCGACCGGGTCGAAGGTGATGGCCCGTCCGACCACTTGCGCAGCCTTCGGGTTGCCGGGCCCGTGGCGTGACCCTCCCGACGCTCCTTCTTGCGCCGCCGCACGACATGTTGCCGTGCCGCCGCCGAAGATCATGAAGCGCTTGTTCACCTTCGAATTCCTCGTTGCCCTTGGCGCCACCCTCGAGCCTCTTCCTCTTCACCCTGGGGATGGCTTTGAGCTTGGCAAAATGTTGGCGTACCTTCTTGCACTCCCGAGGGTATGCTTGACCGGGTAGCTATGGTTCTCGCATGGCTTCTTGAGCATGTCGTCGAAGGTTTCTTGTGGCGGGGCCGGGGCCTTGCGGTCCGACCGCAGCCACCATGTCTTCATTGTCCGCTTGGGCGACATGGCATTTGCCCTGCGGCTCTTATCCTTCTTCTTCTTCTTCTTCTTCTTCCTGTTCTCCCGAGGTTGAGATCCCTCGGGCTCCTCTTCCTTGCGCTTCCCCTTGCCGGAGCCCCGACCGAACAGAGCCCCGACCTCCTCACCGCCGGGCGAATCCTGGTGGCGATGTCCATCGGTTCGTTTGCCTCGGTTGGGGTCCGGCGCCCCAGCTTCTTCACGAGGTCTCGCACGAGGTGCCGGGCCAAGAAGGCCCCTATGACGTCCGAACCGTCACATTGGGGAGCTCGGTCCGCTTGGAGAAACGCCGGATATAGTCGCGCGAGGGATTCGTCGGACTTTTTGTCGGCAGCCCGAAGGTCCCGTGAATTTCCCGGGCGTAGATACGTGCCTTGAAGTTGCCTTTTTGAAGGTCCTTACCAAATCCGCCCGCTTGGATATGAGGTTGGGCGGAAGGTGTTCCAGCCAAGCTCGCGCGGGGCTGAGAGGTACAGGGGCATTCCCGACATCACCTTGTCATCATGTGCCCTCGCAACCGGCAGCCCGCCGATAATCGCCCGACCCATACCGGACGAGTTTCTCCCGTATATTTCGAGAGGTGGCTAGGTGGCCCAAACGCGGGGAGTGGTGCTCTCCCGATGTCCTTGTGAAGGCCCTCGTGGGCCCGGAGGTTCGGGGAGTACCCTCGGTCTTCCCGACGCATGGGCGCCCGTCCCGCCGGCCGCCCACGAGGTGGGCTGCCCGCCCGCGTGCTCGTTGTCGCCGATCTCGTCCCCGAGGTCGGGTGCACCTCGTGACGGTCTTGGCGGGGGTCTTCCATACGATCCCGCATGACGGTTCTTTGCGGTTGTCGCTCCGCGCCCCGGCGGCCTTGCCGAGGCCCGGCTTTGCTCAGCCGGGTCGAAATCCTTTGTCCGCTTTGTCCGACTCTCCTCGCCGCCGTGATGTCACGGCCCGATCTCTCGAGGCCGAGCTCTCCGCCCGCCGCACGGCTGCCCCATCAAGGAGATGCCGCAGCCTTCCCGACGCGCCTTCCCTCGCCGGTAGAGGGCTCGGGCATCTCGCGTACTAGCATGTTTCTTGCCGCCACGCTGAGGCTTGCTTTCGCTGAATGGGGCTGCTATGTCGGGAAGGTGTGGCGCTCCATTGGCGTTGCGACCGCCGCCTCCGGGGCTGAGGTGCTCGGGCCGCCCACGCCGGGCTCGCCCCGAATGTTTCGCTTCCGCTCCCGGTCGCCGCGGGATTCCGCCGAATCCGCCCCGCAAGTCTTGCGCCAGCGTTCGGCCGGTGTGTCGTGGCGCCGCACGGCTGGACGGGGCGGAAGCCGCCGGTACCGGGTTCGCCGTGGCGCACGCCCACGCCGCCCTCGCTGACACGCCGGTGAACCGCCATCTTGGCGGCGGGACTCGATGTTGAAGCATTCCCTCGTGTCATAGTATTCGCCTTCATCGTCGGTGCAAGGAGCGCCGAATGCTTGGATGAAGTTCCCCTTCTCCCCGGGTGGTAGAGCGAGTCCCTCGGCTCCCCGGGTCCAGCCCCACCGAACCCGGAGGAGGTGGTATGATCGGGTCGTCCCACATCCTCCGGCGGATGCGCTCCTCGGAGTGCATATCCATGGGGTAGCGTTCCCGTGGAACGACGGAGGCTGGCTCGTGCTCTTCGAGGCGGGCTTCGACCGAGGTTTCACGCTGCGTGGATTCACGGGACTCCCTCCCCTATGACCGAGCGGTGGCGTTTTCCGATGATTAGGGTTTCGGGGCATCCTTCCACGAGTGGACGCCGGGTACGGATCTTCCCGAGGCCTAGGGTTCCCCGGGAGCCCTTCGCGAAGTCGCCGGAAATGTCGACGGATTCGAATCCGTTGCTGCTGGAAGCGCCTTGGCGCTACCGGTGGTTTCGCCTTGCCCGCCTCGCGCGACGACCGTGATGGTGGGCACGCCGTGGTGGCAATGCTGCTCTCCCTCCAGCCGGTAGATCCGGTAGAAGGACCATCTCGTAGTCGTGGCCGGCGTCACGAATGCCAGGCGTTCAAGAACGGTGGAGTTCAGCGTGGGAGCCCGTGCCCCGGCGAAAGCGGTGGAAACGGCGCGAGCCGCCATGAGGGTTGGTGGAGATGCGGATTGCACAATACGCTGCGTGCCCTACTTGGCGCCAACCGCCGGCCGGGCGCTTCGAGGAACGGCGGGTGCCTCGGTGCCGGTAATAAAAATTTGTAGGCTGCGTGCCTCCTCCCCCGATGGCGAAGCGCAAGATGGACACGGACGCGGCGGTTTATCCCGTTCAGCCAACGGGGCCCTACGCCCAAATGGGGGGTGCGTCACGCTCATGTTAACTCGCGCTCAAAGGTGAGCCTACAGTAGGGGTTACAGGCGGTCGTGTGGGAGAGAAGCGGTCTCAAGCCCCCACGATCGTGGTTACGGTGGTAGTGGTGAGCAGATTTCCCCATGTGAACCGGAGTTGAAATGGGGTCCAACCGAATCCTTTTCTAATGAGACATTACTCCCCTTTTATAGGAGAAGGAGAGAGATAATGTTTACATTGGTGGTTGCCTAGGTGGCTAATTCCCCGAGGCTGCACCGTTGCATGTGCGCTGCCGAGGGCGCGGCCGGTTTGAACGTTGCTCGACGGCGACACGCGCCCGCATCCGGCGGGCGGACGTGCGCCACGGCGCGCCCCGAGGGTCTCATGGAGGCGCCCCTCACAGCCCGCATGGCGAGGGCCGGTCCCCGCCGTTGCCGCCATGCGTGTCGTGCCCGAGGGTCCGCCCTACGTGGCGTTTGACGGTGTTCGGGAAGTGAACAAGGTCATCTTGGTTTCCATGCCGGGTGGCGTAACACGCCACCGGGTTCAAAGATTGTGTCCCATCGCCGGATTGGGGGAGCGATTCGGCGTGTCGATTTGATCGGGCGTAATCGATGGCACCGGTGCCTCGCCGCCGCGGCGACCGCAATGAATGCGGCGGTTTCCTTCCTCCGGGACGGAACCTCCCACGCCCGAGGGCCGGCGACCCTAGACGGGCTAGTTGGGCGCCTCACCCGAGGATGGAGAGCTGGTCTCCCCCGGGCGGCGGAGTTTTGCACCAGGGTGGTGAGCTAGGCCACCCTCGGACGACCGGAGATTTCCCGGCCGGTGAGCTAGGCCGGCCTGGGCCGATCGGAGACGTGTGGTCGAGCCCGAGCCATGGTTCGGCCGCGGTCGACGTGGAACGCCGTGGTTCGCCGCTCGGTAGAGGTCCTTGACCTTGTCCTTCGTGAGCGTAATAAGCTCAGACGCCGTGGTGACTCCATCCGGCCGCCGTGGGCCGCTTCATGGGCCGCTCGTCATCATGTAAACGTCGTGGCTCAATGGCCGTCCATCGCTCGTCGGGCCGTCCCTCCGCGTGCGGGATGATAGCGGGCCAGTTTTATCGGGCCTTGGCAGGCCGACAAATTCTCGTAGTTTGAGAATGTCTCGAGGCCCAATATTTACGTCCCCGACACCTAGGAACACCGAAGCCGAGCGCGGTCTCTAGAGACGACGCCCAATGAGGGTACGACGCCAATGGCGCCGCCGCCGCCGGCCCGTAAATGGACGGGGTTTTCACCTAGAGACCTCGGTAGGGCACTAGCTCCAAAGATGGCGCCCCCAACGGGGATAGCGACGTTAGACACCGCCGCCATGCCACCAGCTTGGAGCGGCGAAAGCCGCTTGAAGCATGAAGGCCCCGCCACATGCGCATGGAAAGGCACACCAGGACCGCCGCCGCAACCGCCCACCGGAAAGCAACTCTCCGTCGCAAACCCACGACCAAGCACCGCCGGCCTCCCTTCCTCTCGTTGTTGCTCACGGCCCGCCGCTGCACCTGCAGCCACCATCGCCAAGACTCCTCCTCAAGACCCAGACCCACCACCGGTCTTGAAACCACGGACGTGACCCCATCCAAGGGCACCACGCCGCCACAACCTCCATCCCTCTCACCGGCGAGCAAGAATCCGGCCATCGGGGCACCGGAACCGCCGCCGCCGCCGCTCTTCCGCCAAGCGAGCCACCACCCCGACCGAGCCATCGCGCCACCGCCCCCTCGCAAGGTCGACGCTTTATGCCGACGCCGACGCTACGCCGCCGCGCCGAGCCGCCACCGCCGCCGACGCCGCCGGAGCCGCCGATGCGCCTCCCTACGCTGCGTGCCGCGCCCGGGCCACCATCCGCCGCGCGCGACCTATCGCCGAGGCGCATCCCGAGTGGCCGCCGCCGACATGTCGCTTCCGTCGCCGCCCGCCGCGGATCCGGTAGGGATGGCCGGATCCGGACATGGGGCGCGGATCCGCGACCCCCGCCGCCGCCTTGCCGGCAGCCGGGTCGCGGTCGCCTCCACCGCCGCCCCGGAGAGAGCACCGAGGGAAGTGGGGAAGCCCCGCCGCCACCGTCCCGGGAGGTCCGCGCAGACTCCCGGCGTTCCTCTCCGGTGGCGGCAGGGGAGGAAGGGGTGGGGGAGGGGCTCGAGGTCGGGCGGGTGGCGCCGCCGCCGAGTCACCGAAAGGCGG
Organism: Hyparrhenia diplandra; assembly: GCA_015847255.1. Classification (NCBI taxonomy): domain Eukaryota; kingdom Viridiplantae; phylum Streptophyta; class Magnoliopsida; order Poales; family Poaceae; genus Hyparrhenia; species Hyparrhenia diplandra. The sequence goes on along the minus strand of JADLZK010000294.1, from coordinate 7,108 downwards.
GGGCGAGGGCCGGGCCTTCAAAATGCACCGGTCTATTTACTCACTCATATAATTTTTAATTTACAAACTTAACAACTTAAAAGTTATTGATGATTTATATTCCCGATGTTTAACCCAAATCTTGTCCAAAATAACTTATAACACCATCCCGGAGGGAGTATTTATTAGAAATGGGGAGGGTAAGGTGTGGAGATTAAATTATTTATCTATTAGATAAATAGATTCTGGTATAAAATTAATTATTCATTGGATATGGGTGGAAATAGAGGAGGATAGGCTCTTCTTCATTTCCCCTAGACGGAGACGTACCCTGCACAATGTGCGTCAGCAGCGTGTTGAAGGTGACGGTGTTCGGAGAAAATTTGCTGAAATCCTTCAGAAAACAAGAAAATGCCGGCTGCATTTCGTAGGAAAGGTGGCCCCACTAGACGACGGTGACAACTCACAAAAGCCCACAAGCAAGCCAGTAAATAATTGTAACTCGTGTTGGAGTTGCCAAGTCTGCTCTACTACAATTTGACATCAGATGTTTCTCTGGTTTCTGACCGTTCGTTCGATTGCTCTGTAGCCGCGCGTGCAGGTGTGGAGTCGGTGACGCCGGACATGGAGGCGGGCAAGGTGGTCCTGACCGGTACGGGCGGACGCCAGTGGAGCTCAAGGGAGCGCATCCAGGCCAGGGGCGAAGAGGCCCGCCCAGATCGTTTCACGGGCGCCGCCCGCCAAAGAAGGACAAGGAGAAGAAAGCGGACGGCGGCAAGAAGAAGGCAGACAAAGAGAAGGACGGCGGCGGCGGAGAGCAGATGACTGACAAAGAGAAGGACGGGCGGCGAAAAAAAGGCCGAGAAGGAGAAGGGCGGCGGGGCGCGGCGGCGGAGAGCAGATGATCGACAAAGAGAAGGACGGCGGCGAGAAAAAGGCCGAGAAGGAGAAGGGCGGCGGCGGCGGCGAAAGGAGAAGGACGCAGACATGCCCAAGAAGGAGAAAAGGCCCAAGGAGGTCAGTTATTTGCCGACCCATTATTATTCGAGTCCGGTTGGGTGGCGACCCTCGTCACCGTCTACCTCCTTTGGTCTGAAACTGAAAGACTCTCTCTGCCTTTTTCCAGGAGACGGTGATTCTCAAGATGCGGCTGCACTGCGATGGCTGCATCGACCGCATCAACCGCCGCATCTTCAAGATCCAAGGTGAGGTTTTCCTTCCTATCCGCCGCGGTTTTGTTCCCATCCCATCCCAAGCGACCGTGAGCTTTTTCGTCGAGATTTAATATATTGGATTGGAGTGGACCTGACAATTTTGTGTGCTAATTGATTATACCAGGCGTGAAGGATGTGGCGTTCGACACCGCCAAGGACCTGGTGAAGGTGACCGGCACCATGTACACCTCCGGTCTGCCGGCTTACCTCAGAGAGAAGCTCAGCCGGGACGTCGAAGTCTTCGCGCCAGGCAAGAAGGACGGCGCCGGCGCCGGCGACAAGGACAAGGGCGTAGGAGACGAGGGAGAGAAGGAGGATGGCTGGGGCGAGGAGAAGAAGGACAAGGCCGCGGCCACCTCCACGTCGGTCGCGCCGATGCCCTTGACCGACGCCGGCATCTACCCCAACAACGCTGGTGTCCATTACCCTCCCCCGCCGGTCTACGGGTACGGCGCCTCCCACCTCCACGCGCCCCGGATGTTCAGGGACGAGAACCCTCCCGTCCGTTACAATCCCCCGCCGGCCTACGCGTACAGCGTCCCCCCGCCCACGATGTTCAGCGACGAGAACCCCAACGCCTGCTCTGCCATGTGAGCTCGCTCGATCGCCCCGCCGGTTTGCCGTCGCCGCCTCGCCTAGGCACCCCTTCCTGCGTGTCAAACCAAGAACCATGGCATGGGGCTTGGGGGTTCAGCGGCCTCCGGGGACGTCTGCACGAGTGCATTCACGTTCCACTTCCTCTTCAGGTGATGCGCGCGGCTGCATGCTTCAATCGAACAGAGGATAGTGGAGGAAGATGCATATGTATGTACACTACACTTCCACTGCATTGTATTATTGGACATGTGACATCTATGGACACGAGACATGTGGGGGTGAAAGACTGGAGATGTTAACACCTGGACTGCCATGAACACAGTTCTCGCATTCAATGGACATTGAGTGAAAGGCTAGGATGCTCTGGAGCGTTTCTTCTGCCAGCTCAAGCGTGATGGCCCGTCAAGCGTTTCTGTTCCAAGCTCTGACAAGGACCGTACCAGAAATAGCGAGTCTGATCAAACTCAGCAATCACACACACGTATAATCACGTTCCAATTCCACGCATCTATACCAACGTGCTATGGGCCGCGCCTGAAGGGCTTCCAAATGAGGCCTGAAAGGCCCATCTCTCTAACACGCTTAGGGCTAAGTTTGGATGTTCATATATTTGGCTGAGTGCACATGTGCGTTGAAACTCGTATTTGTTCGCGATCGATTGGACTACTCGACTCGCCCACTGTTGGCCGCCATGAACCGGTACCGGAGATGCTAGAGATCTCCCGCGACGCTTGGGCGCGTATCGCGCCGCCCGCCACCGCGGCGTCAGCGTGCCGCTGCGCGCGCGCGAAGCCGCCGCCCGCCAACGCACCGCCTTATCCCGCGTCCGCGATCGGGCCGCGTCTCGCTCAGCGCAATCGGGCGGGCGCCGCCGCTCCCCAGCGCCCAAGGCTCCTCGCGGCCGCCAACGCGCCGAGGCTGCCCGCTTAGCCTCGGACATCGAGATGCGGCGACTATTCGCCGGAGGAGGAAGAGGAGCGGCGGCGGTGCATCCGCAGCGGCGCCCCCATGCCACCCCGGCCACCACGTACGTGTACGTAATCCAATGCCAATCCCTGTCCCGGCCTCACTCCCTCCCTCCTTTGTCGTTGCTATTTGTTGATTGTTATTGTGGGAGGCGCGCCATGAAATGCAGGTGAGCCCATGCCACCAGGTTGGGAGGTGACCTACAAGGACATGGAGTCCGACGAGGCCACATGGGCGTTCTACGAGCAGTGGTGCAAGGCTAACAAGATGGTGCGTGACCGTTCCGAGATGGAGCGCCGGTTCCACGCCTTCAAGAGCAACGCGGCGTCTGCGCGCCGCCCATAACAAGGCTTACATGGGAGGGCCCGGAGGAAGACAATTATTAGGCGAATGGGCTGACGGAAAATTATTAGGCAGCAGACAGAGATTATACGACTAATCTTATGAACTACATAACCATGATTGCATTATCAGACAATAAATATAACAATTGATATTATATATATACTTTACTTGCAGATAGTTTGATGAAAGTGGATTGCTGGTGCTCATAATGACAATATTATTTGTGTCTGATCATTTGTCTTCGTACATGTTGGTTTATCCACATTCAAATTTGTGCCATGTCCTTCCGTTTTCTTAGCTGCAACATGTAACTTCTTTCTTTTCCTTTATGTTTTATAAGGTTAAGAAGGGGAGGAGACACGAGCAAGATTCACTTATTGCATTTTTTTTCTTTACGAGGAGACGAACAAAAACAAGGGCGTATCCAATACTCAAAGTTTAATTACACACACTATAAATGATTGATTGCTGTCTCAATGACGAGGAACATGTAAATTATGGGCATGTTTGGATTTCTGGCTTCAACCCGGCTAGGGGCCAACATCTGTCCGTGTGGTTGCTTTGGCCAGGCCGATTGCCAGGCTCCACCGGGCCACCGTGCACAACTTAGCCAGGCTCCCCCGCGTAGGGTGTGGCCGTTTTTCTAGGGGGGCGGAGGAGGAGGAGGCAGCCAGGGGCCAACATTCGCCATTTGGTTGCTTTGGCCGGCCAGGCTCTACCGGGCCACAGTACACCACTTAGCCAGGGCTCCCGAGAAAACGGAGGGGGTGACCGCTTTTCTGGAGCCTAGCTAGGCCCAGCCCAACTGCGGTCTCGCGTCACCTCCCTTTCTCTCACGCGGTGTGGTCTCCTCGCCTCCTCACCGCCGTTGTTGTCTAAAGGGGTGCTTAGCCCGCTATTACTCCTCCTCAATTGGGAGATTTGGAAACACAGGGATGAGGTGGTGTTCAGGGGGGCTTCCCGAACATTGCATGGCTCAAAGCCGTCGCAAAGTATCTATCAAAGATTGGAGCTGTCGCATCCTAGGAAGAGTGAAGCCATAGCTAGGCAATGGAGACACTTAGTTGATATGTAATCTACACCCTCTTCCTCCCTCTTTGATGTTATCAACAATGTAACAGGCCCCTCAATTTCGCCCAGTGGCTCGCCGCCACAACAGGCGGATTCCGCGATGGAGGTGGCCGCTGTGGCGCTGCGGGCGCACGAACGGGATTGGAGTTTAGAAATATCTGTTGTACTAGTTTGGAAGGGGTTAGTTGGGCCGGTGACGCAAGCCCAATCGTGAAGAGACAGTTTCGATATACTCCCTCCGTCCCAAGTTAAGTATCGTTTTGGTGTTCGTCTTTTGCAAGTTTGACTCAATTTATAGAAAATATACATAAAAATTATATCTCTAAATAAATTTATTAAAAACTAGATTAAAAAATCTTTCCAATGATACTAATTATGTAACATAAATATTAATATATTTTAATATATATTAAGCTAAAGTTATTTCCGAAAAGCGAGAATTAACAATTATTTTGGGACGGAGTCACGGAGTGAGTAATAATTACCACTGCTCGTACAAGCTCCAAATACACTTGCTAAAAAAAAATCCGAATACAACGCCATGAGTAGAGTAACAGCAAGCGTACGGTGTACCAATTTCTACGCCACTATACCAACGTGCTATGGGCCGCGCCTGACGGGCTTCCAAATGAGGCCTGGAAGGTCCAAATGTAACACACCGGTTTGGTCGCCCTAAAAAAAAAAAACTTAGGGCTCAGTTTGGATGTTCATATATATTTTGGCTCAGTGCACATGTGCGTTGAAACTTCGTATTTGTTCGCAATCGATTCGAAGTTTCGACTCGCCCGTTACCGCCATGACACGGTACTTCGGAGATGTTGCGAGATCTCCAGCGGCGCATGGGCGGCGTCGCCTTGCGCCCCCGCCGGCCGCAATACCGCGTCCGCGCCCGCGCAAGCCGCCGCCGCCGGCCGCAACGCCGGCCGCATCCCACGCGCCGCGATCGGCGCGTCTCGTTCAGCGCAATCGGGCGGCGGCCGCGCGTCCAGCGCCACAAGGCCCGCGGCCGCCAACGCGGCCGAGGCTGCCCGCTAGCCTCGGACATCGAGATGCGACGACTATTGGTCGGAGGAGGAAGAGGGAGCGGCGGCGCGGTGCATCCACAGCGGAGCCCCCATGCCACCACGGGCACCACGCACGTAATCCAATGCCAATCCCAGCCCGACCTCCCCGCCTCCTTGTCGCCTATTGTGGGAGGCGTGACATGCAATGCGGTGAGCCCATGAGACCAGGTTTGGAGGTGACGGAGGTGACGGACAAGGACATGGAGTCCGACGAGGCCACGTGGGCGTTCTACGAAGCAAAGCGGTGCAAGACATGGAACATGGCGCGCGACCGCCCGAGATGGAGCCCGGTTCCACATCTTCAAGAGCAACGCGGCGGATGCGCCGCCTCGCCGTAAGGCTTATGTGGGAGGGGACGGAGGAAGACAATTATTGGGCAATTGGGCTGACCGGTATCGAATAGGCTCACCAAATCGGAGAGATGCATTAAGCGAATAGTAGCAGTAGATGGATCGAGATTATCCTAATCTTACATATAGGGCGTGTTTGGTAGAGCTCCACGTAGCTCCAGATCTTAAAATCCAGCTCTGCTCCGAATTTTTTCAGTCAAACAGTTTTAGCTCCACCAACTCCATCGCAGATCTGCTCCAAAAAAGTGGTGGAGCAGGCACCAAATCCACGGATTTGTTGGAGTACCTCAGGGGGTGCTCCACAAAATTAGATTTGGTGGAGTTGAGAGAAATTACCCACCACTGCCATTGATTAGTGGAAAATGACCGGTTCGTTTTATTACTTCGTCTTCCTCACCTAACTTTTTCCCCGCGGCCGCCGGCGCAGCCGTGATGATCATGCGTTGAAAATTGATGTTTCATGTTTAAAAAAATTGATGTTTCACATATTCCCGATCCAAAGTAGAGCAATTATGAGGCAGGGTCCAAACAGGATTCTTCGTGCGGGTGGCAACAAGAGCATGGCAGGGTCCTGCGTCTACGTGCGCCCTGCCACCAGTCGTCACGCACGCCCGGCACTACTGACAAGTCCTTGCCTCCCTTGTTCAGTTCAGCGACGCCACACCCGCATCATCTGCACAGGCTCGGCGACGGCGGCAGTAGCAGCTCCGGCGGCTGGCGCGCGGCAGGTAGGGCAGGACGAGGCGGGCGTCCCCTCGCGAGCCAGCGCTCGATGCGCCGCGCGTGGAATCCGGACGCGAAGGAAAAAGGAAGAGTTTTTTATTTCTATTCTCCTGACATGCGGGCTCTAGTTGTCATAGGGATGGTGAAAAATTTAGAGCTGTACCAAACACTTTTCGGGATCTAGATCCGTAATGGGAGCTGCTCCACGGTGGAGTTGTGCGGATCTGCAGCCTCTGAAATTGTTTTTCTAGAGCGGGAGCTCTACCAAACACGCCCATAGACAGGATTGCATTATCAGATAATATAATTATAATAAGTGATACTATATACTTTACTTGGGGATAGTTTGATGAAAGTGGATTGCTGGTGCTCATAATGACAATATTATTTGTGTCTGATGATCATTTGTCTTTGTACATGTTGGTTTATCCACAATAAAAATTTTTGCCGTGTCCTAACGTTTTCTTAGCTGCAACATGCAACTTCTTTCTTTTCCTTTATGTGTAAGGTTAAGAAGGGGAGGAGAGACGAGCAAGATTAATTGATTGCATTGTTTTTTTTTTTTTTTACTTTTCTTTATGAGGAGACGAACAAAAACAAGGCCCTATCAAATAATCAAGGTTTAATTACACACACTATAAATGATTCATTGAATGAGACGGCTAATCATATCATCTCGGAGTGCTCCTTTGTTCATACCTTCTCGACCCATTTTCAAGATTTTGGCATGAAAATCTTGAAGAGTTTCAGCTGTTTATTATCATGTCAAAACTTGAAGCTCTTGCCTGGAGTCGAGTCT
>JADLZK010000293.1:0-68572 GCA_015847255.1 Hyparrhenia diplandra | reverse complement strand
ATGTCATGCATGTGAGCAGCGGCGTCGATGTCATCCTTGGCATGCCTTGGCTGGCAAGCTTGGGACGGGTGACATGGGACTTCGCGACTCACGAGCTGCAGTACTACCACGACGGTCGCCCGACCACCTTCACGTCGGCACCGCCTCCTCAGGCGTGGGGGCGCCTTGTTGAGTCGGGCATCTTGGTGTCGGACACTTCCCTCTAGGCTGGGGAAACGCCCAAGGCACGCGACTGCCTTGGACCTCTACGACACGTCCACGGGAGTCTTCGTACAGCTATCACAGGCGACACTGGAGGACCAGCACCTGCGTCGGATCGCCCTCGACGTCACCACGGGCGACGCCGCCCCAGCATGGACGGTTGAGGATGGCCTCCTCCTCTTCGATGGCCGTTTCTACCTCCCAGCTTCCTCTCCACTGTTGTCGGACCTGCTGGAGGCCTTGCTTCAAGGCGGAGTTCGCCGGACGAACTTCCTCGCCCTGGGCGCCTACACGACTGCACCGACGTCATCTTCCCCGACCGCCATCCTGTTGAGCGGCATATGGCCGCGGTGCCACCACGTCGGCCCGGCCAGGGTCGTCTTCCCCGACGGCATGGATCGCCTCTTCCTCACCGTCGACAATGTCCACATCAGCTATGACGTAGAGAGAGGCGCACACCAGCCTTCCCCCTCCTTGTTCGACGTCGGTTCCTTCCTGTATGGTACGATGTTGAACTTGGCTGCTACTCCCCCTACTCGCCGCGACATCACCATCTGGCGCCTCCTTCCGCTCTTCGTCAACGCTCCACCTAATGAGCGCTTCTTGTTCCTGGAGAGCCCACCCCGCGACATGGTGCATCAGCACCTTGAGGTGGGCATTCCAAGGGAGCTCCTGCTCGCGGCCCGTCGACGAGCGGACATCACGGCAAGGGCGTCTTTGTCCACCAGTACATCTACCACGGCTACATTGGGAACCTTCACTACCTCTTGGAGTTTGCTCCACATCGTACCCGGGAGAACATGATCCTCCGAAACCCGGTGCATGGCAAGCTAATATTACAGGTTGAGTTGATCATGCCGTGCAACGATCTCCATCCGGTGTGGGCGGAATGGACTTTCATCCAGCGAGGACGCCCGGTCGGAAGAAAGGGGAGATGTCATGACCCAAGAAATAGGGCCCAGAAGGACAGGCCCACCCGGCCCGAGGGGCACGGCGCCCCGCCCCCTGGGCTCGCTGCACGCCCCCCCCTCCCTCCTCCTTTCGCGGATTCTTGGCAATTAATTCGGGAATAAAGGAGGAAATTATCTAGGATTATCTTAGGCTTTTTGGTGTGCAAGGGGATATCCTATCTATAAAGGAGACCTTATTAGGAAAATAAATAGGATATGCTTGTAAAAGGTATTCAAATCTATAAGGGAAGCCTTTAGAGAGATTGCTTGAGATACAAGTCCCACTAGTCGAGCTATAAAAGTAAGGGTCATGTCTTTCGGGGCAACAAGCAAATAAAGAAATTTATCCCAATCTCGCCTGCCTCCTCCCCACGCGCGCCCCTGCCCCTCTACCGCCACCACCCCGCACGTGCACGCCCCCTTGCGCGCCCGCCCGCCGACGAAACGCGGCCCGCCACCACCCCCTCACCGCCGCCTCCTCCTTCCCTCCGGCGGCCGTCAATCGGTGTCAATTCGCCCAATCTAGCGCGGTCGACAAAAACTGAATATGTGTCTGTGGGGGGATAAACCCCTATTCCCTCACGGGCCACTTTGGGATGGGCCTTTCGGGCCGGCCCAAGGCGACGGATTGAAGCCCTTGGCGTTAGAAGACGGCGATCATCGGGGATCATGGCTTAACGTGGTCGCCAAGATAGTTTCCTAGTATAGCTCTATTGTAATCACTACAGACTTTCCAATTATTACCGATCAGGATAGATCTTGTCGGACCGGATCCGACCTGTGTAGCCCTACTCCCCGGACTATATAAGGAGGGCAGGGATCCCCCCGAGGGACACGATATTCTCAATCAATCAATACAATCTAAGCAGGACGTAGGTTTTACGCCATCAAGGCGGCCGAACCTGGGTAAAACCCGTGTGTTTTGTCCTTCGCTCATTCTTCTTAACGTCTCGTTAGTCGTCTAGCGCACCTCTACCGCTAAATCTACTAGCTGGGTACCCCCTGCTAGACTATCGCCGATAAACCGACGACAGTTGGCACGCCAGGTAGGGGGTGTGCTCGAAGACGCCATGGCTAACAAGATGGTGATCTTCCCTGAATCCATGGCGGTCGACCCGGTGGAGGACATCCAGTTCGGGACGCTCGTCTGGAACAACGGCGCCGTACTCGGCGTCAACAACCCTACACCGGCTCAGATCCAATCTGCATCGGCATCTGCTCCTACAACGTCGGCACCGGCTCCGGCTATGGAGGCGGGGCCGCTCGGACTTCCGATCAGGCTCGCCCACCCGTTCGTACCGTACACGCGGCGCTTCGTCCACGATGTCGACAATCTGCTCGGGGACTTCGACAAGCTCACGTTTGGTATGGGTGAGTCTTCGCTTGATTGACTCGACTACCATCTCTACGTCCGCGGGGAACAACCTCGACAACAACGCGGGCTACCGACACGCCTTCGGGAACGGATCTGGTGAGGGCCATACTCCCTCGGCGAACACCTGGTCGTCACCGCTACACCCGAAGGCCGGGTCGTCCACCTCAAGCCGTCTTCGCATGGTGGCGGCGCCCATGCGTCCGGGCTCTGGGATTGGTTGGACGGCCGTCCTGGGCCCTACGACTTCATCGACGCCCCGACGTACCGCGAAGGCGCTTCGTCGTCGACACGCAATCAGATCTGCATGGCCAAACTCTCCCCGATCCTTGAGGAGGGAGGAGACGAGCTCAAGATGGCCGCACCGCTTCCCTCTCTCCATCTCGAGACCACCACCGTACTCGGAGTCGGTCGAGATGGCATCGGCTCTGACCTCCCTGTTGACCGGGTACCGCTCCTTGGGAGATGAATGGCGGAGGGATCTTGGCCGTCGGCGGCGACGACGGTGGCTCCCGACGGGGAAACCGACGAACAGCGCGCTGCTCGAGCGGAGCGTAACGCCGACCGAGCGCGTCGTCGGCAGGTGGAGCAAGATCAGGCCAATGCAGCTGCTCTCATCAATCGAGGCTCGGCCGGCGGCGGCCGTGGCGGTCCCGGATCGCTCAGGACTCTCCGGAACCTCTTTGGCTCAGTTCGATAGCGTCCACGGTGTCGCGGTTCACAAGACGCCGGAACAGAACATCGCCACGGCCGCGGCTCTGCTACTACGGGAGAATGCTACCATAGATGAGGTCCGTGGGTACGTCTACGCCACTCATGCTTTCGGCTCAATCGACCTCGGGTTCATCCGCACCCTCGCGCCGGTCATCTCGTCGGCGCCATCGCGAGGAGTCGCAACAACCGAGGTGAGGAAGAAGGCATCCTCCATGCCAAGAGGAGGGTCGCTCTCGGCGTCGCGATGGCGGCGCCCCTGATCTGGCACCACCGGCGGGGCAAAACGCGGACCGAGGGCGGTCGGCAGTCGGAGCAAGGGCTAGAGGCGCGGTGCTCCGGCCGGAGGCGCGGTGGCCAACCACCCCGGTGTCCGGTCGGGATGGATACCGGCGTCCCCGACCTCCGCGGCGGCATCGACATGGCCGAGACGCCCGCTACCGCATCACCGCTAGCCAGCAAGCTCCGCGAAGACTCAGAGATCTAGCGGCGTGAGGAGTACAACATGATGTCACGGAAACCCGGTACGCGGAACCTCCGCGATCACTACGATCCAGCCCTACCACCGGATCTCCACCGGGTCGGTGGCCTTTGGGCTTCAAGGGCACCAACGCCCTCTCGAAGTACTCCAGCGATCAAGATCCCGCGGCTTGGGTCATGCTCTACGAGATCGCGATCGGATCGGCGGAGGTGGAAGGGCGTTATGGCAACCTACTTCCGATCGGCCTCGACCGGGTGACGTCGGCGGCTCTCCTGCCCTCCGGAAGCAAAGGCTGCGTACGTGGAATGACCTCAAGGAGATCTTCGTCGGCACCTATAAGTCCACATGCAAGCGGTCGGGCACAAAGTACGACACGGAAGGCTACGCCTTGGCGCAATGAGCCCCTCAGGAGTACATGCGCTGGTTCTCGAAGTCCGCGGCGATTCCGGACATCACCGACGAGGAGTGTGTCGACACGTTTACCAAGGGCCTCGTCTCCAATGGTAATTCAGCGGCCCAGGGAGCTACGAAAGAAGCTCCACAGAACCAAGGTCATGACCATGTCAAGCTTTTGGGCGTGGCGCGGAGTTCGCGGGCAAGATGAAGTTGAGTACGTTTTCCATAAGGATTATGGCTACTGCGCTCGTCGGGGAAACCTCCCCCGACGCGACGCCCCGAGATGATAAGCGGCGCGGCGGCGTCCGCGATAACCCGCGCCACGGCGACTCCGCGACATCGATCGCGGGACAAAGGCGTAGCAACTATTCGCGGCGCCCAGCGTGATCGGACCGCCGCGGAGGAGGCATCAACAATGTCAAAGCCGGCGGAAAGAAGAAACCGCTCAACTGGCAAGACCCGATCAAGAAGCTCTGCACGGCAAGTGCCCCGACACCGGACTGAATCATACTGCGGCCGAGTGCGGCATTTCAACGCCGAATACGAGAGCGAGAGAGGAAGAAGCTCAAGCTCAATGATGAACCGCCGGAGGAGGCACCTAAAGTTGCTTCGGTATCGGGAGGATGGCGACCCGGATGACGGCGTCGACCCCAAGCACCGCTATCGTGCGGAGGGGCGGCGTCATGCACATGATCATGGGCGGCCACTACGGTTCGCGGGTGGGCGCGATCGCAAGATCTCCTCCCGCAATGTCGGCGGTTAAGGACTTCAGCGAAGGGGTTACTGGGCCGATTTGGCCCAAGTTCTCTGAAAGGGTCATTACCTTGATCGCGGCGACCCGGTGGTGCAATTGAAGGAATATGGGATCGCTACGCTACCAGAAAACAAAAATTTTCTACCCATAAACCAAGGATCTACTGCGAGTTATAGATCGCGGGATTACCACTAGGCAGCGCGGTGCGGCGGAAGTGTCGACCCTCGGCGAAGATGTGCATGTAGCGGCGGTGGCGTCTTGTTGCTTACGTCCGTCCTCCGCGTGCGGTTCGTCCTTGTGCTCCGGATCGCGGCACCTCAGGTATCCCACACGTGCGGGGGGAGGAAGCGTGCGCCTCGGGACTGCTAGGTCCGCGAGGAGCAAGAGGCGGGCGTGGGCGGCGGCGGCGCCAAAGTGGCGTGGCTTAACCTGGCCCCGCCCCACCTCATATATATAGGCGTCCCCTAACGGGCTCCCGTTGGAGGCCCATTAGTAACCCTAAACCTCGTCTAATTGGATCATATCCGAATTAGGCCTTCTTCCCCTTAAAGCGTGCGACCCTATGGGCTCACGCACACATAGACATGGCCGAGTACTCCTACTCGACCAATAGGCGATAAGCGTCCTCTAGCAAGGCGTGTTAACTCCAATGTGTACGCAATGATCATATCAGGGCGAACCACCACAAATTCACATACATGTTATTCCCTTGCCACCGCGATATTTGGTCCACCTCGTGGGTTAACACTTAACTTAAACACGGCCATGCATTTCTTGATCCAATCAATCAGTGGTCGGTGATATCTCTCTCTCATGGAGAGGGGCAATTCCATCTTGATTGACTATGCCTCCGCGGCATGCTTCACGACAAACCCGAAGACCACCTTTATAGCTACCCAATTCACGAGTAACGTTTGATAGTCCCTAAGTAGGTCGTTTCACATCTTGAGTACATACGACAATCTCAGGTCTAAGGACATAACGTACATGATGTGTAAAGAGACAATAATAGTAATATCTCATGTCGGGTCAATCCAGCCCCATGTCATACATGTGCCCACACTATTAGTTTGACATCTCCATGTCTATGACTTGTGAAACATAGTCATCAACCAATATGTGTGCTGATCTAATATTCATGTGTGTCCTCACATGAACTCCGACCAGGGACAATTATAGAATAACCATACAAGTAAAGAGTCCCACAAACAATTCACATAATTGCCAATCGATACAAGTTGTCTTTAATGGATATTCATAAACACATAATATATCATGGATACAAGGTGATACAATCATCTCTATGATTATCTCTAGGGCATATTCCCAACAACAATAACCCGTACCCCGGGCGTTTCCCACTCGTCCTAGATCCGGTAATTGGGCGCCTGCGCTTTGAGAAAGTCCTCATCGACGGCGGGAGCGCCCTCAACATGCTGTTCCGGAGCTCCATGAAGGCCCTGGACATCACGAAGGACGATCTCCGGCCGTACGACCACCCCTTCTGGGGAATCTTGCCTGGGGAGTCATCAATTCCCCTCGGGCAGGTCACTCTTCGCGTGCAGTTCAGTAACGCCAAGCACCACCGCATACGATACATGAACTTTGTCGTCGCTAACTTTGATTCATCGTACCACGCCATCATCGGGCGGCCGGTCTGACCAAGCTTATGGCGGTACCGCACTACCTACCTCATCCTCAAGATCCCTACGGAGAAGGGGGTCCTTACGTCGCGAGCCAAACGTACACATGGCGTTCATCTGCGAGAAGGAGGGCCTCGACAAGCGGGGAGTTCATCCTCCAATCGTCTGACGGGAGGAGGTCATCAAGAACGCGAAGAAGATGAACCCCTCCGACCTCGAGATACCCCGAGGAGGAGCGGACGAAGAAGATCACAAAGCCCTCGGACACTAAAGGCGTCCGGTGGTGGAAGGCGGCGCGAGCAAGGCGACCAAGATCGGGGTGAACCATGACCCGAAATAGGAAGACGCGCTCGTCTGGTTCCTGAGGGAGAATGTGAGCATCTTCGCGTGGAAACCGCGGACATGCCCGAGTACCTCGGGCGGATCGAGCACCGCCGCCGAGTCAAGCCGTCGGCCGGGCCGTGCGCTCAAAAAGCTTCATCGTTTTAATAAAATAAAATCAGCTGCCATTAAGGCGCGAAGTAACTAGACTATTAGGCTGCTGGTTTTATTAGAAGTGTATCATCCCGACCGGATAGCTAATCCGGTCCTTGTAAAGAAAAAAGAATAATGAATGGAGGATGTGCGTTGATTATACCGATCTCAATAGGGCTTGCCCTAAAGACCCTTTTGGTCTCCCGCGCAAAGACCAGGTTGTGGACTCTACTGCAGGCTGCGAGCTCCTTAGCTTCCTGGACTACTACTCGGGCTATCATCAGATTGCCCTCGCGGTGGAGGACCGGGGAGAAGACTTCCTTCATCACTCCGTTTGGCGCCTATTGCTACAATACTATGTCGTTCGGGCTGAAGAACGCTGGAGCCACCTACCAGCGGGCTATTCAAGGCTGCCTGGGAAACCTTATCCCCGACCTCGCTCAGGCTTATGTCGACGACGTTGTGGTGAAGACCCGGCGCTGTTCCCGGTCGATGACCTTACAAAGGTATTTGCTAAACTAAGCGAGTACGGTGGAAACTTAACCCGCGAAAGTGTGTTTTTGGCGTCCCCCTCGGCAACTTGCTCGGCAACATTGTTAGCAGGCGTGGCATCGAGCCCAACCGGAGAAAATCGGCGCCATTATGCGGATGAAACCGCCACAAAATGTCAAAGGCGTCCGAGTTGGCCAGGATGCATGGCAGCCCTGAGTCATTTCGTCGCACGGCTCGGTGAAAAAGGACTGCCATTCTTCAAACTCCTTCGAGCAGGAGAAGCTTTCAGGTGGACCAATGAGGCTCAAGAGGCCTTCGATGGCTTCAAGAAATTCCTCACCACACCACGGTGTTGGTGGCCCCAAAATACGATGAGGATATCTTGCTGCATCGCGGCAACCAACCGGGTGGTTAGCACTGCCCTGGTTGTCGAGCGCGCGGAAGAAGGGCATGTGTACCCCGTCCAGCGGCCGGTCTACTTTGTCAGCGAGGTACTGAACGAGTCAAAGCAAAGGTACCTGCATATCCAGAAGTTGCTCTATGGGATCCTAATCACATCCCGAAAGCTACGACATTACTTCGACCATCACTCGATTACCGTAGTGTCTGATTACCCGCTGGGTGACGTCCTACGAAACAAAGATGCCAATGGTCGCATTTGCAAGTGGGCAATCGAGCTCAGTCTGTTCACCATCGAGTACAAAAACAGGAGTACCATAAAGTCACAGGCGTTGGCGGATTTCATTTGTGAATGGACAGACCTTGAGACTCCCCTCGAAGACACCAGTCGTGAACAATGGACGATTTACTTCAACGGTTCGCTCAACATTGACGGGCCAGGCACTGGCATCTACATCATCTTACCCTCCGGAGATACGCTCCGGTATGTTCTGCGGATCCACTTCCCAGCTTCCAATAATGCCGCGGAGTATGAGGCTGCCCTTCACGGCCTCCGTATCGCCGTTTAGCTTGGGATTCGCAGATTACAGGTGTTCGGGGACTCGGCGTTAATGATTAAGCAGGTCAACAAAGATTGGGATTGCAAAAGCAAGAAGATGGATGCCTATGTGGCGGCAATATGGAAGTTGGAAGGCAAATTCTACGGGCTCAGCTTCGATCATGTGGTACGGGACTACAACCAGGCCGCCGATGAACTTTCAAAGCTCGGCTCCTCTCGGGCAAAGATACCGGCAGGCGTCTTCGTTGAAGATCTATGGAAACCGACCAACAGTGGCCCTACGCCAGGGCCTCCGCTCTAGACAGCTGACCACATAGTCGCCACGTTATCCCGTACGGTTGATGAAGATTGCCGGGTCCCGATCATCAAATACTTGCAGGAAGCTCTCGTCCCCGAGGATAAAACGGAGCAAGAGCGTCTCATCCGACGAAGCAATAATTACGTCCTGGTCGACGGATTCCTCATGAGGAAGAGCCTTGGGGACCGGGTCCTGCAGAAGTGTATATCCGAAGAAGATGGTGTTAAGTTGCTCGACGAGATACACGGTGGAACGTGCGGTAACCATGCTGCCTCCAGAACTCTGGTCGGCAAGGCCTTCCGCGCCGGCTTCTACTGGCCCACAGCGGTCGCCAACGCGGAACACCTGGTACGCCATTGCACGAACTGTCAGTTCTTCGCGAAACAGACACACGTGCCAGCACACGAACTTCAGACTATACCAGCGGCATGGCCTTTCTCGTGCTGGGGACTCGACGCCATAGGGCCGTTCAAAGCAGCCCCAGGCGGTTTCAAGTGGATCTTCGTCATGGTCGACAAGTTCTCCAAGTGGATTGAGTACCTCCCGCTGGTCGACGCTAACCAGCATAAGGCCGTCGAGATGCTAGATGAGGTGATCCATCGTTTCGGCATCCCGAATTCTATCATAACAAACCTCGGCAGCACTTTCACCGGCAGTCACTTTTGGGATTTCTGCGAGGACAAAGGCATCAAGGTCAAATATGTGTCTATCGTTCACCCTCGTGCCAATGGACAAGCCGGCGAGCAAATGGTATGATACTTGAGGCTTTACGGAAACGTCTCTTCCGACCCAGGGCGGAAATATCCTGGTCGCTGGCTTAAAGAGCTGCCTGCCGTCGTCTGGGGACTCCGTACCCAGCCTAGCCGCAGCACAGGTGTTTCTCCATATTTCATGGTGTTTGGCTCAGAGGCCGTCTTACCGGCTGATATTGCCTTCCGTTCTCCCGGGTGGAGAACTACAATGAAAAAAGCTTCAACGCAACTTGAGAAGATATGAGCTAGTCGCTCGAGGAAACCCGCTGCAATGTTGCACGCAGAACGCAAAAAATATCTCGAGGGTGTTCGGCGCTACTACAATCGTAATGTCTTGTGGAAGAGCCTTTGCGGTTGGCGACCTGGTCCTTTGAAGGAAGCAGAAGAGTGTTCACAAGTTGGGTTCTCATTGGGAAGGCCCCTTCAAAGTTAAAGAGGTAACCCGGCCAGGAGCTTATCGATTGACGACCATGGAAGATATCGACATCCCTAACTCCTAGAACATCGAGCATCTACGACGATTTTACCCGTGATTCGGGGACTCTGTAAGCCAGCTTGTATTATTTTTTACCTTCTGCCGTCGCATGATTAGTAAAGTTTTTGAGCTAGTTGACATGGTTATATTTTCTTTCGACCGACGTAACAATTTATTTATATGCTCGACTGAACTCTAAAGTCACTGGACCCCCTAGAGTCGTCCCTGTACTTGGTCGTTTCGCAGTATGCGTGATAGGTGTACTCCCCGCATAGACTGACGACTGGCAGGTGGCTCCTTAGCGTAGTCGAACAGCCCAATAGCTTGCACGAGCATCGTGTCTCCCTTCTTTGCGGCTATCTACCGGCACGTTAAGGCTAGGACAGGAGTCTACCATAGGTGACATCCTTTTGTCTACGGCCTACGGTCATACTTAATCGGCGACCATAATCGTATGCATGCTAAAACGATTATAAAATAAAAACAAAGTACTAGCTATTAATGCCACCCACATCCGGGCGTGGCTCGGCTAAATGATAAGTGTTTTTCATTGTTTTTTCACCCTAAACTTCCTTGCTACGGCCAAAGGAAACAAAATATTGTGCACAGGGCAACTTCACCCAGTCTTCACCTTCGTCGACTCAAAGGAGCGGGTTCATCTCATCCGCAGGCTGCGTCGCCGCCTCGTCGACCTCTTGGCGCGGTTTGAGTGATGGCCTCCGTTGTCCCGTGTGCGTAGCCTAGGCGGACGCGCTGAAACTCCACAACGGGATAATGGGAGCGCACCACCGCTAGAGCATGCCGGCGGTGTCGCGAAGTGGCTTGGCGGGTGAACTCCATGAAGTTCTCCCGGGCCACCCGCGCTGCTGGTGCGCCGCGTTACTCTTGCGTGCGGTTGGCGCCCCCCTCGGATCGGCCCGCCCGACCGCGTAGCCATGGATGGCGTTGAGGACTGGCCCGACGCCCTGCAGGATACTATCAGTGCGACCCCTCCAGAGGGCCCGTTCGACCTCCAGCTCCCGAATCTGCATCCTGGAGGCAGCCCACCCAGCTGAAAGTACATGCACAGTAAGTTTAATATACTTCATCCATCTAACCTTTCAAGCAGGTGTCGATCGGCGACCGGAAAAACATACCATCCGCGATCGGCGGTGGTTTTCGAACTCCTCGCGCTGCGAGGTCCAGTGCTCGTTCGCCGGCACAAAGACTGGCTGCTGCGGGGTCTCCATGGGCGCCTCATACTCTACAAGGTATCATCGAAATAGAATGTAATTTACATTATTACTCACAATTTTTGCAAGATGTCTACAGCCCTATTGTTCAACCGAACGACGAAACGGTGAAACTCACCAAGCACTTGATCCTGGGCTTCACGGCGCGCCCTCAGCTCCCGTACGGCTACTT
Source organism: Hyparrhenia diplandra (assembly GCA_015847255.1). Classification (NCBI taxonomy): domain Eukaryota; kingdom Viridiplantae; phylum Streptophyta; class Magnoliopsida; order Poales; family Poaceae; genus Hyparrhenia; species Hyparrhenia diplandra. Next base: position 57,211 of record JADLZK010000293.1, on the reverse strand, counting down.
CCGAACGCTCCTCCTCAAGCAGCTTGCGGTCGGCGGCCAGCTGCGCGCGCTCCGCGTCCAGCGCTTCGCGGCCGGCGGTGACGGGCAGCCTCGCTCTCCAAGCGGATGCGCTCGACTTCCAGCGTTCACGCTCGATGGCGAACGCCCTCTCCCCTGCGCAAAACTGCACGCGGCTGGGCGCTGCCATTGCCGGCCAGCAGGCGGTCCCTCTCAGCCAGGCTCCGCGCTCGCTCGTGCGGGCGGTCGCGCTCTGGGAGAGCTCATCCAGCGCTGTCCGCCTCACGGAGGGCCTCCGGCACTCATCCAGCTCCTCCTGCAGCCGCCGGGTCTCCTCGGTCGCATGTGCTTTGCAAGGAACATGAATTACAAAGCGATATATAACGGTGATGCATATAATAATGCTCGCCAATGAACTTCTGCGCGGCGGCTAGCTCCTTCCTCTCTAGTTGGCGTGCCGAGCACGTTGGCTCGTCTTCCTCCTCGACCTCGGGCCACTCTGCTTGGCTGCTTCTTTGGGTGCGTCCTCCGCCGCCTCGTACCCGACCCTCGGCTTCGTCCATCTCCTGGTCCTCGCCCTCGACACGGATGTAGTCCAAGGGGACTTTGGCCGAAGCGAGAGGTGGGGCGACTTGAGGTCTTGGCGCCACCGGTCTTTGGAGCCGTCGTCGGCCGGCATCATGTCGTCCGAGGCACCTCCCGGGGCGTGGCGGTGCAGCGGACCCACCATCTTCTTGGGTGTGCGCAATGCTCGGCAGCTCGCCGGCATGGTCACAGCCCCCTATATAAACAAATTCACTCAAGCTCTTCCACACGGCCAATGTGCATGTTCATGATATGCACAAGAGTATACTTACGTCGGCAAAACGAAGCCCACGAATGCGGCCTCGGGCTCGCCACCGCTGCGGCCACCTCCGCTTCGGCGCCGACACGCCACCACGAGGGCCGGTGGGAACGCCCGTGTTCTCTCTTCTCGGGCTCTTTTGCATAAAAAGCGCGGCGTCAATCAATCGACAGATCGCACTTTCGGGGACTTGAGAACATTGGCCGACACTTACAAACGCTGCGGAATCAACACGGTCTTCTTCTTCTTCATCGAGAAAGTACAACGGCTCCCGCGGCGACTTCAACTTGGTGACGATGGAATGGTCGTCCCGCCGTCACCTTCCTCCGGATGAACTCCGGCACGGATGGGTTCTCGAGGGCGCTTGCCGCTGGCCCGGTCTGGTACCGCCCCCCCCGTCGGCCTCCTCGGTGCTCCTAGTGCAGTGGTGGCGGCATCTGGACGAGCGCGACCACGAACGTCGGCGGCTTCCTCGGGGGACAGGCTGAAGTACCGGCTGCGCGACATGCCATGGATCTGCATATGGGAAAGCCGTGAATACAGCCACACTCTACACAGACTATGCATTGATGAATCAATTCACCGAGATACAAGACTTACCAATGGCGGCGGGTTTCTGGCGTTGAACGTCGACACTGCGCGAGGATCGTGGGGCGCTCCGGCCGTCAGCAGGATCTTGGACACCCGGTTCCGCACCTCGCCCGGCGACGACCACTCCGCCCGACTTCGCGGGTACCATCGTTCGATCCAGTATCTGGAACATGGGATGATCCCTCCCGCGAGAGTGGCTGCGTCCGGCGCTCCACGAACGTATGCGCGATGTCGATGCCGTCCACGTGCAGATCATCGATCATGGCCACCAGCTCCATCACCACTTGCATGTCGTTGGCCGGGGGCTCCTCATTCCAGCTTGGTCGCCACACCGGGACGCGGGTAGGATCGGCCGGCATTGGCGCCTCCGATTGCGGCGGGTAGAACCACCGTGTGAACGGTAGCGCCACATTAGATGGCGGCGGCGTGGTGGGGAAGCTGACCCGCCGGTTACCACGGGCTTCACATATACACCACGACAATGCGCGACCCGAATCTCCCCCGGCCCGACATAGAAGAAATACTTCCGGAGATTGAGATTGGGGAGGATGCCGAGGAAACACTCACACATCGTGATGAAGATGGCGATGTCGAGGATGGCATTTGGAGCGGGTGGCGGAGGAGCCCGTAGTAGGCGAGGAGCTCCAGCGAGCGGATCTTGCCGGCATGCGAAGCCGCGCCGTGGTGGCTCTCGAACACCACTACCTCATCGGTCCGAGGATGGGTGCGGCTCCACCTCTGGCACCCTCCCGGCCCGGCAACGACCGCTCCCGGCGGGGCCGGCGTCCACCAACTCCTGGGCGGTGTCGTCCGTGGACTGCGGCGGTCCTCACGATCCATGTGGATGATGGGATCCTCCGTCGCCCGAAGCGAGGGGGTCAGCGCGCCGCGCCCGGCTGACGCCTCAGCGACGGCGCCGGCCCCGCCACGTCCTCCGGCGGCACCTCCGCCACGACCACGACGCCCTCCGCGCGCGGCGATCCATCCCGCTTTGTTGGGTTCTCCTGCCGATGCACATTTCAAGAAGATGAACAGTGTCAAATCGAATCGCCATACATCAAATCCAGATTCAAATCCAACCGCATTGGGAATCAATCGGCGGCAAATCTACAGATCTACAAGGTACTTACCGCTTGCAGTCGGTGATGGCGCGATCGAAGGCGAATAGCGGCGGCGCGGTTCCAAACCCTAGCTCTTGCTCACTGTAACAGGAGGAGGGAGAAGAGAAGACTCGAGAAGTCGGATGGTTCGCCCAGGCGGATGAGACGAGGAGGAGATGAGGGTCGGTATTTATAGCCTCGATTGCGTCCCTAGGGTTGCCGCATGGGTAACCGTCTTGTGGCTAGGCCCGCGACTCCCGCATTTCCGGGTTGAGTGCGTGCGGCAAGCGGCGGCATCGGTTGCCATTATTGCGCTTTCCCCGTGCGTGCGCGTTGAGAGCGCTGCCACGCGTCCCCCGCTCGTTTCTCGGGATGATTTGTTCACTGCACAATCTGCCTTATTTATTGACCCGGATCTGGCGCCGTTGGGATGCGGGGCGTGGCCATCAAATCTTCTCGGCGATGCTTCATCCATATCCCGGGATCCTACAGATTTTTCTGTTCGACTTTTCCTTACTTATCGGGCCACCAAGATGCCCTGCCGATATGATGAGGCCTGGATTTTCTCCAGGTCGGTACTGCACGTACATTGACCCATGCAGAGAACCCTGAGGTAACTGAAACATTTTAAACTTCCAAAATATCCGCTAAACCTCAGAAGGTTAAAGAAAAGATTAATCTGACAGCACACAGGGTGGACTCTCAGATTCAACTAGACTAGAAAAGACAATAGATTTTAGTAGTCTTCACAGGATCTGACTATTAAGCATGTCATTCATAGTTCAATCAACGCTTCTAAATCATAAGACTATCCAAATATAGATATTAGTACTCTTCCAGTTCAGCAGGTATTTTTATTTAGACTTATGAAACATATTATCTTAGTACTCGTCCATTTACTCATTAGCAGGTAGGCTAAGGAACATTGCTCCTACTCTTTATCATGTAATTATTATTCATTAGTTCAAACACACGATCAAGACAGTTGCAGTGCTAATCACTCGAAAGTGAGTAACCATGACAAATAGATATGAATCATAAACAAAATTTCCATACAAAATATTGAAGACCGAGATGTATGTGCTCATAAAGTAGAATAGTTTGACAAAGATGTATGTGCTCACTTGTGACAGTCAAAGGTATGCAGAGAAAGAGCAATCTTCCTAACCTAAGCTCAAATAATTTGACATTCTTGTCAGTAGAACCAGTTGCACAAACCCATTTGTTGAATGGGTTGAAAGCCAGGCAGTTCACCTATAAAGAAAGTAGCAAGCATCAATAAAACAAGAATCTTGTCATTAATTAATCTTTCAGGAATAACGAGCTTAGAGCAAGATTCAATAAATCCCACCCCAACTACCCTAAAATTTAGAACATCTTCAAGACCAAATTGTTTTCATTTACCTCTACTTTGTACACCCAAAGAAATCAGGAGAAAGGTTTCCTACAACCCTGACTTATACAGCCATAGTAGAAGCATCCAGTTTCCAAACAATGCTGCATATATAAAGACAAATATAAACCTCAACCTATTTATTGTTCAATACAATCCACCAGTATGACATCAGATCCAGAGAACCAAAGTAAAGATGTGGAAGCATGTTTTCTATCAAACAACCCTAACAGGACTGCTGGTGGAAGAGCCTGGGTCTCCTTCATCTAAAGCCTGAGAAGGAATGATGCTATGCTGGTTCTGTTGCCTGCAGACAAGGATTGGGGTCAGAATCACCAAGCCGTTCACCTTGACCTGCTGGGGATGCCGAGCTCTGGAAAAATTGCCAGAACTAAATAATGAACCTCATCAAAGACTTCTGGGCTTCATACTACATTTGGGCTTGTTAAGGTAAAACACCTAAGGAAGAAGTATCCAAGACCAGACAATCAGTTAAATAAACATATGGACTTGAGTTTTATGTGACTATGCTCCACATATTCCTGCTGTAAGCATATTTCTGTTATCCCAGCTTGACAACTTGTATTGCAGTACTCGGAATCTCTTTCATCTGCATAACTAATTGTCTCCGTACAGGATACACCTTTTACTAGGTGACCATTCTGATTAGTAATTAAGCATAATGCACCACTAGTGAAACAAAGCAGTAACTCTTGCAGGCTTGTGCTTTGACTAGTACCTCTAGAACAAGACATTTCATATTCGTTTTTGAGATAACAATATTTTTTTTTTGGATGTCAGCTTTAGCCAAAATCTCCGTAGTACATATTTGCTTCACAGTATATTTTGTACCGTATATTTCATTCACTAGGAGTTATTTCTATGCTTACTTGAAAATGTTGATTTTTTTGGTACATCCATTTAGAATCCTCCTTACTAATAAAGGTAACAAATTTATCCTGAAACAATTCTACATGGACTGTGTAAACGTCTACCAAGATCTCTGCTTTCAGACAAAGCTAATCATTTACAGATCTGAATAATAACACTTAGATTCGTATCTAAGAAAATGGGCATAATATAATTTGTACCTTTTGCCAAGCTACTTCACTGCAATCGAGCATCGTCGTCGTTAATTTGTACCAGATCATGTAGCGAGTGGAGGGGAGCGCCTATGGGGGAGAACTGGGTGACAGACCGCCAACGATGGGACTCTCTACGGTTGGATCTAAAACGAATGGCCACGATGTCGACTGTAAAGTTGAGAAACCCAACTGTAGATCTCGTTCCTTAAATCCACGTCCCCGATCGTTGCGTTGGTTGGTTGGTCGAGCGGCGAGGCGATCGGTCCGTCGGCGGCCATGTCCACGGCAACGGCCAAGGAGGAGGAGGAGGCCGCCGCTTCGGAGGCGACCACGGCGCCCACACTGGGCGGCGAGGAGGCCGCTGCGCGCGCCGCGCAGAAGCGCTACGAGGCCCTCCTCACCGTGCGGGCCAAGGCGATCAAAGGCAAGGGCGCCTGGTACTGGGCGCACCTCGAGCCCGTTCTCATCCCGCCCGCCGACACCGGCATGCCGCCCAAGGCCGTCAAGCTGCGCTGCGCTCTCTGCTCCGCCGTCTTCTCCGCCTCCAACCCGTCACGGACGGCCTCCGAGCACCTCAAGCGTGGCACCTGTCCCAACTTCTCTGCCCCGCCGCCGGGAGCCGCCGGCGCCTCGGGCTCGCAGCCGTCGCCGACTTCCACGCAGCAGCAGCAGCTCGCGCTCCCGTCAACTCGACTGCCTCGTCCCCGTCCCCATCTCCTCCATTGCGCCCTCCTCGCCGCCCCACCACCAGCACCACCACTCCAATCCGCACCACCACCACCAGCACCAACAATCCGGCAGCCGCAAGTGCCACTCCATGCCCCCGTGTCCCACCATCATCACCTCGTTGTTGACCCGTCCTCGGTCTACTCTCCAGCGTTGCCCGCGCTGCCGGCGCCCCCTCCGCCGCATCAGTCGGCACTAGTGCTTTCCGGCGGCAAAGATGACTTGGGCGCTCTCGCCAGGCTCGAGGACAGCGTCAAGCGCCTCAAGTCACCCAAGGCATCGCCGGTTGCCATGATGCCCAAGCCCCAGGCTGACGCGGCGCTCGCCTTGCTCGCCGACTGGTTTCTTGAGTCATCGCCTGGAGTATCCCTCTCCGCCGCTAGCCATCCAAAGCTCCGGGCCTTCCTCCGCCATGTCGGGCTACCGGACCTGCAGCGCGCCGACCTTGCTGGCCCACGTCTCGACGCGCGCTTCGCCGAGGCGCGTGCCGACGCCACCGCGCGGGTTCGGGACGCGCTCTTCTTCCAGCTCGCCGCCGACGGCTGGCGGGAGCAGGTGGTCACTCTCTCTGTCAACCTCCCAAATGGCACGTCCGTGTTCCATCGCGCTGTGCCGGTACCCACCATGGCGCCCTCAGACTACGCCGAGGAGCTGATGCTCGACGCTGTGGCTTCCGTCTCAGGTTCCTCCAACGACCTCCACCGTTGCGCAGGCATAACTTCTGACCGCTTCAAATCAAAGGCGCTGCGTGATCTTGAGAACAAGAACTACTGGATGGTGAACCTATGCTGCCAAATCCGTAGTTTCACCCGTCTGGTGCGGGACTTCGCACGGGAGCTGTCGCTTTTCCGCTCTGCCACAGCCAAGTCTACCAAGCTTGCTGCCTACTTCAATGCCAAAGAGACGGTGCGGTCTTTGCTGCACAAGCATCAAATCCAAGAGCTCGGTCATGCCTCGCTCCTTCGGGTCGCACATGTGCCGTTCAACGGCAATGGCAGCAACTGCCGTGCGGCCTTTGAGATGCTGGAGGACATTCTCAACTCTGCACACCCTCTCCACCGTGTTGTGCAAGAGGACTCCTACAAGCTCGTGTGCATCGATGACTCAGTTGCCCGGGAGATTGGGGAGATGGTCCACAGCAAGGCTTTCTGGATAGAGGTTGATGCTGTGCATTCGCTCGTGAAGCTGATAATGGATATGGTGAAGGAGATGGAGGCTGATCGGCCTCTTGTTGGGCAGTGCCTGCCACTATGGGAGGAACTGCGTAGCAAGGTTAGATATTGGTGTGACAAGTTCAACATCGATGAAGGCACTGTTCTGAATGTGCTTGAGAAAAGGTTTAGAAAAAACTACCACCCAGCCTGGTCGGCAGCCTTCATCTTGGATCCTCTCTACCTTGTCAAGGATGCCAGTGGGCGTTACCTCCCTCCATTCAAGTGCTTGACGCCTGATCAGGAGAAAGATGTCGACAGGCTCATCACTAGAATGGTGTCCCGGGAAGAGGCACACCTAGTTCTGATGGAGCTGATGAAATGGCGATCAGATGGGTTGGACCCGTTGTATGCACAAGCTGTGCAGGTGAGGCAGCCTGACCCCTCCACAGGGAGGATGAAGGTCGCGAATAAGCAGAGCAGCAGGCTTGTTTGGGAGACATGTCTGAGTGAGCTCAAGTCGCTCGGCAAGGTAGCTGTGCGGCTCATCTTCCTCCATGCAACCTCCATGGGTTTCAGATGCACACCATCAATGGTGCGCTGGCTCTCTGCATCAGGGAGCTTGGCAAGTGGCAATGAGAGAGCACACCGCTTGGTTTTTGTTGCTGCAAATTCCAAGCTAGAGAGGAGGGACTTCTCTAGCGATGAAGACAAGGATGCAGAGTTACTCGCTCAAGGGGATGATGATGTGGTGAATTTACCTGGCAATGTGGAACCATAATCAGTGTAACAAACATCCCTGTTTAATTGTTTCTTATTCCTTTTTCCCATTAGCATTTTGTAGAATTTGATCCCTAGGAATTGTTAGAACATTTTTTTTGCCACCCTAATCTTTGCTTGGCTTCTAGAGTTTCTTTATTTTGCCGTATTGTTAATTCTTGCTTCCTCACTCTACATTTTGGTGGGGTGGGGAGTTGGGCATGAGATGGAGATATGCATTATCCTTGATCATCAAGTTTGGTTAGTGAATGATTGTATTTTGCAATATATGATTCTACTATACTATGGGGCCATTGGGGTTGCAGAGATAAACTGAAGTGTTTCTTGTAGATATGTTTTGTAATCGGTGATGCTATGGAATGAGAAAGAATATATAACCATTTTGGTTCTTATATGCAAATAATGCTGATATGCAGCTGTGAATCACTATTTTTTGTTTGTTTCTTTGTATTTCTGGACACATTGTTACATAGTAGCGCGTTCCTCTCGTCATCGCTATATACTGGTAAGAAGAAAGCGTAATTTATTTTTGGTTACCCGGATAAACATTGCAGGGACTCGCAATACTTGACATAATTTATTTTCGGATTACTTGCATTCCTGTCTCCGGTCTGTCCGAACAAATTGCAACTGCGCATCCGGGAACTCGTAGCTTGCAATTGTCACTGCGATGGCCAAGAAGTTTTTATTTTTTCCCTCTCCAAGGTTCTTATCTTCTGCTCGACAAATCCATAGTACTACATATGAAATAGCATCGTCACTTCTGAGGTCGGATATGATACAATACGATACGGCCTGCAATTTCTATTCGGCCGGCGAACGGCGATCGAGTTAAGAGATGGCTCCTACGTAGACCTTCCACTCACCGGTTACTTCTCTGGATGGATCCTACCCATACCACCATTTACTGTTTTCACCGAGCGGCACGGGCTGGCTTCTTGGCAAGGACGCCATCATGTGGGTTGATGATGATCGCCGTCGTCCTCGCCGTCACCTCTTCTGCGTCCATCTGCCCGGCGTTGCTGCAGCGCCCATGATTGCACCGGCCGGAAGGGAAAAAGCCGTGGTCGGAGGCGCAGCGCAGACATGGCATGCCAATCTGCCTGCTGGTTTTCCTTTCTTCCCCATCCCTATGCCACCCGTCACAATCAGGCCTTTGACAATCATTCGCTTTTTCTCGCATACTACTGCAGTACTGTATCGTATTGCCTCTGGTGGTGTTGTGGGTGCGTCGTGTGACTCTTCATTTTGCAACTGCCGTCACACATACGTACTGTAGGAGTACTGGTATGGAGTACGGACTGCCTCCAGGACGGACGGGGGCATGCATTGCGAACCTGCTCACGGTAAGCTGCTGCCTAAAGGCGTCAAATCAATTCAAACGACGGGCAACAAGGACAGGCTCGGGAGGACTGAAGGATGAGCGAAAAAAGCCTGCAGCGTAGTACATGATGCCTTCCTCTCTGAATCTGTCCGAGCACATGGACCGATAGTACCATTCGAACTTTATGGGGCGTCGGCCCGAGGGGGGTATCATTTGGTATGATCCGCCGGTTCCGGTCGTGCTGAATCTCTGTCCTGCACATGTTTACCTGACCGATCATTTTCCATTCGCTCTTTATTCAGGCGGCGTCGCTTGGGGCGCTGTGGGTGAGAGAAGTTGTTCGGGGTAATGGTCCGCCGGTGGTCAGGAAAGCGGTCGTGCTTTTCCGGGTGCTTTTTTAAAACTCCTGCTGTGCGTGTGTGTGTGCATGGCGTCTCGTCCTTGCTGTTTTTTTTTTCGCTCCGGTGTCAATCAGCCGGCCGGCCGGCACTGCTTGCTGGAGAGAACTGTGTAATTATTTTAATTTTTTACCTATATTGTTAAAGTGGTAGCGGTACGACCGACTGCTGCAGGAATAGGTGTATTGTGCCTTTTTCCGGGTGGCTTTTTGCAACTTGGTGTACTATATTTTGTACACATGTTGTGTCGGAGTAGTTGAGAAGATGATGCTTTGGGAGTCCTTGATACAGGCAGATAAAAGCTTTGCTCGCTTGGTTGGGTCCTACTTGGGAGCCGCTTTTTTCCTCATCTTGGACTAATCATCCGGCATTGCACAATCAAGCCCTGTTCGCTTTTTCCACCCCAGCCAGCAAAGCAAATACACGGATGAGTATTGGATGGACCGACCTACCCTGCGAGTGTAGACTAGACAAGCAGCTTGGGAGTGTGTATACATCATCAATCCCTGTGCATGAAAGAAAGAGACCTACCCTACCCACAGTAGTGCATGGGAAGCAAGTGGAAAATACGATTTGAAAGATGAAAATACGCGGCGTTCTATTCCTGCAGCCTCCCTGTTTTAGGTGTGTTCTTAGGATGCAGTTTTAGGTGTGTTCTTAGGATGCAGTAGTAGGCCAATGCAGGAGGGGAGAGAAAAAACATGCCAGTACAAAGCCAGCCAGGATTGTGACTGATTCCCTTCCCTGTGCCAGATCGTAATCAAACCGAATTATCTGGGACGTCGACGGTACCATGTCCATGTTGTTAGCTCGCTCGCTCTCTCGTAAACAAGCTGCAAGTGTGCATGTCTGGTGTAAGGAGGCTTGTTCCTGCCGAGAAAGGGGGAAACACCTGAGGGATGCCGATGCCTCTGTTTGTCTTTCTTTCTCTCGCACTCGCAGGGATTCGAGCTGAGTGCTTTTGCTTTGCCTTTGCTTGCGGTACGGTTTCTTTCGCTCTCCGACCCTCCCTCTCTTTCTCCTAGGAAGGAGATGGATGGTGGGCTAGGCCAATGCAACCGTCTTTCTCTGCGAAAGCACAGTGCTGTTGAGGTGAAGGAGAGGCGGTCCCGGTGCGTGCAGTGGATGTCAACCTCAGTCCCATAGCCAAGGGACCGACCTCACTGCTTATGTTCAGTCTGCTTATGTTCAGCCCTGTCTACTAATCCTACTAGTAGACGTTACCTCGAAGCCACCTCTCCTGTCCGGGACTGTTCACGCCATCTACCCCAAGAAGGATCGGAGGATGTGCATGATGGTCTTATTAGCGAGCCCGTAGCTAATTAACACTCTTTCGTTCCTTCGATTGATGCATGCCTGGCCTTGCTCATCTCCAGACTCCTGTCGACGATCACGACCGATCACGACCACGACGGTGGGCGGCGTCAGTGCGACGGCGGACGTACGCGTGCACGACATATAGATGTGCGTACGTCGGCGGTGGAGCCGAGGGCGCCACTTCTGTCGGGGCAGATGCTCAGGACGCACGCTAGAGTACAAGCGCGCTAAGCACCTAGTAGCGTCTACTAGTTTAATTTTAATGGATGGGTACTTGTAGACGTAGATCACTTTTTGAATCGAATCGATCTATACATACTCCTACTACTACTACGTGCCAGCATTGGGAAGCTGGGAGCGGTAGCAGAGAGGGAACAAGAGTGAGATGGCCTTGTTTAGTTTGTACTCAGCTTTTGCAACTCGATGAACAATAACTCGTTCGTTTGTATTAACTAGGCTTAAAAGATTTGTTTCATGATTTAGAATCAAACTGTGTAATTAGTTATTTTTTACCTACATTTACTGCTCTGTGCATGTGTCCAAAAATTAATTAATATGATGGAAATAGAGTGAAAAAAAAAAATTTGGAGGTTTGGATGTAACTAAACAAGGCCTGAGCAACTTGCCCACAATAATAGAGGTGGTTATCTACAGTTCGTAGCAAATGGCATGTGTTTTTCCTTAATTTCCGGCTGGATTAGTGGGCCGGGAGAACAACATCCATCTTCGGTTAAATTTGAACCTCGCGTGGCGGGCTACAGAGTATTAGGTGATAGTATTTTGTGCTACGTGTTTTCTTTAGGGATTTCGTGGAGAAGGATAGCATGTGAAGAATAAAAGTGGATCAAAAATAAATAATCAAACCTTTTGTCCTGAATATAAATAATCTAGATGTACCTCATCTTGCAACCGTCAAAAATAAATTAAGCCTAGTAGGAACGAAGTGCCAATGAAAAATTTTACGTTTATTACTTTTTCTTGTCTGCTGCTACTTTAATACTTTACTTAACGGAAAAAACAATGTACGACACTTTTAATAAATGACAATAAATCATGTTAGCCCAATATATGCACCTTGTTAATTTGTCTTACAATTCCTATTTGGAAATTGTTGGTGTTCGAACTTGGCGACCTGGAAACCAATGAGTAACGTGTTGCGGCGCTCTCTAATCCTGAATGATGATGCAAGAGAAACATAAAGGTTTATCTTTGGTTCGGGCCAAGAAATACCCTACGATTACGTGGATAGCGCGAGTGTATTATCTTGAACCGGGGTGCTTGTAGGAGGGGATTACAAGCTGGTGAGAGAGGGAGCGTGTCCCAGGTATCGTGGAGTGACTGAGGTGGTGATTGAGGAGAGTGTCAATAGCGTGTGAAGTCGTAGTGTGCGTCGTTCGGACTTGTTGTTCTACTTCGGGTTCTCCCTTTTATAGGCCTGAAGGGGGGGGGGTAGTGTTGTCCTATGTGGTGGTGGAGGCGTGTCCGAACCCTGTTGACTTTTCCCTCTTTCAAGAATTGACACCCTAGTGGATCAAGCCACAGGAAGTGAAATGTTAAGTTTTCTGAATTGCTTTTCCAGATACCATCAAATCTACATGAAAAAAGAAGATGACGAAAAAACAAGTTTCATTACTCCATTTGGAACTCATTGTTTTCAAAGAATGGCAGAAGGGCTTCGCAATGTTGGATCAAGTTTCATCACAATGACTTCGGTTGCCTTGAAAGATCAAATTGGCAAAAATTTGTTAGCTTATGTGGATGACATCATCATTAAAAGCAAGAAAAGAGAAGACCATATTCAAGACTTGCGGCAAACTTTTTCAAATCTTCGAAAGTTAAATTTGAAACTCAGTCCTAAAAAGTGCACCTTCGGAGTATAAAAAGGGAAAATTCTGGGATGCATAGTTTCAGCAAAAGGCATTGATCCAAATCCAGAGAAGATAAAGGCGGTTGTGGGGGGATAAACCCCTATCCCCTCATGGACCACTTTGGGCCGCACCATCCAAGGAGGCCCGGCCCAAGACGAGAAGACGTGCGGCACATGCACGACTAAGATATTGTACCACATTGCTTACCAAAGCATTTAACCCTGTCTACCGGACTATATAAGGAGAGCAGGGATCCCCCCCCCGAGGGAAAAATGATTCTCAATCAATCAATACAATCTAAGCATGACGTAGGTTTTACGCCATCAAGGCGGCCGAACCTGGGTAAAAACCCGTGTGTTTTGTCCCTTCGCTCGTTCTGATTAACATTCTGTTAGTCGTCTAGCGCACCTCTACCGCTCAATCTACTAGCTGGGTTTTGTACAGTTAGAGCTCCTCCCCCTTCTCCCCCTAGAGTAGGTGAGTTCTTCTTTTTTCCTTTTGTTAGCCCCCCGGCTAACTTTGTAAACCTACTTTCTCTTTTGTTTTCAGTTATTAATTTAAGCACTGGGGAGCTTTGCTCCACAGTTTTCCTCAAAAAAAAAAAAAATCTACTAGCTGGGTACCCCTGCTAGACTATCGTCAATAAACCGACGATAGTTGGCGCGCCAGGTAGGGGGTGTGCACTCTGACTTCATGGCTGACAGGATGGATACCTTCCCCATGGATGTCGCTCCTGATCTGGCCTCCTAGATCGGAGCAACGACGTGGGTCACCGGCGTCAAACATGGCGTCAACATCGATCGGCTTCTGGGTGATCTCGAGCAACGTGGGCACCGACGGCCAGACGCTACTCGATCGGCTTGACTCCAAGCGACCGACGGCCAGACGTGTACCTTTTTAGCGGTGGCCGACCGGCGACACATTGCTCAACGTCTGAGAAGCTAAGTCAATACACTGATTTATTTTCTAATCTAATATATCCTATGATATTACATGCATACGGATCTCTACGTATATACACACATCGATCTTGGCAGGAATCCAACGATCGGCGTCACGGATCATCAACTGGCGCTACCGACTGCATGCTGCCGCCGGCCGGCGAGGGCTCGACATAGTAGCGACGACAAATTTCCAGCAGCCTGCGTACGTGTCGACATCGGGAACCAACATGTCCTGGTTCCACCCGTACACGGCTCCACCCTATGGCCCGAGTCCGACTCCGATCCAAATCGATCTGTGCGCGAGATTCGAACAGCAAGCAGTCGTTCGCATCTGCCGATGGCTAACATGAGTCCAAGGCCAAGGCGTATTATACACATGCACACGAACGTGATCAAGCTAGCAAGCAAGCCAAGGCCATCGATTCATAGTCGACCGGCAACGTCGATCTTGCTTAACAAAAGCTAAGTCCAATTTTTTAATTTTCATTCTAATACCCTACAAGATATGTACTCGGATATCTACATATCTGCATGATTTTTTGTTGGCAGCACACGAACGTGATCAAGCTAGCAAGCAAGCCAAGGCCATCGATTCATAGTCGACCGGCAACGTCGATCTTGCTTAACAAAAGCTAAGTCCAATTTTTTAATTTTCATTCTAATACCCTACAAGATATGTACTCGGATATCTACATATCTGCATGATTTTTGTTGGCAGCAACTCGATTTTATGAAGATCGTGTTCCTCGACGCCTGCGTCACCTGCCATCATCAAAATCATCGACGACGTCTTCCCAGCTGACATAGCCCTATATCATCCGATCGGCTCGAGACAAAAGACGAGATGTCTTACGAGTCAAAATTAAGAGGCTAAGTGAATTTTCAATTTAATATTATTATTGATATACACTCTGACACAAATCTTTTATTTGCCTTGATCATGCATCGACACTACGGCATGCATCCTGCCATGACCGGAACAAAGTGCATGCTTGTGTAGGATCGTCGATCCAAGGCACTCGTCCATCGTTGCAGCATAGATGGAGTGGCGTATGGGCACAGGGACGTCAAGGTCGACTACAAGCCCTGCTTATAGCGCACTTGTGAGCAACCACGTCGCGCCCTCAAGCCAGCCGCCTTGAGCCCTCGACAGTGCCGCCGGGAGAGTCGTGTCGGGACAAGCCACAGACGACCACGTCTCTGGGCTGGCCGGACACCAACTCTGTCAACCCGCCGATTACTCCATCGTCGACAAACAAGCTAAGTCACGCTTTAATATTTTTTCATAAATACTCGTCCATCTTCGCATATCTTCAACTAAGTAATCAGCCATACGTTTTCTGTCTCCCCCAAGTACCTCTAGAGTCGACCCCACTGCTCGTACGTGCACGACGGCACAGCTCCCTGCGTCACGGGTGGTCGGAATGGTCTCTCTGGTCGGATAAGTGTTCGGGCGCGTGCACAGGCCACAGTGCCTCACCACCGGATAACTGGTCGGCCAGGGCTGGAGTGCTTCGCGGCGGAACTAAACTACATGCGCTAAGTGCTTGTAAATGCTCTACACATGCTTCTTCGAAAACCATGACGACTAAGTCATCGGCTACAACTCAACGCTTTTGTCACACAACTCTCTAGAGCTGGCCCTGTCTCCGACTAATCCAATGCGTGCATGTGGTAAATCAGTCCCTGCGTATTTGATAGTTGGCAGGAGCTCCTTTGTGCGGTTGAACAACCCAGACTCGTGTCAATCACGCAGCGGTTATACCGGCCCACAAAGGCTAGATCGACGCTAAACGACACTCTAAAAAAAAGAGCTAAAAAATCCACAACAAAAAACACGCATGGAGCTCCACGCTCTGCGTGCAAACTTCTTCACCGCCTATCGAAAAAACCGATATTTATTTTGTACATCATGTACTACCGAACTTCATATTTGTTTTTCAGGAACAAGGCTCAGTCAACGAGCTCATGCTTTAAGCTCGGGGACTCGCCACCGACCTCTCCGATCACTCGCGGATTGCAGGACAGCACCTCCGACCACTGCTCGGAGTCCACACGACGGGCTTTGCGGCAGCTCGTCTCGCTCATAACAACAATCGGGAGATTTGCGTGAACAGTCATGCAAACCGCAACCACAAGGTCTATGTGCACCTTCATGCACCAAGAAGAAGCAAAGCAGGTTCAAGGCTCTGACTTGAATTTACTTTTACCACTCGAGCTCGGAGGACACAACGCGCGTGAAGGAATATGGGATCGCTACGCTTAGCCAGAAAACAAAAATTTTCTACCCATAAACCACGGATCTACTGCTAGTTATAGATCACGGGATTACCACTAGACGCGCAGGTGCAGCGGAAGTGCCGACCCTCGACGAAGATGTGCGCGTAGCAGCAGTGCCGTGCAGTTGCTCACGTCCGTCCTCCACGTGCGGTTCGTCCTTGTGCTCCAGATGCAGCACCTCCGAGGTATCCCACACGTACAGGGAGGAAGCGATGCGCCTCCGGACTGCTAGGTCCGCGAGGAGCAAGAGGCGAGGGCGTGGGCAGCGGCCGCTGCCAAAGTGGCGTGGATTTTCCTAGCCCTGCGCCCACCTCTCATATTTATAGGTGTCCCTAATAGGCTCCCGGGCTGGAGGCCTATTAGTAACCCTAAGCCTTGTCTAATTGGATCAGATCCGAATTAGGCTTCCTTTCCCCTTAAGCGTGCGACCCTATGGGCTCACGTACACATAGACATGGCCCGAGTACTCCTATCGACCAATAGTTGACAGCGGCCTCTAGCAAGACGTGTCAACTCCCATGTGTACGCAATGATCATATCAGACAAACCACCACAAACTCACATAGATGTTATTCCCTTGCCACACGATATTTGGTCCACCTCGTGAGTTAACACTTAACCCAAGCACGGCCATGCATTTCTTGATCCAATCAATCGAGTGGTCCAGTGATATCTCTCTATCATGGAGAGGGGCAATTCCATCTTGATTGACTATGCCTCATAGCATGCTTCCTGACAAACCCGAAGACCACCTTTATAGCCACCCAATTACGGAGTAACGTTTGATAGTCCCTAAGTAGGTCGTTTCACATCTTGAGTACATATGACAATCTCAGGTCTAAGGACATAACGTACATGATGTGTAAAGAGACAATAATAGTAACATCTCATGTCGGGTCAATCCAAAATTTCCCATGTCATACATGTGCCCACACTATTAGTTTGACATCTCCATGTCTATGACTTGTGAAACATAGTCATCAACCAATATGTGTGCTGATCTAATATTCATGTGTGTCCTCACATGAACTCCGACCAGGGACAATTACAGAATAACCATACAAGTACAGAGTCTCACAAACAATTCACATAATTGTCAATCAATACAAGTTGTCTTTAATGGATATTCATGAACACATAATATATCATGGATACGAGGTGATACAATCATCTCTATGATTATCTCTAGGGCATATTCCCAACAGCGTGGACACAGGAACGCCGAGACCAAGTACCGACTCATGGTGCAGCTCGAAACATGCAACAGCCCGTGCCAAGCCGTCCGAGCCAGGAGCAAGACACAAGCCACGACAATCAACCAGTCATCGAGCCGCCGCGCAATCAAGTTGCGTCCATCTACTCCGCCGGCACGCCGATCACTACGTCGGGAAGTGCGCTCCAACCTCGTCGATCGCTCGGGGACTGCGCCTCCGACCTCGCCATGCTCGGGGGCTGTGCCTCCGACCTCGACAATCGCTCGGGGACTGTGCCTCCGACCTCGCCATGCTCGGGGACTGCGGCTCCGACCTCGTCAAGCTCGGGGACTGCATCGCCGTCCACACGGAACTTGTCTTCGACCTCGACGACCGCTCGGGGACTCGCTCCGACCACACCGACTGCTCGGTGGCTGCGCTCCGACCTCAACTTCGCCGACTGCTTGGACGCTGCGCCTCCGACCTCTCGTCGCGCTCGGGGACTGCGGCTCCGACCACTCGGAGGCTGCATCTTCGACCTCGCCAAGCTCGGGGACTTGCCTCCGACCACTCCGACGCTCCTGGCTGCTCGATAACAAGCTAAGTCGTACAATATATTTCGGCCCAATATTTTATCCAACATATTTTTTCGGATGCCTTTGTTTCTGCGTTACCATTATTAGCAGGAACTCGATGGCAGCTCTCGCCAGCATGCAGCGACGAGACGCACTTCAGTTTAACACAAGCAAACAAATTTGCATGCAAGACCACATAAAGACGATCAAGCAAAGCGTCATGAAGCCAGCCGAGCCTGCATGTCCATCTACAACGTCACGCGCGAGGCTGATTTCACGTGCAGCAGAAAAACAAGACGCGTGTGGCTGCCTACACGTCCGAGGGCTTCACCTCTTCACGAGGGCAATGATCCATTAACAGGCTCATGCTACGCTCGGGGACTGGATCAGTCGAAGGACAAGAGGATCACCGCACTTCATCGACAACTACGCAACATCTTCACGTCGCTGCAACGTCGGGATGTGCTGTCACTTTGCTCCATACTGTTCGGATCAGGGTGCTGATTTTGGGCAGTGCGTCAGGGCATTGATAAGTACATCTCAGACTTGTTTCTTTGACCCTGCTACAAGACTTCTACGGCGTCTTCCAAAGAGGCTCGGGGGACTACATGGATACATGTCATCGACGACGACATTTATTCTCCTTTTCACTACATGGATACATGTCCGTGGTGGAAACTTTTTTCTTCTCTGGAGCACCCAACATCCTGCAGGCGAACCTCAAGACAACTCCATGGTGGTCGAGCAACAGCTACACCGCTTGTCGGATGACGCTCTCCCGATTGGTCGGCGTTACTCTACACTAGTCGGACGACGCTCTCCCGGCTGCTTGCGGCGTTGATCCACACCAAACGGAGGTCTACAAGACGGCGTTGCCAGCCAGGATATAGTGTGCTCGGGGGGACTAGCTGTGGGGGATAAACCCCTATCCCATCATGGACCACTTTGGGCCGCACCATCCAAGGAGGCCCGCCCCAAGACGAGAAGACGTGGCGGCACACGCATCGACTAAGATATTGTACCACATTGCTTATCAAAGCATGTAACCCCGCGTCTACCGGACTATATAAGGTGGGCAGGGGATCCCCTCAAATCCCAACATATAGATCACCCGATCTATAATGTAACAAAAATGATTCTCAATCAATCAATACAATCTAAGCAGACGTAGGTTTTACGCCATCAAGGCGGCGAACCCGGGTAAAAACCGTATGTTTTGTCCCTTCGCTCGCTCTCGCTTAACATCCCCGTTAGTCGTCTAGCGCACCTCTACCGCTCAATCTACTAGCTGGGTACCCCCTGCTAGACTATCGTCAATAAACCGACGACAGCGGTCATGGAAACAAAAGTTCCAAAGAACATCAAAGATATCCAAAAATTTACTGGAAGGTTGGCTTCGCTGAATAGATTCATTTCAAAGTCCGCAGAAAAGAGTTTTCTAATATTCCAAGCACTAACGGGTGCAAACAAAAATTTTGCCTAGGGACAAGGTCAACAAATTGCATTTGAAGAGATAAAGAAGTACCTTTCAAATCCAGCAACTTTGACAACTCCAAGTCCTGATCAAGAATTACTGCTATACATTTCAGCATCTGAAAAAGTTGTGAGTGCAGTCTTAGTTCAAGAGAAAGAAAAGAATATACAAAGAAACAAGAGCCAGTTTACTTTGTCTCCGAAGCCTTATCAGGATCAAAAGTCCATTACTCAGAAATAGAAAAGATAGCTTCTGCAGTTCTCATGGCAACAAAAAAACTGAAGCACTACTTTCAAGCACATAAAGTGAGAATACCAACAAGTCACCCACTCAAAGATGTATTGCAAAGTTGCAAATCATCAGGAAGACTTGGGAAATGGGGAGCTGAAATTTCTCAATATTTCATTGAATAGGTAAGTGCCCGTGTGTTGCAAACGGGAGAACCCTCGTATAGCTGGGTTATTCATTATAATGCTACGATCACGAATCAGCAGAACAAAAAAAAATCTTAAGTGAACTTAAAAGAGTCTTTTCTTTTTTGTTGTAACATCATAATTATGCAAGGCCATGGCCTTTTCTTTTTGCTGTAACACCATACTTGTGCAAGGCCATATAGATGACACATATGTCACCGTCGAAAGTATATTTTATCATTTAACATAGAGCAGATCAATTTATTTAAAACAATGAGATGAGATGGCATTACCATTCAGCACAATTAAACATTAATGGTCATATTAAAAAAAACATTAATGGTCATATTAAAAAAACATTAATGGTCTAGTTATTTATTTGATATATAATGATAATTCAAAAGTTATCAATTCACTGAACATACAAAAGAGAAGTTTTGCATCAATATTTTCAATTCTTCTTCACACAGGTTCTGCATCCTCAAGGAAAAAAAAAATGCTCTTTGTACACATGGATAAATTAATAAATACAAATACAAAGAGTCAACTTTATAGGTGTAACAACAGTGGGGCTGAACAGATACAAATTAAAGAGCTTATTTGTTCTTCCTGCTCATAGGACCGAAGAACAGCTATTCTTCTTATATACACTGAAGGCTCTTCCTTTGTGGACTGCGCTTGTGATCAGTGACAAAAAACAAAGACATGCCTGCAGATTGTACAATAGTAATTAGAAAGAAGAGCAGGGCTGGCCATCCATAGGATTCATCAGACGCATAAACATTCGGATGTTTACAGTGTTTACTAAATGTCATCTCTCTGTCTTTCTGGCAATATAAGAGGGCAGTGATTCAGATCACCAGTTCATTTTGTATTTACTAAATGTTTATCTCTCTGTCTTTCTGGCAATAAAAGGACAGTGATTCAGATCACCAGTACATTTCGTATAATAAAATTATATGTGTAAGTGGCTCAATGCAATTATATCAGCTTTGCATATATGAATTGAATTACTGAAACTTCCTTATTTCCAATACACTGAATTACTGAAACTTTTTCAGTATTTGCAAATAAACACAAGCTATCTGATCAATTAACCAAACAATATATTGCAAAGTTAGAACATCATTTGTTCTACTGTTATAATCTGATGAAATGAACTCGAATGAATAAATTGGATTAGAATTAAAGGAAAGGTTTACCTAAGTTGATCCTCATGTTGACGTCACCTTTTTACAAATATGGCCAAAGGCATGCATCATCCATCCCAATCCTTCCAAAACATGAGTCAATTTTATCCTAGATATAGCTAAACCCAAGAGCAAGTGATAGGCTGACAGGCAACATTAGACAAATAAGGGAGAGAGGATTGTGGAGGTACCTACAATAGGACTAAGAGCACCTCAATAATATACGAGCATCTCACTATGGACAACGGGGCCAACGAAGTACACAGAGTGATGCAGGACGCAGTAGAAGCAATGGAGTAGGCCAAGGACGAGTACATGTCCAAGTCCAAACTCGTTTTCAGACAATGGCAAAATCAAGTTTGGCTCAAGGAGTATTAGTGAGCTAGATCCTGGAGTCATAGCAAGCTAAAATGAAGTCATAGTAAATCAAGAGGACGACTGTAATTTTTAGAGCTAGCTGTGATACAACTAATGAAGATTGCAGAGTGCAAGAGATAGAGTCAAAATGCCCATGCTTGGCTACTGAAACAGACAATTTGACCCCTACTAAGTGTTTGTCATGTCATATGCTAAAATTTCAGCTTGTTTACAGGATGCAAGCAGGTTCCGCGGCGCTTGGCTCCAACTCCCGCTCCGCTCCCCATCCTCCCCGTCGCTCTCCGATGCCGGCGGCGATGGAACCTCTGCGGCGCCCGGCGAACTCTGGTGGGCGCCCGTGACTCCGATGCCGGCGGCGATGGAACCTCCCCATGTTTACCTCCGTCGCCTGATTCGTCGGAGGCACCGCGGCGATTCTTCTTGAAGGTCGCGCTTGCTAGAGCGTTGAGATGATGGAGGCCGGCTGGAGGGTCCCGTCGCGGCGGCCCGATTGTCGCCTCGCATGGCTGCGGTGGCTGGGCGGAGGCTGGCGGTAGTGGGGGAACGAGATCCTGCGAAGCCTAGCTCTGGCTGTGGACGGAGCGGGCGGAGCGCGCCCGCCGCGGCCTCCTCCTCCTTAGCCGCGGCGGCGGCGGGCGATGCGATGCGTGATGGCGGAGGAGGTCGGCGGTGCGTGATGGCGCGGCCGGCAGCCGTGCGGCGGGCGCTGCGGCGGGGCGGCGAGGCGGGATTTTGAGCGCACATGGATCGTGTCCGTCGTCTTTGGTCGCATGCGAAGGGAGTTTGCTGGGCGGGGCATCGGTTCAGCTTGCACGCGAAGGAGCGCCGGGCGTTTTCCCGTGGGCGGGGTGATTAATGCCGGGGCGGGTCACGGTCGGTGAGACGATTCCTTTTGAGTCTTTTTGGTAGTAGATTCGAGAAAAGAACGCAATCAAATCACAAGTTTTGGCCGACTTCATCACGGATTGGACTCCGAACAAACCCGAAGATCAAAAAGAACCACAAGAATAGACCCTCACTTGTCAAGAACAGACAATCAATTGTGATGGGGCTTGGGGCTCCTCAGGAGCTGGAGTGGCCGCAATCATAACTTCGCCTTTGGGAATAAAGATAAAATATGTTGCAAGATTAGAATTTTGATGCACAAACAACATCGCAAAATATGAAACAATATTGTTGGGGCTTCGCAAAGCAAGAGCAATGGGAGTCCAAAAAATTCTGATCAAAACAGATTCTCAAGTTGGAGCAGGACATGTGGAAAAAAGCTAGAAAGCTAAAGATTCGAGCTAGCAAAATATTTGCAACATATAAGATACCAAGAAAAGCACTTGAAGGTTTCACAAAGATCTAAGCATTTCAATAACAAACAACGAAGAAGTCGATAAAATTGCAAAGGCAAAGAAAAAGACAAAAAGTGAAATTACCCCGGATGGTTTCTATCGGGTTTTATCGAATCATCAATCAAGGCAAAAATAGAAGAGCCTTAACATATTCACATCATAGAAAGCGAAGATTGGACATCATCCATAATAGTCTTTTTAAAGAGTTTCTATGAGCCAAAAATGAAGTTGATGAAATAAGGCTGAAGCACAAAGCAAGAAACTACAAGCTCCTCAACAATTAACTTTTCAAACATGGCATTTGTGAACTATTTCTCAAATGCATTTCAAGCGAAAGAAGGTAAAGAACTTCTACAAGAAATTGCGGGAAAAGCCCAAGAGCCATTGCAGGAAAAGCCTTTAGACAAGGATTTTATTGGCCAATAGCCTAGGAAGATAGCAAGGACATAATAAAAACTTGTCACAACCGTCAAATTTCAGCAAACAAGACAAATGCTCCAGCCAACCCAATTACGCAAATGGAGCCAACTTGGCCACTTGCAAGATGGCGAATTGACATCATTGGAAAGTTGCCACCAACTCAAGGCAACTATCAATATGCGGTTGTAGCAGGTTGAATACTTTACAAAATGGATAAAAAGCGAAGCCAATTACAAACATGTCATCCACAACAATGAAGAAATTCCTTTGACAAAACATCATTTGCAGATTTGGAGTACCAAGACAAATAACTCTAGACAATGGCACTCAATTTGACAAAAAAGCCTTGAGAGAATATTGCTCAAGTCTCGGAATCCAACTTTGCTTCTATATGAAATATGCTCAATTAAATGGAGCAAATCGAAAGAGCATGGAATCATTTTATGTAGGAATTTTAAAAAAACCCTTATTGGACTACCAAAAGGAAAATGGATTGAAGAATTATCAAGATTTGTGTAGAGCCATAACACAACTACAACAAGGTCAACAAAGTTCACTCCATTCAAATTATTATATGGAGATGAGGCAATGACACCGGAAGAAATACAATTTGAAGGCCCAAGATTGAATGTACAAATAATAAGCAAAGAAGATCAAATAACATGCAAAGATTTCCTTGAAGAGGAAAGAAATCAGCAATACAAAATCTGAGCAAGTATCAAGAAGAAACAAGCAAATGGTACAACAAGAAAGTAATAAAGAGAGAGCTCCAGCCGGGGACTTCATCCTAAAGAGAAAGAGAAATGAAGACACTATTGGCAAATTTCAACAAAAGTGGGAAGGACCATTCGTGGTGACAAGAACAAACAAAGGCCAGGCTCATACCATTTGGAGAATCTGAAAGGAGAAGAGCTTAGTCACACATGGAATATCAAGGACCTTCACAAATATTATCCTTAGAAGAGATTTCATCTTGTAAATATGTAAAAAGTAGATTCCATTTCTAGCAATTTTTACATTTCATATTGTAAAAGAGTCTGCACTCTTTTTCCACTCGAGGAAGCCCTTCACGGGGTGAGTGGTTTTTAACGAGGCGGACTCTAATGTAAATTCTTATATCAAATATAAATGAGAATGTAGTTTTGCCAAATGACTCACTTTTGGTACAACAATTTTTTTTTACTTCTTCGGCGAATAGCAAAAGTGCTCTAACATTGGCAATTTTCATGCTAATTAACAATAGGTGCAATTTTTTTCAAAATAAAACAAAAATTACTACCTACAAAATTCTCTAAGGAGAATATTTTTAGGCTTCAAACTAAGTCTTCGCTCCCCACTTCGCCAAAAAGAAGGGGACGGCGTTTTAAAATTTTCTTAGGAGAAAATTTTGGCTTCAAAACAAAGTCTTCTCTCCCACTTTGCAAAAAGAAGGGGACGACGTTTCAAAATTCTCTAAGGAGAAAAATTTGGCTTCAAAACGAAGTCTTCGCCCCCACTTCGCAAAAAAAGAAGGGGACACCGTTTCAAAATTCTCTAAGGAAAGTTTTAGCTTCAAAACGAAGTCTTTGCTCTCACTTCACAAAAAAAGAAGGGGACGACGTTTCAAAATTCTCAAAGGAGAAATTTTTTGACTTCAAACAAAGTCCTCACTTTAACTTCGCAAAAAAATAAAAGGACAACATTTAAGTAAAAAAAATGTCTAAAAAGGAAAATTTAATCCTCGTACAACATTAAAAAATATATAAACATTGTCGCAAAACCGGATCAATTCCGGGTGAGACATGACCGACTTCGCCCGGCGCTAAGCGGCGGCACGGCGTCTTGCGGCGACACCGCGCGCAGCAATGGCGGCGGCGGTTGGGGCGGGCGGCGCGTGCGAGGGACGGGAGGAAGGGAAATAGATTTTCTTTATTGCTTGTTGACACGAAAAGATTACAGACCCCTTACTTTTTATAGCATGGCTAGTGGGACTTGTAAACCAAGCCACTAAAAGGTTTCCTTATATGACTAGAATACCTTTTACGAGCAATCCTATTTATTTTCCTAATAAGGGTCTTCCTTATAGATTGGAATATCCCCTTGCACACCAAAAGTCCTAAGATAATCCTAGCCAAACTCTTTATTTATTTCTAATTAATTTCCGCCGAAATCCGCGGGAGGAGGTGGCGGCGGCGGTGCCCCGCCCGCCTGGTGGCGCTTGGCCCGTGCCCCTCAGCCCTCGTGGGCCTGTCATCCTGGGCCCTATTTCCTAGCACATGACATCTCCCCCTTCTCCGACCGACGCGTCCTCGCGCTAGATGACTGTCCATTCGGTGACGCCTGGGGAAAGATCTGTGGCACTTGGCAAGATGAGCTCAACCTAAGCCTGGATGAAAAACTCGAAACTCGCTAGCTCGCTCGACTCGCTCGTTAATGGCTCGGCTCGAGCTCGACTCGTTTTATAACAAGCCAGCTCGATTTATAACGAGCCAGCTTGCAAGCTGCTCGTTAGCTTGAACGAGCTAGCTAATTTACAAGCCAAACACAACTAAAATTAGCTCGGCCCACTTCCACTTATCTCGATGACTTGTTTGCCTTGGCCCAGCCCAAACCTAGAACCCTAGTGTAGACACACACACACACACCAGTCACCTAGCGAACACACATAGGCCTAGCAACCGCCGCCCGTCCGTCCTTTCTTCTCCCATCTCGCGAGTCACAGTACACAGCAGCTGAGCAGCCGCCACCCGTCTCCTTTCCTCACCACTCACACCACAAGGACGCCCGCACGTCGGACATCACCGGACGCTGGCCACTGGCCCTCAGCCCTCGTCGGCGTCGCCGCAAGTAGGCAGCACGCCACTCCTGTTCGCGGGCCGCTGGTGGACTTGTGGTCAAGTACTAGTTTGCTTCTTTCCTGAATTCTGTGTGGATGAATGGATGATGTTTGAACTGTACTATCATAGTAATGTTAATGGTCGTTGTCTCCTTTGACGAATTTTGGATCATTTGATGCATGGATGGATTAAATTTATATGTACTTGCTGTTTGTTGGCTTCCTGTTCACGTGCATTTCACTGTAATGTGTTTTTGAGTTTTGGCTCGCGAGCCAAAACGAGCTGCTCGAGTAGTTTAGCGAGCCGAGTCGAGCTGCTCTTCTAGCTCGTTAGTTTAACAAGCTGAGCCGAGCCAAAAAGTAAACGAGCCGAGCCAGGCGCGAGCCGAGCTCTTAATGAGCCGAAATACTCATTAGCCACCCCGAGCTCAACTCAGAGAACCGGCTTCCCATGTACCGGGTTCCTCGGGATCATGTTCTCCCCGGGTCCGCAAGGGTGTGAACTCCATGAGATAGTGGAGGTTGTCGATGTAGCCGTGGTAGATGTACTGGTGGACGGCGCGTTCCTGCTGTGTCGCCGTCTGTCGACGAGCCTCTTGCAAGAGCTCCCTCGGGACCCCGACCTCAAGGTGTTGGTGCACCATGTTGCGAGGCGGACCCTCAAGGAACAGGAAGCGGTTGTGGGGTGGAGGAGTGACGAAGAGAGGCAGAAGGCGCCAAATGGTGATGTCGCGGCAAGTAGGAGGTGTTGCAGCCAAGTTCAGCATCGTACCGTACATAAAGGAGCCGACATCGAACATCGAAGGAGAGAGCTGGTGTGTTCCTCTTTTCGCATCGTAGGCGATGTGTACGTTGTAGATGGTGAGGAGGCGATCCATGCATCGAGGAAGATGATGCGAAGCTAGACCAACATGGTGGCGGCCGCGTTGTGGCTAGTGCCGCCCGGCCAGATGGCCGTAGGCGCCCGCTGTGGTTGGTGGTGTCGTGTAGGCGCCAGGGGCGATGAAGTTCGTCCCCGCGAACCCCTCCTTGAAGTAGAGCCTCCAACAAATTTGGCAGTAGTGGTGAAGAAGCCGGTAGGTAGAAGCGGCCGTTGAAGAGAAGGAGGCGGTCCTCCACCGTCCAAGCCGGAGCCGCGGTGCCCGGGCGAGCCGTCGCAAAGTGCGGGTCCTCCAATGTCGCCGTCGTAGGCGGACGAAGACGCTGTCGATGTCGTGGACATTTGTCCACCTAGGGGTGAAGTTCCGTGTGCCCGCGAAGATGCCGGACTGAGGGGTCGGGTCCGGGGTGCCCATGTCGGTAGCCTTGAGAGGAGGCGCCGATGTGAACATCGTGGCGTTGCCGTCATGGTAGTATCAGTAGCTCATAGGGAGGAGAAGTCCCATGTCACCCTTCCCGGGCTTGCCCGGCCGGGGCATGCCAAGGATGACGGGCGGCGTCGTCGCCCACATGCATGACATAGGTGCCGATGTCGAAGACGTCCGCGTTGATGCGTAGTAGAACGTCGAAGGTGGCCGCTCTACAGGTCGAAGTCGTCTTTGGTGCCAGCGGTGATCAACACACTATTGGTATTTGCTAAGCCTACGTAAATATTTATAATTTGTATAATCCGCAGTTTAACGGATACCGGAGCACTTCACCCGGAGAGGGTTTTAATATCGAATCCACAAGGAAACGGGTGAGGGAGACTATGATCTAATCTTAACCTAGAGTAGCACAAGACTTAAGAAGGTTGAGATAGCAGAAAGGATTACTAAGATATCTAATTCTTATCTTGGTAAGCCATGTTAATATTATCCTTATGGGGACGTACTCAAAGGAAAGAAGGGACGAAACATGCAATCCTCCAGCAACAGGGTCCTACTTGGCCTATCCTACGGGATGTGGACTCCAAAGGAATCAATGGTACTGTCACTACAACGAACTACCACGCTCCGGAAGGTAGGGTGCATCTAACGAGATACCCGAGTCCAAACACCACGTTTGCACTACGAATATTACTCTAATCTAGGCGCCGTTAAAAAGTACTCAAAAGAGAGACTGCAGACCAATAAGAATAATTATAAACAATATTACTTACTAAAAGAAGAAGTAGATTACTAGAGTAACTCAAGTGTAGGTTAACTTCCATCGAGGTACAAGTATGGAGGTAGCACCGACAGGCCGGTACCTCCTCCGGTCCCTTCCCTCTCTTTATCTCTCTTGTTCTAAAGACTAGATCTATCTAGATCTAATCCTCTCTTGCATGCTAACTCTTCTAGATCTATTTCTATCTAGACCTAGGGGGAGACTCAGGGCCTCAGCCTATTGATACTGAATGATAATGAATTAGGGTTTCACCCTGGGGTCAGGGGGTTTGCTTATATAGCCCTTGGTGATGAAGAGGGACCCTTGGATCAAACTGACCTTGAACAACGGTACAGATACAACCTCAATGTCGGTGGTAAACCGCCATAGAAAGAAGAGGCTGACAGGTGGGTCCCACCTGGCGGTCGCCATGGATCTTCCTGGCGATCGCCAGGATCCTGTTGCACAACCGTATCTCCTTCCTCCTAGTGTCTTGTAACACCCAAGAATTTTCAAAATAAAAAGATGGGTCTTTGTTTATGGATTAAGAAATTTATTTAATGTGGATTGATCGGATTTAAAGAGAGGCCGTAAACTTGAATTTTGATTTGTCGCTCAGATGGATAAAATGAGACTAGCGGTTGTTAGAGCTTTATAATATATTGTTGAAAAATCCTACCGTACAAGTGCTTTTAATCTGCTACAATAATAGTCGCCCATGTGTCCAACTATTTTTGGCTTTGTTTGCCGTGGCCATGTTTTCCCCTGCCCAAGTCCTAGTCTTTGTCCATGCACATGCAGGAGAGTAACCCATTAGTGCTTTGCCGTGGCCAAGCATATCCCATGGCTTCGGTTTTCTTTTCTTTTTCTATTCCTTCTTCTCTCCCTACCGTGAGATCCCATCTAGACCTAGTCAGTTCCTCCCTCCTAAGGCATTTAGCTGCTGCCCTTGGCTGTTCACGTTGTGGAGAAGAAAAAGAAGAGAGGGAACTAAGAAGAGAAGGGGAGGAGAGAAGGGAGGAGAGGAGATGATTTGAGGTCTTGCCATCGTCACCGTTGCCGTCATCATTTCTGATCTTCCTAGAACCGGTTAGGGTCTTCTCATCTCTTTGTTTTGTACTCAATCTCTTGATCCCCTCGCTGTCCATGATGGCCATACCACGTTCATCGTAGATTGGGATGGCGAGAGAGTCGTAGCAGCGGAGATCGCCGTAAGGTGGAGAGAGAGAAAGAAGGAGGTGAATCGTAGGGGGATCGTCAAGGGAATTGTTGGGTTTAACCTAGGTGAGATTTCAGATCATAATCCCCTTCTTTAGTTCATGTTTTGTGGATCAAATCATACAATTGGAACGGGTTTGGATGGAGTAATTCTCGAAATTCCCTAAACTTGATCTCGTCCCACGACCTGAAATCCTGTCAGATTGTGTAGTTTCTGTTCGTCGCCATTTTAGGGCATCTTAGTGACCTCAATAAATTTTGACGAAGTGGAAACATTTGTAGAGGACTTCAATACCTTTCTTTTGACACCAATATCACCCTCATAGCCTCTGTATTTTTGGAGATACAACCATTCTTAGACGGCTGTTTTGCAGTGACGAAATTCTAAACAGTTTTTAGGTTTACCTAGTTTTGGCCCCCGTAATGGAGGAATTTGAACTTGTGATATGAATAAGAATTGTATAGGTTTTCCTAAGCTTTCCAGATTGGTAGAGAACATAATTTTTTGACTTATATATCTTCAGTTTTCAATTTTACAAGACTGCTGTCCTGTTTTGACTGACAAAATCTTTAGTTAAGATGCAATGATGCTTATGTTATTTTCTAGACTTCTTATGCCAAATTTCATAATACGAAAGTTGTAGATAAATGAATATTCTATGTTTTGGTAGATTTTGGGAATTTATTATAATATGGTTATTTGTCTATGAAAAAGATAAGAATCCATGCTGCTGTTACAATCGGTAGCGAGACGGTAGATGTCCAAATAGCGGGTTTGGGACGCTTTATTGTGTATCTTGAGTTCTTGATTTGTTTGTATGATGGAATTGGTACTGAGATATGCTTGTGGTCAGGTGGTGCACCTCCGGATCGTGCTTAGCTCTCATTTTTTTTATCTTCGTTGAAGGCAAGTAAACGTAGCGGTGGATTGCTACAGCTTGACATGTTATTTAATCTACCTACACCATGCCATAACATTAACTAAACCAACATAATATCTATAATTGTGAATTCACTTGTATCCCTATTATATATGATAATCATTTGTTGAATCTTTTATCATTTTTCTATCAACATGAGGTAAGTGTTATATTCTATAACGGTGGATGTACATTGCATATGTGGTAAATGTTTATGCGGTTGCACCATATATCATTGCATCATATTGCATTGCACTACATCCGTGGATGTCGCCGCTTGCTGGCCGCGACCGTACCGGTACAGCATCGTACGTTGCCCGAGGAGGGGTACGATGCAGCTTCATACCTTGTTGGGTATGGAGGCAGTGGACATGCATATGCATTGCATCTGCACTCTGAGGTTTATTTGCATTGAGGTTGTGGATACGAGGAGTTTATTTCCCATTTGAAGAGGTGGTTTATTTTATTAAATATCATGGATGGTGTTTACTTATTTACGTTGATTAATTTGTCTATGAATCATTAATTTCTTATATTGTTGTATCTTCAACTTTTAAGTCGATGCTTAATGAACTTGTAGTTTGAATGACATGATCGAGGCGGTTTTGCTTGCTGAGATTTATTCTCACCCCTTTATATCTTTCCGTGTTTTGATTGGATGCTTGCTTGGAGGGTGGGAATTAGCAAAGACGTCTTCACTTTACATTCACTTCTAGATATAATAATTTCACCTCTCGGCTTGTTGTCATGAACTTAGTTGTGTTCATGGTGATACTTCATGGTTCAATAAACCTTTAAGTTGGAACTTTATTTAATTTCATAGTTTTATTCCGTGGTACTTTCACGCTTTACTTTGATGTTGGGTTTTTGTTGCCGAAGTTTTATACTCTAGCATGAGAGAAGGGACGTTTAGTGACATCTTAGGCTTTTGTGGCGCCTGGGGTGTTACAGTTGGTATCAAAGCCGGTTTTAGATTCTCGAAAAAACTAAGGATTAATTTGACACACTTGCACTACTAGGATGGGTATTTATTGTTTTATCTATTCTTAATTGTTTTGACACGATCCGATAAATAAGTAATTTGTTTCAATTGATCTTGGTGTGGTCTTGTTTTTTTATGTAGTTATTGTTTGTTTATCGTGGTGGGCTGTAGATATGCCGCCCTAGAAAGGAAAACGGGTCGGCGGCTACTACTACCGCCGCCGACCGTGGTGCTACTGCTGCCACCCGCAGTGCTACCACTGCCACCCGTGGTGCTACCGCTGCTACCGCTGGTGCTACCGCTAACCAGAATCAACCCCTTGATCCGGCGGCAATGGCAGCCACAATTCAGGCGATGCAACGGGAGATGGAGGCCTTGAAGCAAGCTGCCAATGCTGGCACTACTACCGCTGCTACTGCTGGTGCTACTACTAGCACTATTCCTACTACAGGTGCTAATGCCACTGGTGTTCCCCATACCACACTTTCAGTCAGTGGTATTTCTCTTGTAAAGTGGATGGGTATGAAGTTAGATACCTTTGATGGAAGTGGTACCCCAGTCCAAGCAGCAGATTGGCTGACATATGTTGGGGACAAGATGGATGTCTTTGAGGTGGTCTACCAAGATCGTGTTCGCTATAGTACACAACTTTTAAAGGGGGAAGCTCAGATTTGGTGGAAGGGTGTGCAGGCAGCCCACCCATCTGCATATGGACCTTTGTCTTGGCATGATTTTGTAAGGCAGTATGAGAGGAGGTTCTATCCGGTGACTTTTCTCGATAAGATGAAGATAGACCTACATAACTATGTGCAAGATAAGAAGACTGTGGCAGAATATGAAGTGGGTTTCAATCAGATAGTTCGGTTTGTTCCACATGTGGCTAATAATGATTTAGAGAAGGCGAAACAATTCCGCCAAGGCCTCAAACCTTCCATTAGGCACATGTTGGGAGCTTTTTCCATTGTTGACTTTCGTACTACAGTGGAGCAAGCTTTGGGAATTGAGATGCAAGAGACATACACTAATGAGATCCGCAAGTCATCTAGCAAAGATCCTATAGAGAGCAAGTCCCAATCTGATGGTCCAATCCATAAGAAGGAAAAGTCCCATCGCCACCATCCTTATCGTGGGAGTTCAGAGCAGTCTCGTACTACAGGGGAGAGTACTCCCCAGTATCGCGCCATTCCTAAGCCTAGCATGGGGATGGTATGTTTCCGTTGTGGTGATCCACACCATCATAGGGAATGCACTTGGTCTGGAGAATGCTCTATGTGTGGTCAAAATCATAAGGATGTAGTTTGTCGGAAGAATCCTAATGGCAAGGTTCACTGGGAGATAGTTCATCCTTCATCTACGAGTGGTACAATGCACATGTTTGGCTGGAGCACCAACTACTCCATACCTACCCGCACCTCCAGCCCAACAGTACTTAATGGCACCTCCAGTGACCTCCCCAAACATTCCTACACCATCATACGGGGCTCACTGGCTGTCGCAGACCACTAATCCTTCAGCATCTATGGTTTCATTCCATTCCACACCAACTGGTTTTGCTGCCGGAGCTTCCACATCATCAAATATTCCAGGAGGACATGTTGTGCCTTCGGCCGATGGTAGAAACAATGGAGATATGATCACAGGTAACGTATCAATTGATCCTCTCTTTCAGTAATCCTATTTTTTTTTCAATAGCCCTCGTTGCGACCCAAGTTCTTCTGTTTGGGGTTGTTCGTCCCTTTAAATGGAATGAGAGAATTCGGGGATGAATTCCCTAAAGGAGGGGAGACTGTAACACCCAAGAATTTTCAAAATAAAAAGATGGGTCTTTGTTTATGGATTAAGAAATTTATTTAATGTGGATTGATCGGATTTAAAGAGAGGCCGTAAACTTGAATTTTGATTTGTCGCTCAGATGGATAAAATGAGACTAGCGGTTGTTAGAGCTTTATAATATATTGTTGAAAAATCCTACCTTACAAGTGCTTTTAATCTGCTACAATAATAGTCGCCCATGTGTCCAACTATTTTTGGCTTTGTTTGCCGTGGCCATGTTTTCCCCTGCCCAAGTCCTAGTCTTTGTCCATGCACATGCAGGAGAGTAACCCATTAGTGCTGCCGTGGCCAAGCATATCCCATGGCTTCTGGTTTTCTTTTCTTTTTCTATTCCTTCTTCTCTCCCTACCGTGAGATCCCATCTAGACCTAGTCAGTTCCTCCCTCCTAAGGCATTTAGCTGCTGCCCTTGGCTGTTCACGTTGTGGAGAAGAAAAAGAAGAGAGGGAACTAAGAAGAGAAGGGGAGGAGAGAAGGGAGGAGAGGAGATGATTTGAGGTCTTGCCATCGTCACCGTTGCCGTCATCGTTTCTGATCTTCCTAGAACCGGTTAGGGTCTTCTCATCTCTTTGTTTTGTACTCAATCTCTTGATCCCCTCGCTGTCCATGATGGCCATACCACGTTCATCGTAGATTGGGATGGCGAGAGAGTCGTAGCAGCGGAGATCGCCGTAAGGTGGAGAGAGAGAAAGAAGGAGGTGAATCGTAGGGGGATCGTCAAGGGAATTGTTGGGTTTAACCTAGGTGAGATTTCAGATCATAATCCCCTTCTTTAGTTCATGTTTTGTGGATCAAATCATACAATTGGAACGGGTTTGGATGGAGTAATTCTCGAAATTCCATAAACTTGATCTCGTCCACGACCTGAAATCCCATCAGATTGTGTAGTTTCTGTTCGTCGCCATTTTATGGCCTCTTAGTGGCCTCAATAAATTTTGACGAAGTGGAAACATTTGTAGAGGACTTCAATATCTTTCTTTTGACACCAATATCACCCTCATAGCCTCTGTATTTTTGGAGATAGAACCATTCTTAGACGGCAGTTTTGCAGTGACGAAATTCTAAACAGTTTTTAGGTTTACCTAGTTTTGGCCCCCGTAATGGAGGAATTTGAACTTGTGATATGAATAAGAATTGTATAGGTTTTCCTAAGCTTTCCAGATTGGTAGAGAACATAATTTTTGACTTATATATCTTCAGTTTTCAATTTTACAAGACTGCTGTCCTGTTTTGACTGACAAAATCTTTAGTTAAGATGCAATGATGCTTATGTTATTTTTATTTTCTAGACTTCGGTTTTTAAAACAAAAATAAGGGCTTAAAATGAATATCAACATAGTATAGGGGCTTAACTAACATGATTCCACTAGTTTTGGTGATTTATATATTTTTTTCGCCATAACATTAAAAACCAACAAAATGCCCAAGAGATTGCAAGCCCTACAACATAAAGACGTTTTCCGTGGGCGTAACCCAACGTGGAACATACACTAGAACATTCCGATTAAGAGACCGAGAGAGCACCCTAGAAGAGGATGGGGCCCACGTGGAACATAGCCATTCGGCGGCGGCCCCGGTGGCGGGCCCACCGGCGCCATGGGGCCCCCCGTCGCCCTCTCCTACGCTTCGTGGGTCGGTTCACAACCGCCATTAAGAAGAGATCTACACCGTTGCTCAAGGTCGGTTTGATCCAAGGGCATGTCGTGCATCGCCTAGGGCTATATAACAAGACCCCCGACCCCCTCGGGTGAAACCCTAATTCATTCTAATTCATTCCAACTCCAAGTCATCAAGTCAAGATCCCAAGCCCTAGTTCCACCATATTAGAGCATTAGCTATCTAGGCTAGTTCTAGAGGAAGTCAAGTATTGTCTTGGATTCCCGATCGTCAAGAAGTAGCGGGAGCCGAAACGCCTCGTGGCTTCTCTCTTGTATTTGATCTTGTAAGTATTTTGGTTATTTACAATTGCTATGACATTGCTCTATTTAATGATTATATTCTTAGTTATATGCTTCAATGTCTATTATGATTATATATCTAGTATAGCTAGATTGTCTTTATATTCAAGCATGGAGTCGTATAGCTCTCACTTAATGACGTCTTGGGTGAGTGGCCAACAATGTGTAAACGTGGTGTTTATACAACGTTTGCCTCATGACATCACCCTATATTCCGGGACGTGTGGTAGATCGTGGATGTGACACTCCCATTGAGTCCTTTAGAGTCCACCCCGAATGTAGGGCTAGTTGAACTTTGTTACTATGGTAGGTTGGTTTTGTTCCTAATCTTCCTTAGTAATATTCACCATGTGTAGATATATTGCTTTCCTGCCATGATTGCTAGGTGTATTGCACTAATCTTAGTATGCATTGACATATAAGTAGGAGTAACCTAGGAATATTCTATCTATTCTACCTATACCATCTATTTGCCCTTTTATGACACATTCTAGTGGCATACGATGATCTTTGACTTGGCACTTATCATTTATCTTTATTATCTTTATATGACTTACCCCCGTTCGGTAGTTAGATTACATATGGTTATTCTACTTTACCACACACCGCATGTGACCTCAATCAATCTACCCATATCCTACCCCTTCCCCGTGGAACATATAAATACGATACCGGATAGACTCACGGTGAAGTGCTACAATGGGTTATTCTATCCGTGCGCTTGCAGATACCAAATAGATATTATCATTGCAAGAGATTCAAGTGTCATATTAAGAATATCCGTTCACGCATTTCTTTAGCGTTGTGAGCTAGGGTGACAGACTAGTTTCGGAGGCAATGCTAGAATGTGTGGTATAGCTTTTGTGCCTATCGTGGTGAGATTAACTCCACCATAGATAATGTTACAGAGTCACACACCATAACTAACACCGTCTAACTTTATTAACTCTCCGCTCGACTTTTTTATTGGAATGTGAGATTAACTCCACATCCAAGCTAACTTATTAGATAGATCCCCTTATACATTTCTGGCGCCGTCCTAGGGTTGGATCTTAGATCCATCCTTTTGTGATTGCGTTAAGAAATGTCAACAAGCATTTCTAGCGCCGTTGCCGGGGAAGGGTGCTAGCCAAACAAACATACATATTTGGATAGATTGATATCACTTGCATCACGTAAGGTATTGAGGACACCATTAGTCACTACTCGAACAGGATTACCCTTGTTTTGTCTACTTGTGTTATATCTTATGCGGGGTAATGAATGAATTGGAGTGGCCGTCCGGATAATTATATTGAAAATCCGAAGCATCGAAAGGGCAAGATCCAAGCTTAGAAAAAAAAAAAAAAAACTCCAACACCTTCTCGTCCCCGACGATCATTAATCAAGGCAAAGCTTAACACCAGTTTTTTGAGGCCATGGCTACAAGATACTATGAGAGTTCTCTATTTCAACTACGGTCAATAGGCTGGCAGTTGAGATTTGGGGACAATGACTTTCAACTCAAGCCTGGGCTCATCAACATGTTGCAAGCTAGCTAATTTTTTGGAAAGGCACACGAAGATGTGAGTGCTCATCTCCAACGTTTTCGTGGAGGTCTACAAAGACTTACATCATTAAGGAGAGTACCAAGAGACGCCATCCTACTTTGCCTCTTCCCATTTTCACTATTGGGGAAGGCAAAGTAGTGGTTCTACGCCGATAAAAAGAAGAAGAATACTACATGGTCACTCGCTCTCTACTTGCCTTCCTAGTCAAGTTCTTTCCTATAGGCAATACAAGTGCCTTACGGAAAAGTTATCTAATTGCCGGAACAACATGATGAATCTATCCCGAAGTGTGGGAGCACTTCCAAGATTATATCTCTGAATAACCACATCACGGGATGGAGAAGTGGCTACTCGTGCAGACCTTTCTACCACGAGTTCAAGTACTCGTGAGACCATGAATGTTGTTGTTGAGGTGCTTTCCTATCACCTACACTCATTAAATCTATTGAACCTGTGGAGAAGATACCTTCCAACCAGAGATGGAACGAAGAATGTCAACCCTACATGAGATCAAGAGGAATGCACCGGTTTAAAGAGGGCACACACAAAATAACCGCCCAAAAGATTAAAGAGGATATGAGCTACAACAATAACAACAACTATCATCCTCAATAGAATCAAAATTGAAACCAACGGAGGCCCAAATACCCAAGGTTTCTACTTCAAAGAGTTTGAAAGAATAGATGAAAAAGATGACTCCCTACCACCCGATAAAGAAGATCTAGGGAGAATGTCATCCCCATCGAATTGGACCCACACCATTGAGGCCACGCTAGGTGACTTTGGTCCAAGCATCAAAGATCATGCCTAAGGTAATTTATGAGAAAATTCATGGTTCATCATTATTGTATACAACCATGTGCTTGTAGCTTGCGCACTGGACCACCCAAATACCCCAAAGGAATACTTGAAGATGTGAAGTATGGTTGGACACTCATGTGTGCCAGTAGACTTTTGCGGTTATTTAAACAGGAAGAGATGAAAGGGCACCAATCATATTATGCCAACCATTCTTGCATGGCCAAAGCTATCATCTACACCATCAATCAGCTCACTCACGAACACCATACCTCTGTGAGTTGACACCAGAACCTACGATCAAGACCATCAAGAAAAAG
Source organism: Hyparrhenia diplandra (assembly GCA_015847255.1). Classification (NCBI taxonomy): domain Eukaryota; kingdom Viridiplantae; phylum Streptophyta; class Magnoliopsida; order Poales; family Poaceae; genus Hyparrhenia; species Hyparrhenia diplandra. Next base: position 19,970 of record JADLZK010000293.1, on the reverse strand, counting down.
AGGAACAAGAATAAAAACAAGAAGGCTCAAAGAAGATCCAGGCATCCCGACCATAGCATGTTCCATCAACCGCTTGACTTTCAACAACACTTATTGATACGGGATCCAAAGATCAACCCAATGGCAAAGGTAATATATAAATTATTATTTGGCAAGATGCCTTTGTACCCAACATATGTCCAAAAGCGGATGGCGGACAAAATCATGCCGATTTCTGGAAGGAATTGCTAGAGACATACCCGTACAAATCAAGGAGCACTATGTCCTCACCAACTTCTTAGTCATGGACATGGGGGAAGAATAGGATCCACCACTAGTGTTGGGGAAATCATTCCTCAAACACCATGTGCATCATCATCTACATCCAATTGAGAGAGATCCATTTCCAGTTCCCTACAGAAAAAGGTATGCTTGTATTTTAATAGTTACACTAATTATGAACAGCCAAAGAAGAACAGGTCAGCATGCAAGGAGCAAGCTTGGGGGAGGAAGGCCAATTCCTCTACAAGATGATCCATCATACTCTTCCTCTTCACATACCCTCGTCACTCCACACGCTGGTTTGAAACCTCTCCATTTACTATTGCTCTTTTCCACAAGTTTGAATGATTTTGTTGCATGAAAATTAAACTTAAGGTTGAATAAAATCATTCCTTTAGAAAAGCAAAGTGAACACTTAAACATGAGATAAATGATCTATGCTAAAATCTTCATCCAAAACTTTTCGGTAGCATAGAAAGTGACCTTTAGCCCTGTGACAACACTAGCCTTGTTACTACTTGTATATTCCTTCGGGTATGTGTTGTCCACTAATGACACAGGAATAAAACCATAAGAGGAGCAAAAAGGTCCTAACACAATTCAAAGGACAAGAAAGAAAGGATGATGCAATAAAGGAGATAAGTTAGGAACAAGATACACAAGAGGCCAAAGAAGAAAAGCTTCGAAAGGTAAGGAAAGAACCACTACAAGGTGTTACAAAGGTCGTCACATTCGAATAATAAGGTAACATCTTGAGGTAAGTTGTCATTAAATAAGCTTTACCTTAATTATGGCATGTTCATAAATAATGAATCAAACATGTTAGAGTAACGACCTTGCTTGATCTAGCTTTATTAGCTCAACTTGTTTTGTTTCTAGACACCACTCTCCTAATCTCATAGTCCTCGATAAGTCAAAACGTTGCGCATCCTGTTTTGGAAGATAATCATAATCATTAAACCTTGGATGCCCAATTTCCTGATCTTATCACCCTTGTCATAAACAACAACAATAATAATAATAATAAACATTAACTCTATCTTGTTTAATGTGCCTAAGGTTAGAGAATAATGAATAAAGTTATGGTTCTATTGGTGTTTTCCCACCAACAGGGCCCATGCACTTGATCTCTACCTTGTCTTTGCAAACAGGACACACTTCGAGCAAAATGTGGAGGAGTCTGTCACTCCCCCAAAATTCTATAAGTATATGTCCTAAACCCACAAGGTATGCACACTAAACAAGATGTTGCCCACTTCCACTATCAAAGCTTCACTTCAACCCATGGGACCAAGAAAGAACAAGGGTGATGCAACCGCCAAGATCCGATAATGCACTTGAGAAGTGAGTAAGGTAAGAAGTCTTGTTTGGAGGACTTTAAATCCCCGAACCTTCGCCGAAAGGTAAATTCGGTAAGTTATCCATATTAAATTCTTAGCATTGCATATTCACTTTCTCCAATTGCATAGCATATTTCCCTTTTCCAAATTGCATTAGAAAAGACAATAAAAATGTTTAGTGCTTTGCTTTGTTTAAAAACCTAAAGCCCCATGTGAGTAAATCTAAGGTTTAGCACCCTCAGAGATATTTACTGTGGTGGCATAAAAATAAAATAAAGATGCATTCATAAGTTCTTCATCTTTTCTTGCATACAAATAAAGAAAACCCCAAAAATATACTTTTGCTGCTAAAAGATCCCAGGCGACAAAAGTAAAGTGGCTAAACTCTAACGCCTAATCAAGCTCCACTAGCTTTGTTGTCTATTTGAGTTTAGCAGATTTCGAAGGGAGAGAGACATGATGAGCCGACACCATTGTCACCATCTACCTCAACTTCCATATCATCAACCCGACATTCCAATCTAGCTTGGGGGAGAGCACCCCCAGTTATCCCGATAAGTATCTCTACTACTACTATTATTACTAGCTAGATATTTGGTTTGCTTAGTTTGCTTAAGTTGCTTAGAGTGAGTCTATATAATCTTTCAAGAGTCTTTATTATGGTATGAATAAAATGATCAAGAGAGAGTGTACACCTTTTACGCTTTTGCTCAATTAAAAAGAACTTAAAAATAAAGGAGATGATGAATAGTTGCTCCGTCATAATTCCTTTCAAGTACCTAGCTTTCAAGCTTAATTTCTCTCGATCCTTTAATGCAAACCGCTTTTGACTTGAGATTTACTCTAAACCTGAAATCTGTGGATTGCAAATGCTTGCTCTAGAGTCTAGGTAATTGACGGATATGATATATGAAAGTTTTGAGCTGCTATTTCTCTTACTCCTAGTGACACTAGATTTCTGGAGATTTATCTTTTGAAAATTATAAATACACATGATGAGTTCCTGTATGACAGAGTGTTGAAACTCCTACCACAGCCATATATACATGCTCCATAGATTAGGAAAACCCTTTGATATATAGGCTGCTTGCTTTGCATTGAGTTTGGTCAATCTTTGTCGACCCTTAGAAACTTGTCATACTGATGTACACTCCATCCATCCACCACATCCATATATTCCATTCCACTAGACTCCATTCATATATATATGCTGCTTCTATCCTAGAAGTACGCATCTACCATACACATCCATTATATATCCGCCAAATATGTTCCACTCCTATTCTGGGAGAAGAGCAACCAAAAATATTCCATTCAGTCAGCAATCTTATAAAGCTCTATTATTCTTGTTTGTCTCTCAAAAGTTTATTGCGAAAAGAGACTTGGGTTGTAGTTAAAAAAAAAAGAGAAAAGAGGGGAGATGAAAAATGGACAAGTGTCCTACGAGCGAGTAGAGCCTACCTCCCTAAGAGAAAAAGAGAATAAAGGAGAGTTAAAAAATGGACAAGTGTCCGAAATGAAAACAATGGGTACTTAGATGCCCGCCTCTCCATAAAATAAAGAAAAAGAAAGAAATACAACCCAGGTTCTCTCAAGTGTTTTCAAGTTTCAAAAGAGAGATGACTTTTCAAAGAGCTAGAATTAGACTTTTTCTCATCACATTCATTCCATTCATTTCACACCTACCATCATATTCAATTCATTCCATCATGCACATGCATCAGTGTGACTCGTGACTTTGGATCCATTGCTTGAACTTACAATATATGCTTAGTAAGTAAATTTAGTTTTCTCCCCACCTATGAACTCCAGATATAAGCTTTATATATAGGGTGAGAGAGAAGAAGGCATAGTGTCCTACTGCCTTAGTCCAAAAATACCACATACTATGAGAGAAAGGCAAAACAACCTTATTGCCTTAGTGAGGATCCACCAGTACCACATATGAGAGACTTGAAAGGGTCATACTGAAGGAACTTTGAGTTTTATTTCGAAAATCAGCAAAAAAAAAAAAAAAAAAAAAAACCTCCTAATGATGGTTGAACAAAGAGTTTGAGACCTAGTGCTTGACTTGATTGTTCTATCTTTCAATTGCCCAAGATCACAAGAAAAGGCTACAAGCTCCATGATTAAAGGTAAAATGGGTAAGTAAAAGGTTGAAATAGTTTATCCGGAGATGAAATTTTGTTTGAAAGCATGTGTACTTTTGAGGTGTGAAAGCGTTGCAGCAACTCGTGATCCAACAACATAGTCTTGTTAGGGACTAGCAAGAGGTAAGCTTGGGGGAGCTTGTTGGTATACCTTATAGTATAAAATATAGAGGTTTTTAAAATGAAAATAAGGGCTTAAAATGAATATCAACATAGTATAGGGGCTTAACTAACATGATTCCACTAGTTTTGGTGATTTATATATTTTTCAGGGATTAAACAGAAAATACCCAAGAGATTGCAAGCCCTACGACATAAAAACGTATCCGTGACGTAAACCAACGTGGAACATACACTAGAACATTCCAGAAGAGACCAGAGAGCACCGGAAGGAAGGTGGGGCCCACCTGGCAGAGCCAGGCGGCGGCCCACTCAGGGCATGGCGGCGGCCGCCCCTGTGGGGCCCCCTGTCAGCCTCTGCTTCGTAGGTCGGTTCACAACCGCCATTAAGAAGAGATCTACACCGTTGCTCAAGGTCGGTTTGATCCAAGGGCTGTCGTGCATCGCCTAGGGCTATATAACAAGACCCCCTGACCCCTGGGTGAAACCCTAATTCATTCTAATTCATTCCAACTCCAAGTCATCAAGTCAAGATCCCAAGCCCTAGTTCCACCATATTAGAGCATTAGCTATCTAGGCTAGTTCTAGAGGAAGTCAAGTATTGTCTTGGATTCCTGATCGTCAAGAAGTAGCGGGAGCCGAGCGCCTCGTGGCTTCTCTCTTGTATTTGATCTTGTAAGTATTTTGGTTATTTACAATTGCTATGACATTGCTCTATTTAATGATTATATTCTTAGTTATATGCTTCAATGTCTATTATGATTATATATCTAGTATAGCTAGATTGTCTTTATATTCAAGCATGGAGTCGTATAGCGCTCACTTAATGACGTCTTGGGTGAGTGGCCAACAATGTGTAAACGTGGTGTTTATACAACGTTTGCCTGCGACATCACCCTATATTCCGGGACGTGTGGTAGATCGTGGATGTGACACTCCCATTGAGTCCTTTGGAGTCCACCCCCCGAATGTAGGGCTAGTTGAACTTTGTTACTATGGTAGGTTGGTTTTGTTCCTAATCTTCCTTAGTAATATTCACCATGTGTAGATATATTGCTTTCCTGCCATGATTGCTAGGTGTATTGCACTAATCTTAGTATGCATTGACATATAAGTAGGAGTAACCTAGGAATATTCTGTCTATTCTACCTATACCATCTATTTGCCCTTTTATGACACATTCTAGTGGCATACGATGATCTTTGACTTGGCACTTATCATTTATCTTTATTATCTTTATATGACTTACCCCCTGCTCGTAGTAGTTAGATTACATATGGTTATTCTACTTTACCACACTGCATGTGACCTCAATCAATCTACCCATATCCTACCCCTTCCCTGTGGAACATATAAATACGATACCTAGATAGACTCCTGGTGAAGTGCTACAATGGGTTATTCTATCTCGTAAACTTGCGGATACCAAATAGATATTATCATTGCAAGAGATTCAAGTGTCATATTAAGAATATCCGTTCACGCATTTCTTTAGCATTGTGAGCTAGGGTGACAGACTAGTTTAAGTAGGCAATGCTAGAATGTGTGGTATAGCTTTTGTGCCTATCATGGTGAGATTAACTCCACCATAGATAATGTTACAGAGTCACACACCATAACTAACACCGTCTAACTTTATTAACTCTCCGCTCTGACTTTTATTGGAATGTGAGATTAACTCCACATCCAAGCTAACTTATTAGATAGATCCCCTTATACATTTCTGGCGCCGTCCTAGGGTTGGATCTTAGATCCATCCTTTTGTGATTGCGTTAAGAAATGTCAACAGCGTGGCCGGGCGGCCGCCATGGGGAGAGGTGTTTCACGTGGCGGGCGCCTTAACAGGGCCCGCCACACAAAATGCAGATTAACCGTGGCGGGCGCCGCGCGCCCCCCATGGTAAATGTATTAACCGTGGCGGGCAAGTTGCAGGCGCCCGCCACGCAAAATCACCGACCCCTATAAAAACTGCACGGCCGCCCCTTAATCTTCTCCACGGATCTTCCTCTTCCAACTTGTTGGGGGGGGGGGAGGGGAGGTTTTGACCCAAAATTTGACAAAATCTTGGATTTGGGACTTTTGGCTTGGATTTGGGGGAGGAAAAGACACTAATTGGTCCGTAAAGGCCTCTTTTCATCTCTTTTTTCCTCTTTTTGCATCCCCTCTAGATCTAGATCTATGGAGGAGAGAGAAAACTGATTTCCTCTGCTCTCATCCTCTCTTCCTCTATTTTTTTCGCTTTGAGTACTATATAACGACACTTAGCTTTCATGAAGAGTAGGGAGACAAGATGGAGAGGCGCCGAGCCCACTGGATGTATGAGATGAAGAGGGTTGAGGACAAATACTATGATGAAGTGAAAAAGTTTGTTGCTCGAGCGAAGAGATACAGCGAGATAAATCAACAGAGCCTGATTATATGTCCTTGCGCTCGCTGCAAGAATCTCAAAGCTGAAAACTGACACCAGGGTGCGATCTCACCTAATCATGCATGGTTTCGTCAAGGACTATTTGGTCTGGACTTTTCACGGCGAAGAAGTTCCACCCTTCGATCCACCGGCCCGATCCAAGATGCTTGAAATCCCCGGCGATCCAAGTACCGGGAAGTCCACCAGGCCGATCCAATTCCATCCGATATATTCGAAAGACGGGCCGACGTCGGCGATGGCGGCGATGATGACGTGGTGGTGGTGGAGGGGATGGTGAGCAGGAGACTCCTATGACGCAGCCTGAGGATGTCCAGGTTTTTGAAGATTTGGTGAACCGACTCAATGAGGACGACATTTTGTTTGGCTGCCCGAGATGGCTGGAGAATTTCAAACAGATGAAGCAGGCAGCAATTGACCCGCTTTACAAAGACAGTCCGAAGGGTTGCACGGCGCTGAGTTTTAACCTTAATTTGCTGATGTTGAAGTCTCGTCATGGCTGGTCTAACACTAGCTTTAATGAGCTCGTAAGTTACCTTGCTACCACGTATCCAACGCCTAACAAGGTTCCTGCTAATACGTATCGTGCTAAGAAGTTGATCCGGCCAGTGGCGATGAAACTCAAAAACTTAGATGTCTGCCCTAACCACTGTATCTTATATCGGGGCGATCAGTATGAGAATTTGACCAGTTGTCTGCACTGTGGCGCTAGTCGATATAAGAGGAATGCCGGATGTCACGTGGACGATGAGCTCGATGAGGAAGCAGGATGGGCGAAAAAAAGAAGAAGGGGGAAAGAAAACCAAAGGCGGCAAAAAGAAGATCATGTCAACGCAGACGAGGAAGAGGAAGGTTACACGCAGAGGAAATGTCCAGCACTGTCAATGTGGTACCTTCCTATCACTGATCGCCTGCGGGCTCTCTATGGGAACCCTGAGGATGCTAAGCACATGACCTGGCATGCATCTAGCGATTGTCTAAAGGATGACGGGAAGCTACGACACCCTTCGGATGCTAAGCAGTGGCATGACTTCAACGCCACCTACCCTGACTTTGTAGAGGAGCCCAGGAACGTTAGGTTTGCATTGAGTACCGACGGAATGAACCCATTTGGTGATCTGAGCAGCACACACAGCACGTGGCCGGTCGTCCTCACCATGTACAATCTACCTCCACATCTTTGTCAAAAGCGGAGGTATGTTTTGCTAACCATGCTCATTTCGGACCGAAGCGGCCCGCAAAACAATATAGATGTGTTCCCGGAGCCGTTCATGGAGGAGATGCGGTACTATTTGATGATGGGGTCGATGGTTGATGCGCACCGCAGCGCGAAGTTCACTCTTCGTGCCATCATCTTTGTCACCATCACCGATTACCCCGCCTGTTTTCATTATCGGGGCGATTAAAGGGAAGACCGCCTCGTGTAGCTTGCATCGAAGAAACCTCGCCCACTTACCCGAAGGGATCCACCAAAACCGTGTACATGGAACACGACGCTTCCTCTGCAAGAAGCATAGGTACGTAGATCGAAAAATGAATATATACTTTGACAACAAGGGCGAAGTCGAAACCTCGGCCGCACCGACTAGTTATGGTCCGAAGGTGTTTGACATGGTGAAGGACTTGGAGTGCGAGTTTGGAAAGAAGAAGAAGAAGAAAGATGATCAGGAAGACGGCACCTCCAAGACAATGAAGAGAAAGAGGGATAAATTGGAGGAAGAAGCGCCTCCTGCCGTTCCTTTCAAGAAGAAGTCAATTTTCTTCAAGTATCTAAAGTACTGGAAGATACTGCATACACCCCATGCGATCGACTCTATGCACCTTGAGAAAAATGTCTTCGAAAGCACGATCGGTCTCCTGATGGATATCAAGTTGAAGACGAAGGATGGTGTCAAGTCACATCAAGATCTTGTTAACATGGGCATCCGACCGGAAATTCACGCTACACGGCTTCCGAACGGTAAAGTCGAACTCCCAGGTGCGGCCTACAACCTAACAAGAGATGAAAAGTTGGCTATGTGTCGGTTGATTAGGGGTATCAAGGTACCGACTGGTTTCTCTTCCAACATCAAGAGTCTGGTATCCATGAAAGACCTCACAATGACAAACTTCAACGCGCACGATGCTCACATCATGCTGACGGTGTTCCTTTTGATTGTGATCAAAGCTATTCGTCCAAAATACGTGAAGATGGTGGTCACAAGGTTGTCATACTTCTTTAACCAAATCACCCAGAAGGTAATTGCTAAAGCAGATCTGCCTGCGCTGAAATAGTTCATCGTGTAAACAATGTGCCAGATAGAGATGTGTTTCCCACCGTCGTTCTTTGACATTATGCCACACCTGATGATGCACATGGTTGATCAGATAGAACAGCTAGGACCCGTGTACCTACAGGCGATGTGGACCACTAAGCGACTAATGTCTACCCTCAATCGATTCAATCATAACCGCTTTTACCCAGAGGGCTCTATGATCGAGGCATACACAAGCCAGGAGGCCGTGAACTGGTGTATGAAGTACATAAAAGATGGGAGGGCTATTGGGCTTCTAGTACATCAACATGAAGGAAGAACCTCGGGGATGGGGTGCGCGGGCCGAAAAGCACGCACCGACGTACCTAGGCAAACAGTGCTAGAAGCTCACTACAGCATCCTTCATCAATTGGTGATCATGGACACATACGTCAAAAAGCACCTCAAAGAGATCCGCCATGCAAATAGGAAGCGCACGAAGGATTGGGCAGAGAAGGAACACAAGAATAGTTTCCTCTAGTGGCTCCAAAAGCAGAACATTCCCCCGGGAGATGATGCAGAGACAGTGAAGAAGCTTGTGTCAGGCCCGTCCATGCAGATCACCACGTGGCAAGGGTATGACGTCAACGGGTACAGGTTCCACACAAAAAAGAAGGACAAGAAGAGCACATCACGTAACAACAGTGTTTGATATGAGGGCATCAACAATGAGACGGGGGAGAAGATGACATGCTTCGCACAAGTCGAAGAAATATGGGAACTTGACTATGGCGGTGACCTATAGGTAACCGTTTTTTTTTCGTTGCCGATGGGTCAAGCCACGAGGCGCTTCTAGTGGACGATTATGGGCTAACCCCCGTGAACCTTCAAAGTGTCTGGTACAAAGATGATCGGTGGGTACTTGCATCCGATGTCGCACAAGTAGCCTACTATATGAATGCGGAGAACATAAATAGACATATTGTTGTGGCGGGAAAGCATCGGATCGTAGGAGCCGATGGGGTCCGTAGTCCTAAAACATACAACAACTATGATGAGTTCCGCCTCTTTACAGATTTTCTAGAGAAGATAAAGGCCGTTATGACGTAATCAATCCCGACAAGACTAAAATGATGCCCCGGACCCGCCCCGATGGCGAAAGAAGACCACCAATGCACCAGCAGCAAAAAATGATATGTAATAATGTAGTGACATGCAAAATGATATGTAATATTTAATTGCAATTATTCTGATGTAAACAATTTTCTGAATTTTTTGTCAGATTATACTTATTATTCTGAATTTTATCTCAATTTAAACAATTTTCCATATTTTTGAACTACACGTTCGTAACACTTTCTCATACGCAAAAAATGACCTATATATGAATTGTAGATCTTGATGAGTTATGAACTTTTCGTATTCATGACTTTTCAAATCTAGGCCATCTCGGCCTTCCAAATGTCGTCCGAATGTGTAAAAAATTCAAAATTCAAATTTCGAGGCGTAAAAAATTTGAAAAATGAAAAGTTGACCCTAATACCAAATGTAGATCTTGGAGAGCTTAACAAAAGTGGTATTCATGACTTTTTTGAATCGAGGCCGTCTAGGGCTTCAAAAACTACAGTTTTAAAAAGTCAAAAGTTTGACCTAGTCAAACCTTGGTCAAACGAAGCACTAAACGACCTAGTTTCAAAAAACTTTGAATACAAAGTTGATAGAACTCATCAAGATGTACACTTGGTGTATAGGTCATTTTTGCATTTAAGAAAGTGTTAGAAAACAGTAGTCCTAAAATCATATATCTCAGAGAGAGTTTCAGGAACTACGGGGGAGACTACTGCTTTTTGAACTACACGTTCATAACACTTTCTCGTACGCAAAAATGACCTATATATGAATTGTATATCTTGATGAGTTATGAACTTTTCGTATTCATGACTTTTCAAATCTAGGCCATCCGGGCCTTCCAAATGTCGTCCGAATGTGTAAAAAATTTAAAATTTAAATTTCGAGGCGTAAAAAATTCAAAAAATGAAAAGTTGACCCTAATATCAAATGTAGATCTTGGAGAGCTTAACAAAAGTGGTATTCATGACTTTTCGAATCGAGGCTATCTAGGGCTTCAAAAACTACAGATTTTAAAAAGTCAAAAGTTTGACCTAGTCAAACCTTGGTCAAACGGAGCACTAAACGACCTAGTTTCAAAAAACTTTGAATACAAAGTTGATAGAACCATTTTAAATTTTTTTCTCAATTTATAACCATTTTTTAGAAATTTATCCCATTTAAAATCAAATTGTTTTAATTTAAAATAATTTTTAGAACAATTTGATTTTAAATGGGATAAAATTCTGAAAAATATTTTACGTGGCGGGCATCCTAAGGCGCCCTAAGGCGCCCGCCTACGCAAAATATTAACCGTGGCGGGCACCCTAAGGCGCCCGCCACGCAAAATAGTTACACTATAAATAAACCGCCCGATCTCCAGGAAAATCCTAAGTCCTCGGTGCGGTTCATTTGTGACCCCGAAGGGCTGCCCATTTTTTCGCCGCCGCCACCGCCGCCGTCGTGCTCCTCCGCCACCACCACCGCCTCGCCACCGCCGTGTGCCTCCGTCCGTGTGACCCCGCGCTTGGCGTCCGCTCCCCATCCATGTGCCCGTCCCGTCCCCGTCGCCGTCCGCCACCGCCGCCGATGGTGGAACCCTAGCTCGAGCTAGGCCGTCGTCCCGAATCCCGTCGCCATCGCCATCCCCGTCCCGCTCCTTCTCCGTCCCCAGGCGGAAACCTAGCTCCAGCCGTCTTGTTTGTTCACGTGGTCTCTCCCGGCCGGGCACCCAGTCTTCTTTGCGCCGGCGACCCTGCTCCATCTTCTTCCTCCACCGCGACGACCCTGCTCCATCTTCTTCTCGGTCTGCCCCCCCCGCCGGCGTCGATACTCCATCTCTTCTCCCACTCCACTGAGCTCAGGTTTGAAATTACATTGCCCTACTGGATGCAATTGCCTGTGATTTTTGGTTATCTCTGTGATTTTTGTGCCTGCCTGTGATGCCACCCATTGTGCCCACCTCACTGCCTGTGATGCAAATTAAAACCAATTAACTGAGTTTATGTGCCACTGCCTGTGATGCTATACAATTTGGATAAACTGAGCATATGTCACTGTATATGTGTCACTGGACTTAGCTTAATTTGCTGCCCTTAATTTGTCACTGCCCTTAATTTGTCACTGCCCTTAACTGTGATGCTTAAACTGATGCCTGTGATGTTTAAACTGAGAATTTAACTGATTGATAAAACTGCTTGGTTCAAAATTCGATTATACTTATGAAACTTGCATTGTCATATATGAGCTAGTGCCCATCTCTGTTGGCTCTATTTTTGAATTCCAATTTAAACTCTTTTTTGGTCATGGCTAGTAGCTAGTGCTCTGATTTTGGACTTTGATTTCTCATGACATATATTCCAATTTAAAAATGAGATGATAGCTTGCTGTCTTAGCTAGTGCTGTTGGCTGTTTTGGACATGTCATTTGAAATTAATTTGGACATGCCTTAGCTCTGTAATTTGGACATGCCTTAGCTCACTTTGGACATGCCTTAGCTGTGTAATTTGGACATGTCTTCTATATGTCGGTGTTGTTGGCTGTTGGCTGTTGGAGACATACACATTTTGGTGCACTCGTCATTAACTTTGAATTGGCTAGTGCTCTATTTTTGAATTCCTATATGCCTATGAAACCTGATTTTTGTTCATGCCTAAGAATTGGTGCACGGTCATTAACTTCCATATACTACACATATGCCTTAGCTAGTGATTTTTTCCAAAAAGCAATCTGCCATTAACTCTGCTTGAATTATAGTTCAGCTTTGATTTTTTTTGGACATGACTACTATTTTTTGAAATTGGCATGTGGCATGGGGCTGTTATTTTGAACATATATGCAATGATGTGAACCCATTAGTGCTGAGGCAGAGGCATATATGCAATGATATGAACTTAATTATTGGGGCTGAGGCAGCGGCTATGATGATTGAATGCTGTTGTTTCGTTATGGCCGATGATGCAAACTGTAGTAAACTGAGGTGGCTATGATTGTTTATGTTAATTTCAAGGTAGTCATCAAGCATGGCATACCTCCCCTCCCAAGCAACCGAGTGGTTACTCACCTTCTGGATGGCTGGGAGGGGAGGATGCCATGTCTCCATGGCTACTTTGAGCTTGCAAGTTGCTTGTTTATGCCACCAATGATGACATTTCAGAACCAAATTTGAATGATGAGGCCTATTGTTTTGTACTGAGGCGGCTATGATGATTGAATGTCCCCCTACTTGCAAGCTGCTAAACTAGGATGGTTTGTATAAGCAACCGCGTTTTAGAAGCGATGTGATCACAAGGGGCTATATCTCGAGCCAACTTTTTATTTTTCTCTTTTACTGCAATTTTGAATTGAGCTTGTCTACTCCTCCTATATACTACTACTAATGCACTATATATTTGTAGCTTGAAATGGTGAATCAACAGACCAGCCTAAAGGTCTTGTTTGGGAGTCGCCTAGCTCCAGATGAGTTCGAGACGGATCATATGCAAGCGGAGCGTCTTATAGACCGTCCGAGTGGTAAAAGGAAGACATGTGCGAGGAGGAAGTTGATCCTAGTTACAACCCTAGGGGTGAAGCACGAAGCAAGGTGCATAGGGTTGAGGAAGTACAGCCGAACAAACCCCGCTACCTCCACAGGCACCTCGAGCAACCCCCCTACGTCCACGGCCACCTCTTCGTGCAAAGGAAAGGGAGACAAGCCGAAGCTGAGAAGGGGAGAACATGGGAGGCACAAGAAGAGCAGTGACGTCCATGTCATTCAAGAGTTGGGGCCGGATGGCGAGCCATTGTTGCCCACTAAAGTCATCGCGAAGTACGCCTCTCAGTGCTCGTGTTTCGTGAAAGACAAGGTCTCCATTCTTTGGGACGACTGGAAAGCCATCCCTGAAACTGACAAGTTGTGGGTGTGGGGCGAGATGGAGAAACGGTTCCGGTATCCGCCCGGCACCGATATGGAAAAGGTAGAGCAGCATGTTTATGTCATCGCAGGAAGATGCTTCCGGAACTGGAAGTACAGGCTCAACAAGGACATTCTGAAGAAAGGATGATCACCCTGCACCAAATACACCATGATCTCAGAAGCAGTATGGGAAGAGTTCTGCAAGAAAAAAACCACGCCCGAAGCAATGGCGAAGAGCGAGAAGTTCACAGAACTAGCACATAGGAACCGACTGCCCCACTACATGGGCAATATTGGGTACGCCGAACACAAGCCGGCGTGGCGGGCCGAAGAAAGGAAAAGAAAGGAAGCTAGGGGAACCAGATCCGTATGAGGGCCGTGATGAAAGGACCCGGGACTTCCTCTACGGCCACAAGCCCAAGAAGCCAGAGGCCCGCACCGCGCCTCAGATCAAGGAGGTCGAGAAGGCTGTCATAGAGGCCACTGCGGCTAAGAACAGCGGGAGCCCCGAGATTCATCGGGGACACGATGCGCTGACCTTGGCCTTGGGAAACCCCGAGCATCGCGGCCATGTCCGTGGCATGAGCTCCAGGAAGAGTTGGGCGACGGTGGACTCGTGGCAGTCAGATGCTACCTCGTATCACACGAGGCAGAGGTACAAGGAAGGTTTGAGACAGGAAGGCCGTGAAGAGGCCTTGCAACAAATGATCAACTAGTCCATACAAGAGGCTCTCGTGAGCAACGATCCCAAGATGGTCGAAATCCAGAACCAGATGTTCCCCAGTCATTTGTGCCGGTGGCGACACTAGCACCTATGCGGTTGGCCGCCAGTCCCCCAGGGATGATATCACCGAAATGACACGGTGCGTATTTGTGGTGCCCGTCGGTAGGTTGGGCCGAAGAAGCCGGTGGCCGAGGGGGTGGTACATCCTCGCGGAGCTTGCAAGGAGTACGAAGCGCATGAGATCCCTCTAGAATGTGCTGAACTATGCATTGGGTATGTGACGCCGGATTATGAAGACTTCGAACTGGAGTATCCCGCTCATAATGGGGTCAAGACTCTTCTCACTACTATGTGTTATAATATACCGTGGCCCAAGGAGGACATTGTACTGAACAAGTCAATATTGAAGTCAACGTCCTATTCACCACAGACGAGAGCGGCCCCGAGTTCTCCGCCGGACCCCTATGATGATTCTTCCCATGACGATGATGATGGTGGGGACGGCGGAGGCAACGGCCCTCCTCATGGTTTAAGGACTCCGCCGCCACCTGAGGAGCTGGCACCTGAGGAGCCAGCACCTGAGGAGCCGGCACCTGAGGGGCAGCCGATAATCGAGGAAGCAACTGGGGAAAACTCAGTGCCAAATCCCGAGGAGAGAGTTGGGGATGAGACACCCATCTACACTCGAGGCCTCCAACCGCCGACACCGCAAGCACCGGGAAGGAGAAAGGAGCTGAGCATAGGACCACGCCACCATCCAGCGCTGGACCTAGCCAATGCCCTCCACCACCGAAGAAGCCGACATTCGATGAAGAGGAGGTCGTAGCCGACAAGCAGGCGTCACCCGAGAGGCCCCAATTATTAAATATTTGGTCTGAAAGGTATGACCAGCTCAAACAACGAGTTGTAATATGTTATTAGCTACTTCTTTTCGCAACCTAGCTAACATTTGTAGCGCCGCTTTTGCAGGCCAAAATCCCCACCTTATGTCGGGTTCATCTCGGAAGAATGCCCCGGCACGTTCGAGTATGGGAAGTTGATGATACCTAAGGCCCAGCTCATCGATGACGAGACTTGGGAGGCTCGGAAGTTCCATGCATGGTATATAGAGTGCGCAAAAACGTGGATTGCATAGCTTGTCCTTCTTCCTAAGGAGTACTTCCACTACCACACTGATGCCCAGTTCATCGTTGATTTTGAAGACATGTTGAGACTATTTCATCGACAGGACCTTGACGTTGCCCAAGTCACCTTGTTTGCTATGTAAGTGCAATTTTACTTCCACATGACCCTTTCTTCCGTATATAGATTCTTTGTTTCAAAAGTACTTATGCCACAACCACATGTCCTTGTAGGTTGATGGCCGATGCAGGCAGGAAGTTAAACAATGGTATTCTTTATCTCTCTCCTTCGCACATTTGTGAGAGACAGACCGTCGGGTATAATCTAAAAAGGGACCATCCAAATATGGTGGACTTGATGGAGAGGGAGAGAGAAAAGATCTGGGATAAGCAAATTCAAGATAAGAAGTTGGAATTATCAGAGTACATAATAGCAGCAATGAAAAAGGTCAAGCCAAAGGGGTATCGATGTATTACGGCTCCTCACCAATACGGAAAAAACAATGCAAGGACATTGGATTTGTTTCATGATCTTTCCTCAGGACGGAAGGGCCGTTGTCTTTGACTCACTAAGAGGCACAAACCCGCACGACTACCGACACTTTGAACAAGTCTTGAAATTGTAAGTGATGAACTCCTTATTCAATTACTAGAGTCGAATATCATCATTGACAATATAGTGCATTTCATACGACTCTTACAAGGAGTACATGAAGGATCCGGGACAGCTGGGATTGAAGGTCCCGAAGTGTAAGGAGCGCAATGGAGATAAACTCAAAATCGGGCGAGATTTCCCTTGAACGTATATATATGAAACCTAATTTTTCTTAGTACGACTACCTATTGCTTCTATATTACTACTAACATTGGTTTATTGTGTGCAGTGCATCAAACAACCATATGGATCAAACTTGTGTGGTTTCTTCGTCTGTGAGTACCTCAGGGCCTGCAAAAAGTACTCCACCAGCTACCGACAACTCAAGGGCCGGGAAAAAAAAAGAAGTGGTACGGGATAGTACAAAAGGCAACCGATGAGATGCGGTTCAGGCGCACGAGGGGAGACATATGCAAGTTTGTTCTAGACCGGGTAGTGCATGAAGGCCAGCCTTTCTTTTTGGAGGACAAAGTGAGTTGGGGCTGCTTCGGAGTTTGAGGCCCTAAGGAAATGGGACTCCATGCTAGAGCTTAAGGATTACCTTCATCCGAGTTACCTTCTAGCTCACACATTATGTATGGATCTTGTAATTAACTCGTACTTTGTTGGATATATGAATGAATGGATCGGTGAAAACATGTATATATGGATACTGAACGGAATCGATGTATATATATGTATATGATATATTTTGAGTATCTGTCTTTCTTATATATATATATATGTGTATGGATTGATAGCAATGTATATATATGTGCATATTGGCATTTTTTTTTTTTAAAAAATTAACCCGTGGCGGGCAACATAACGCGCCCGCCACGGTAAATCAATGCACCATGGCGGATGGCTTAAGTTGCCGCCACGGCGAAACCATTAACCGTGGCGGGCGGCTTAAGGCGCCCGCCATGGTTAATATGATTATGCGTGGCGGGCGCGTTATGCCGCCCGCCACGGATGTCACCTTTATGCGTGGCGGGCACAGCCGTCCGCCACGCGAAAGGCCATGATTAACCGTGACCTCTCGGGGGTGACGGGCAGCCGTGCCCGCCACGCAAAACCGAAACCGGCCGCCACAAAAAGAATTTCGGTACTAGTGGTGGTCATCGCGGCGGCTTTGTCCGTTGATGTCCGGCCAGAGTGCCGCTTGAATAAGTTAATTTTATGTTTCCCTTCTCAGCTATTTGAGGAGAGATTAGATCTGTTTTCCCTTCCGGTGGGATCGTCTTTCCGGTCGTTGGTGATACCACTAGCGGCGGCGGATTTCTTTTCCCTGTCGCCGTTGGTGATGGCTAACGGGGGCGGCAGATGGTACGTGTGGTTCAGTCATCGAAGATATGGTCGGTGTTCTTTTTTGGCGCCTTTTACTACCTTCAATGGTCGAGCATACGTGTCTTTGCGGCCTCCAAATATGTGGAGTCTTCTGTTGGTGAGAACCAACTTCGAATCTGGTGTTGTTCCAAGGCGATGGAGTTTCCAAAGAACGGCCCGGTTGAAAGGAAAAAACGAAAGGTAGAGACCTAGTGATGTACTTCAATGTAATCTTACTTTATGTTGAGGTTTTGATTGTAAAAGGGGTTATATTTTAATGAAATCTGATCCCATTCTTTTTAAAAAAAAAAAACTCAACATGAGTCCGCCCCTGGTTGTTTCGTGGAAATGGGCAATCATCAGATAAGGTATGGCGTTTTTATTGATAAGTAATAGTTTAAGCCGTTGAATTTCCATCACAAGTTGGTGGCCAGTACTCGAGTTTGCACGTACGTACTCCAGTTTGCGATCCAATCTATACTACCACAACGAATGAATGTGGTCAGATAAACAGGGTGGCTGGTACTCGTCGTCATGGTGCACTTACCTTCTCTCACCGAATAGCTATGCATAAACGCGCGTCTAATACAAAACACCCCTCATACCTGCTCCTCTATAAATAGAAAACATCCCAACGCCAATGATGTATGTACCTCAGCAGCCAGCGAGCAAAAGGGTTTCCTCCTGACCTCAAGGTATGTAGTGGTGTTGTATCCTTCAATTAACACATGTAGCTAGGGTGACTCGCCCTTTTTTTCCAGTAATCCATGCACAAATAATCTTACCATATATAGATATCCATGCAAAAACTTATTATACTCTCAGATTGGTAACTATGACTTTTAGTGACCGTACGTCGTGATCATGATCTTCTAGTTTCTTGGCAGCTCGGAAGAAGTTTGGGAGTGCGGAGGGAGCATGTGGAGGTTGAAGGTAGCGGAAGGTGGCGGCCCATGGCTGAGATCCACCAACAACTTCGTCGGGCGTTCAGTTTGGGAGTTCGACCCTGACCTCGGTATGCCGGAGGAGCGCGCCAAGGTGGAGAGGGTGCGTCACGAGTTTACGGAGGGAGCCTGCTGACCTCCTCAACGCAAACGTGGTCACACCCTGCAGACGTCCGCACCCTATATCTGCCCTCGAGTCCGCGTTGCGATTCACGTACTTTCAGACCGACCTTTTCTCTGTTAGCACCCTCCGGGTGTTCTAACAGAGTAGTTACTGTCAGTCTAGGTTACCGCGGCTTACGGCATCCGTTAAACGGCGATACTCCGTCAAGACAAACCTCACCTTCTTGTTCCGCAAGCCTACTTCGTTCTCAGGTCACCAACTGTATTCGAAAAAATCAACAGCATTAATGATGCGCTGAAGCTTTCCTGCCAAGTAACCTCTGCGAATCAGCAAGTCGACCTACAGAAACAGCAAGCAACTACACTTCAGGAGAGCAACCTCCAGGCTCGATTCAACGGCTGACTGGTTCAATCACATCTTCCAATCGATACCACAAAAGGTGCGTATGAAAAACCGGGTCCCTTGCCTATGAGCGTCTAGAGTGCTTCAATTGCATTCTGTAAACCCTGAAACATCCTACACTACAGGAAAAGGGGGAAGCAAGGACCAGACTCTTGCTTCGATCCCAATCGGCCCAGTGCAAATTCCACGGCAATAGAGACTGCACAAGCAAGAGTAGGGGATCCAGTCTTCTTGCCTTATGTGGGTACAATCTTCAACTCATTCAAAGAAGCAAAGGAATTCTACAACATATATTCATGGGAGGTTGGCTTTGGCATCAGAGTGGCCTGATCCAAAAGAACCGCAACGACTACATAACTAGAAAAGACCTAGTTTGCTCATGTGAGGTAAGAAGCAAACAACTTGTTCAAATAACATTGAGACCAAAAAAGAAGAAGACTTCATTGTGTACCTACCAGTAAGTCTAACAACGCTTCTAAACAAATCCTAACGAGGGATCTGCCGCAACCCAAATGCTGCCACCATTCGTACCGGCTGCAGGGCAAGACTTACCCACTACAAGAAAACCCCCATGTAGATACGTTTGCTTTTGCTACGCTTTTGAAAGCATGTCTACCTCTTGAGTAGTCCCGGTACTAGATATGCTTGTTAACACGTTCTAATAAAAACGTACCTACCCCTTAAAACTAGACACGATTATTAACACGTGTTTAAAATAACGTATCTACATCACTGCTAAACACGCTTATTTTCTTCAATACCCGATGGCCCAAATGAGCCCAGCAGTTGGTGGCCCAACTCGCACCCAAAAGGAACCAGTCTGTAGCGCACGGCGCCGTGCACATCGAACACATCGAACACTTCTGTTGTCTCTCCCATTTTCTTCAAATCAAACCCTAGCAGTTGGCGGCGGCGGACTCCGGCGAGGGCGCACCGGCAGGCAGTAGGCAGTGGAGATTCGATGCTCTACATGCGCTTGGGCGGCATGGGGCTGCTGGCGGAGGTCGCACCTCGCGGCGAGCAGCCATGGCGCCGAGCGGAAGACTGCAAGGGCCTTGGGCGGTGCCTCTCATTCGCCCCCAACCAATCAACCGTGAGACTGCGAGAGGGTCAATTCATATTGGTGCTGATTTCCCATAATTGAATCTTCTAGATCCGCA
>JADLZK010000291.1:0-46444 GCA_015847255.1 Hyparrhenia diplandra | reverse complement strand
TTTCAATTCCATGGGCTTTTGCATCCAAACAGGAAATGGATTTGAGCTACTTAAGTAGGATTCCAAAGGCCAATTCAATGACCATCCAAACAATAGTATTCTAATTGGGACAAATTCAATACCAAGGTTGTTTTGGTATTGAGGCCAATTCAATTCCTGCTTCCCCAATATATACATCCAAAC
The DNA here is from genome assembly GCA_015847255.1 of Hyparrhenia diplandra. NCBI lineage: Eukaryota > Viridiplantae > Streptophyta > Magnoliopsida > Poales > Poaceae > Hyparrhenia > Hyparrhenia diplandra. The sequence goes on along the minus strand of JADLZK010000291.1, from coordinate 46,261 downwards.
AGACCATTGTACAGTATTAAGATCGTTCATGTCACCAAAACTGCATGATTTGCCATCCCAACTAACTTAAACTAACCGATTCTTCTCGCTACTCACATGATATAGAACGGATATTAAATAATGGGAGTACTTACATGTTGCATCCACAGATCAACCCAAAGAAATGGGACCAAAATTCCATTAATGGACAAAGCAGAAACGACGAAACACGAGCACAGGGGCCCGAAGATAAAGTCAAATACATGCATGCATATATGCTAGCTGCTGAGGTAATCACATAATAATTCACATTTTTATTTTAACCACATAGCCCTTTTCATCTCTCTGTCCCTCTCTCTCTCACTCTCTGCAGTATATTTACTAATTAACGACATCGTATATGTACTTTACATGTGTGTTAAACACTTGAAATGTAATTACCACACACACGAACTTGTCTGCTGCTCATCAACATAGAAACATCAGAACAAGGGAAAAAAACACCAGACGAAATGCCCGTAATAATTTGCATCTGCAGGCTGTAGCCAGTAACTAATTCACAGTGACGATCGAACTGTTTCTTCTTCCGTGGGTTGTTGCATCGAGTGGATGGAATATATATGGATTAGCACCAGTTGCTTAACCCACCATGGACGTCGAAGTGCACCGGGACCACGTCATCCTTGCCGCCGTAGACACACTGCGCCGCCGCCTGCAGGGCGCCTTGCTGGCCCCGCGGCGGCCTGGAAGGCACTGTCGAAGTACTCCGACCACCTGAGCTCGTCCAGCGCGCCGGCGTAGCCCGCTGTCGACGTGGCCACTGGCGTCAACCACCGCGTTTGCCCCGAGCTCCAGCCACGGGAGGCTGCCGCCGCCGATGTTGGCGTTGCAGTGTTCGGCCTCCGCCATCGAGGTCAGCGTGCTGGAGCTGGAGGCTGACGGGACGACGACCGGCGCCGGGATGGAGCCGCAGTGCTGCTGCTGCTGCAGCGCGTCCATGTCGAAGCAGGACCCCTGCAGGAAGCATGGCCTTGACAGCGACGAAGACGGCGGCACCCCGTCGCCGGCGACGGGCCAGTCCATGTCCAACGGGAGCTTCGTCGTCACGCCGTCCAGCATTGGCTCTTCGAACGACGGCGCCGCCTGGATTGGGGTAGTGGTTGGGATGAGTTCGACGTCCCCAAACACCGCGCGGCGGCAGACGGCGGTGGTGGTTGTCGGCGCCGTCGTTGCGGCAGGCGGCTCGGCGAGCGGCTGGTGCGTGGCGGGGTCGATGCCGCGCTCCCTGAGCCTCTTCTTGATGTACGAGTTCCAGAAGTTCTTGACCTCGTTGTCCGTCCGGCCAGGCAGCTGCGCCGCAATCTGAGACCACCTGGCCATGTTACCATTCAGATTTATTAGATTAGATTCTCCATTGTTGCTCGCCACGCAAGTATGCAACTAACATGGAAGAGCATAATTCTTGGCAGACAAGATGCAAAGATGCATGAAAAGAAGCAGCTTACTTGTTGCCCAGCAAGGAGTGGAGGTGTATGATGAGGTCCTCTTCCTCTTGTGAGAATGTTCCCCTCTTGAGGTCTGGCCTCAGGTAGTTTATCCACCTCAGCCTGCAGCTCTTGCCACACCTCTCGAGGCCTGAAAAGAAATTAGCCAAACAACACTGTAATGCACCATAGTTTTACAACCAAATACTGAACTTCTACTGGTTCTGCTAGCAAGAGAAGATCGATGGATGGCTGTGCATATGTACACATTCATGTAAAGCAAGTGATATACTATACCTGCAAGCTTAGGCACGGAGCTCCAGCAGCCGTGGCCGTACTGGGCAATGTGGTTCATGAGCTTCTCGTCCTCCTCAGGGGACCAGAGCCCTCTCCTCAGCTTCTTCTTGTGGCAGCACGACTGCTTCGCCATGGCGGGCAACCTCGGCCGGCCGTCGTGGATTGGTCGGTTAGTTTCGCGCTCGCTCTGTGCAGCGCCAACTAACCGATCCTTTGACGATGATCGATCGTTCGTTATATGGAAGGCGAGATATGATGGTGCCCGTCTAGGGGCCGAATTGAAGAGACGGAGTCCAGGAGCAAGAGAGTGAGAGATATATAAAAGAGATCGATGCCAGCACCAGCAGCCGGTGTGTGTGTGCCGTGTGCAACGATGAGGGAGAGGAAGCGCGCGGGAGGTCGCTCTCAGGTTGGTGCAGGTACAGTGCGGTGCCGCTTGGCTTGCTGGCTGCCTTTACAAGTGGAGCACAATGGCTAGCTAGCGCGCGCCCACAACACTTTGCTGGGTGTTGCACGGTTGCACAGCGCATGCACGCAGCTCCATCGCTTTGCTAGCTGCCAAGCTGTGTGTGCTACCATAGACTAGAGGGCAGCCGGCCCCTGGGAAATAAATAAAGTTTGGCCAATGGATCGTGTGTCGTGATAAGGCAATCTTCGAAGGGTCGCCAGTGCGTACGTACGTTCTCATAGGCAGGCAGAGGATCGGAGGGTTGTAACTGTCCACACAGCTGTGTTGGGGCAGTTGACCCCCACGGCGGCCCTTCCTCTTAATTTCTCGGCCACCTTTTGCTTCTTTCCTTCCATGAATGATATCTTCACTGACCTTGCTTTTTTCATCATCTTTCTTTAATCATTACTGCCCTCACCCTTCTCACACAAATAAATTATATGTCGTCTTTCGACATGTAATCCCTACATCTCAGAAAAAACGACTTTCTAACCAAATGATTAAGTTTTCGCTTATCATGTTCTATACTTGAAATCTCCTGGATGTGGTTATCATTTAATTTGATGTCATAAATATTAGTGTTACTTTCTATAAATTTGTAATTTTTACATCTCACAAACGAAGTCAAATTTGGATAAGATATTTTACAAGATTGTGTATCATCATATCATCTACCTGTGTGATTATTTTAATGAATTTAGACAATCCTTTTTACCGTGGTTTGCACGGATTTTCAGGAAGGTTGTGGGTTGCACGAGATATATTTTTTCTCTTCTTAGCATCCATTCGATCTAAACGGCCCTAAAACATCATAGCATATATATGAACGTCGTCAGTTCTATTGATCCATAGTGTATAAACCATTAGCACGTACTTACCATATGCACCTGGAGAAATTAAAGGTACCTAAAAGATACCATCTTGCATGCATGCATGGCCCCGTGGGTACGGTTCTTTCCGACGACGTTCACTTTGCTGTAGCATCAGTCTCTTTCTTTTCCCCTGAAAACGACCTCGCATCTGTATATACAGGTACGTACGTACGTGCACGCAAGTCTTTGTTTTGCATGCTTTGCTTTCCCTGGAAAAAATCTGTACGTACTGTAGGGGATTAACGACTTGGTAATCATCATCATCAGCCATCGATCACACCTGTGGCTAGGTGTGCTAGCTTCAGCAAGAATCCCATGAGTCACAGGGCATGCATGAAAAATAAAGGTGCTGCACAGTTCCTTGGATGGAAGAGGGCAGTAGTGCCGGTTCCTGATAATATAATACGTACTGTGTGGCCTGTGGGCATGCAGTTGGTATGGATCACATCGCTTGCTGTGTGAGAGCCTCTGCTTACAAGCAACCACACATCACGTACGTACAGACAGCCTAAAGCTGTTCCTGCATGGAAATTATTTTTTAGGAGTTCACTTAAGTACGTGGACCACTCCTAGATACGAGAACTTAGATGCAGTACACTTTGAATCAGTGGCGGAACTGCGCGGGGGGTTTACCCGTGTCAAGTTGTAATTGTCACCATGAACCCGTGTCAAGTTGTAATTGTCACCATGAAAAATCTAACTAACTAAGCTCAAAAGATTAGTCTCGCAATGTACATCTAAAGTGTATAATTAGTTATTTTTGTTTACTTACATTTCATATTTAATGCATGCATCTTTTGGTACATTAGATGATTCGATGTGACGGAAATTTTGAAATTTCAAGTCAAATTGGTGATCTAAACACAACCAAGTTGTATTTGCTCGGCGCCCTATGAATAATTTCTGGCTCCGCCCTTTGCTTTGAAATGTACCACCCTTGAAATACGAGCTCTAAAAAAGCCTTTCTTCCTACTCCGACTGTTCAGCCCTAACCTGAGCCCTTCCATTGTTGAGTGCTCATAACTCATGTGCTGGTGGGATTCTGATAAGCACACGAATTCGAAGGGCAACAAAGTGCTATGACTTCAACCATCCGATGCACAATAGTGAAAGATTCTCTATGAGTTGCAATGCAATGAACCCTTTGCAGAAAACTCCAAGACACATATCATGTGGCTAGTGATCATGATGATTTGCAACCTTCCTACATGGTTGTGTCAGAAGACGAAGTACTCATTGCTAAGCATGACAGTATCAGACCCTAAACAATGTAGCACAATATAGATGTTATTCTGGGGCCTTTGTTACTAGATATATATGGAGACTCTGTGGAGTAAGGTAGCCGATATGTGGGTTGAGCTTACAAAGAAGCCCCATCAAAAGCGGGGCCATTATTTTTGTTACCATTAGTGTGTTTTCCTATCGGGACAGATCAAAGGCTTGACAGGGTGCTCCAAATGCAACGCGAGCAGTCTTTGCTTTCATTTTGATGGAAATTGGTGGACCGAACTCCTGTTGCAAACAGAAACCCATGAAGAACTCTATGTAGCGAAAAAGCATCATGCTACAGGGCTCAAATTGATTAGATGTACGCTCTACTACAATTACAATCTAGTTATGAGTAGTCAGCATATGATTTTATCTTTCTTGGAGCAAAGTCTGCGCATGGGCATGTTGCACAGCGCGAAAATATCATACACATATGTGCGTGCTCGGCTTATCTGAATGGTGTGTGTTACGCCAAGATTCGTGCCTGCATGCAGCAGAGTAATTCTTTATTCCAAAGAGCACCATGCAAGTACCATGCAAGGCGGTACCCTTCAAAGTAAAAAGCAGCCAATGCATATCGAGATGGTAAGTCGAGCGGGCACATATTTCAGGCCTGCTATGATATTATGGTTGTAACTTCAGGATTTATAGTAAAAGTTATATATCTAGAAAAGCCAAACCGACCTATATATGGCGGTATTTGCGAAGGTAGTAGATGGTAAATTAATTAAATATTATATATATGTAGCTTGCGTTTAAGTCGATATTTAGTTACGTGTACGTACCCTTTGCATGCATTATTGTGGGATACTCCTAATTAATAATGTTGGAGGGAGGGTCCCTTAAGCATCTCGAAATGCATGGATCGTGCTGGCAGCAAGCAAACAACGTGCGTGTGCATGCATGTATATACAAGTGCATGCATGTTAGGTGCTGCGGCACACATTATTGATCAGGCTTGAAAGCACAACAACCACTATTGTCATGGCGTCATATATGCAAGAGATCAGGAGGGAGACCACAATCTCAATCTCAATCTCAACCCAATTAGAAGTTTTTGCACGTCAACGTATGTATAGTACATTGCATGCTACAATACGAGTCGTTGTGCGTACACGTACACGGATCGGCACGCAATGAAACTCTGTACTTTGTAGCGTACTTCTGGCCGTAGCTTCTTGTCGATCCCACTGTACACGTACTAGTAGTATTTATGATTGCACCCGACGCTTACTACTCCTTTTCGTAGCTGCTTCACATGTCCTAAAGCGAGGTCGTAGTAGGTGTGCTGGACCGACCCAAACGCGAACGACCGATCGACGCCATGCTGACCGTACCTTCACATGATTAACGGGAGAGCGCGCGACGACATGCATGCATGGCCTGTGTAACTCCCATCGCATATGTGTCGATCGATAGGCTAGCTTGGCAAAGCTGCATGCATACGTCCAATCGTTTCATGATTTTTATTGATGGAGCTAGCTAGATTACGAGAATGCTTCACAAACTGTGTAACATCTCGATATAAATAGAGTTTTTATAGCACACTTTTTACCATTTTTTCTTGGAGCAAAATCTGTTTAGCTGAAAAACATAAAACGAAGCTAACAGCGTAGAGCGGAAGTAGTCCCAATATACGTTTAGTTACGTACCCTACATGTATGAGTGGAGTAGTATATAAAAGTTGTCTAAATAGTGTGTTTGGTTGCATGTTCTACATTGCTTGTAGGTGCATGCATACTAGTGGTACACCCAAATTGAGCTTCACTCCCCAGTTCTATGCATGGCTCGTCCTCGTTGGATGCAGAAATGGTAGTGGTTTGGTGGACCTACGTACACAAGTCAGTCTTACAGGCTTGATAGGCTGTATATATGCTTATGCAGATATATACCAACAAAAGAACATCTTGTTTTTTCTAATCTGTTCATGTAACAACAATATATATATGCACCTAGCTTATTTTTCGTGTTCTAGCCTTTCAACTAGTACAATGCAAGCTTCATCTAACTGTTAGGTTGATCTCAAAGGGGCCCCAACGGCCGGTCTAATCCCCTGGTCGCCCCGATCGGGGGCATCTAAACCCTAATGGTTGGTGGGCGTCCTAGCTTCACCGCGCTTAATAAATAGAGGTGGGGGACCGGCGGCACAAGACACGAGTGTTACGACAAGTTAGACAGCCGCCACTTCCCCTCACCGTCACTCCCGAGGACTCCACCGATCGGAGAGCGCAGCCAGCGACGGGAAGTACCACTACCGCTTTGCCTTTACCGCGACACGGGATGAACTCCGGTTACATTCTTTCACCTTTTACTATTGGTGGTTGATTAAGTAGATTATTTAGGTTAATTACTCTTATTATTATTGTTCTTGTTTTTCCCAATCCGATTTACTGCTAGAAAGATCCTCTATATCTATCAATGGTATCAGCCGATCTAGTGAATAGATCAGGTTTTGGGAATCAGAAATTCGCAAGAAAAGCTCAGAGACAGAGGAAGATCCGATTGGGATTTTCATAAGCCTAGCGTAAGACAATAGACAGACGACCGATTCGTTTCTGGATTGGGAGACAGAAATCCCCAAGTTGAAAATCTAACCCTCGAGTTCAAGAACAGAGAAGGGAAGGGGCTCGATTCCATTTCAAATCGGAATTTTTCCTAACCCTAACAGACAGAAAGGGGCCTAACTAGGCTCCTCCACGCCGGCGCGTAGCTGACGCACCGCCGCCGTGAGGACAGAGAACGCCAAGAAACCCGCGCTTCCGCTCGCCGGCGGTTTTTTTTCGCCCGCCCGCCGCCGGGACGTGGAAGCGCACGAGCCAGGTGCCGCCTCGTCGCCGCTTTGCCGCAGCGTGGGCGCGCATGAGTCACAAAGCCAGGTGCCGCCTCGCCGCCGCTTTGCCGCAGCGTGGGCGCGCACAAGTCACGAGCCAGGTGCCGCCTCGCCGCCGTTTTGCCGCAGCGTGGGCGCGCACGAGTCAGGTGCCGCCTCGCCGCCGTTTTGCCGCAGCGTGGGCGTGCATGAGCTGAGCTGCCGCCTCGCCGCCGCTGATGTCGGGTCGAGGACGAGCGCAGGGTGCGCACCAGCCCGCCGCCGTCGCGAACAAGGGATAGAGACAGAGAGCCGAGGGAGAAGCGGGACTGAGCCACAGCCGGATGCCCTGCTCGCTGTAGTCGCTGGCCGCCATGGCAGCCGGCGGCAGCCGCACCCCATCGCGGTGCCATGAGCAGCGGGTGAGACAAGAGCAAGAAGAGAAATGGGGATTAGGGTTTTTGGGCCGCTCTTGGCCGTCGGATTTCGATCAACGGCCGTGATCGCATCCATCAGCTAGTTGGGCCAGCAGGTCTTTTTGGCCCATGCGGGCAGGAGGTGCGCGCGAACGCGGGCCGTTTTCGTCTTCGGGCCAGATGGTTTGCGCGCGGCCCGTTGAAAAAGAAAGGTTTTTTCCATTTCTCCTCAGCAAGACAAATCACAAAAAAAAAAGGGAAGGGCGCCCGCTGGGCCTTGCTGGGCCAATGCAGGCCTGCGGGCAAGAGCGCCGCTGGGCCAAAAGGCTGCCCAGGCGCGAGAAATGTGCGAGAAGGCCACAGGCCACAGCAAGTTATGGGCCGGATTTGGCCTGTTGCAAGTTCAGCAAGTTTTGTAATTGTTTTTCCTTATGCAGAAGCATTTTTTTTGCAAGGATTTATCATCATTAGATGCTTAGCTTTAATCTCTACTTAATTTACACCAACGTGTTTATTATTTAGAGAGTAAGTTTATTTTTAAGAGAGCAAGATTAGCAAGTAGTGCTTCTGAAAATAGCAAGTTATATTATTTTCATGTTTCATTTTTGCGCAAGTAATTATAGATTATTCTCTTGTTAAATTGAACCAACGAGATATTTAATTTGAGAAGCCGAGTTTTAAAGCTCAAGAAATTTTAAGCACAAGAAATTTTTTGTGATGTTGCTATTTTTGACCAACGTTAATAATAGCAATATTGCAATTTTGAGATTAGCAAGTCATGGCAAGTTGTTTTGATTTTCATTTGCGTAAGATACTCCGAGAGATTCTCTTATTAAATTGAACCAACGAGATATTTAATTTGAGAAGTTGAAATTTAAAAGCACAAGTAAGTTTGTAATGTTGTTATTTTTTGACCAACGTCAATGATAGCAATATTGCAATTTGATTGAAAGCTAAGTTTGTCAAGCACAAGTAATTTTTGTAATGTTGTTATTTTTGACCAACGTCAATAATAGCAATATTGCAATTGCAAGTTTTCAAGTTTTACAAGATTGAAGCAAGTTATTTGTATATCTTGATTTTGACCAACGTTAAATTAAGATATGCAATTATTTCAAGCTTAGATATTGATGTTACGATAATTATTTCGGATATATCGTAGCAAAGATCCGAAACTCTTTCTCTGTTGTTTTTACGTTGATGGAGCAACAATTTGAGAAGTTGAGCATTGCCTCGGATGGAGGCAACTCTTCGGAGCACAAAGTATCTCGGAAGCAAGTTTCCAAGCTACAAAGAAGCTCGTCCATTGCGTGTGGTGCCATGAGCATGGCCATTGGAAGAATAAATGCCCTAAGTTCATGGAACACTTGTAAGAAAAGAGGGATTCCAAAGATGGAATGACAACCCTCGAGAGATAAGAAAGACAGATTAAGGTGGCCGGTTATATGATGTCGGCTAAATTTTAATTTCAGTTTAAAGATTGTTAGATTATGGTTTAGAATGCCATATCATTTTCGCAAGTTTATTGTAAGCTACAGTTTGAATTCTAGTTATTTTGCACCAACGTGTAAATAATTAGAAAGCAACAAAAGAAAGAGATTTGAATGAGAATGCATTATTTGTTAATGCAAGCAAGAAAAGAAAGAGAATTGATTCCTCATCGAAATTATGGTATTGTTGTTAAGACCATATTTCGAGGGGAGAGAAGAACGCTTACGCTAAGAATCAATCCTCCCACCACAAGAAAGGAGCTAAGCGAAGCACGGAATACTAAAACTGATTCATATGTGGACCTTTTCTAGTAACATTTGTGAATGGTTTTTGATTCCTTCATTACATTCACAAATGGATACTCTCGTTATGGATAAATCTATCCAAATCAAAGAACGTTCGAAGCGTTAGATAAACTTAAGATATTCAAAGCTAAGTTGATCGAAAGATCAAGGTAGTAAGATTAGGATGTGGGGGAGTATTGTCGACATACCCCTTATGGATAGTTTTCTAGACCTATTTGCAAGGTACCTTACGTAACCCGGCATAGTTGCCTGATTCTCCACGGGGAGCCTCGGTAGAATGAATAGCGAGAAAGGCATAAAGCTATATTAGCTACTCTACGTTGCCGGTTAACTTGTGGATAGAGGCGTTAAAAACCACTTGTTCACATACTTAACTATGTGACAAGCAAGTCGGTGCGCAAAAAAACCACATGAGTTGAGAACAAAGCAAAGAACCCTTACTCCATTGTATGAGAGTTTTGGGGATCCCTAGCGAGATGATGAAAGTATTTAACCCAAACAAAGAAAAGCTAGATCCAAGATAGTAAGCTGCCATTTCATTGGCTATCCAGAGAAATCAAAGGGATATCATTCTTGTTATCCGGACAAGAGCACCAAGTTTGAAGAATCAAGACATGCTAGTTTTTCTAAAGCAATAGATGATAAGGGGGAGCACGGTAGCACAAGAAAATAACCTTCGGGAGAAGCGGCATTCATGCCTACTCCGATGGTGCAAGAGCCCTATTTGTGCTACCTGTTGTTGCTGGATCCACATCACAAGACACTGTGGTTGCGGCACTTCTTTTGTTCACCTATAGGCAATAGCGACCAAAGACTCGGAATCTGTCCCCGGGGAGCCGAGTGAAGCCGTTGTCGCGCAAAGAGCAGCAAAGAGCCTCAAAATGAACAGCCCTAAGTGGACAAATTGCTAGTTTCAAGGCCTTCTAGCGAGACCAGAAGAGCTAGAAAATCTTCCATTTCGGATGACCGCATTGTCTATGAATGCGAAGAGGTTCGAATAGAGGGTGATCCTAGTTCATTTGAAGAAGCCATGAGAAGCGCCAAAGCATCTAAGTGGCATAAAGCCATGGAAGATGAATTGAGATTCAAGAGCACTAATAAAGTTTGAGAACTGAAAGAAATTCCTAATGGAGCCAAAACAGTAGATTACACATGGGTCTACATGGTGAAATGTGACTCCAAAGGGAATGTAGAAAGGTTTAAGGCGTGACTTGTGGCAAAGGGGTTTACCCAAAGAGAAGAGAGCAAAGATTCTTTCAGGATCATAATAGCCCTAGTAGCAAAGTTTGATCGAGAATTACGTCAAATGGAGACTGAGAAGAAAAAGAATACATGACATGACCAAAAAGGTTTTGTTGTGAAAGATAGAGAAAGAATAAGATGTCGCCTAAAGAAATATGTCTACAGACTAAAGCAAGCAGCTAGATAAAAGAATTCAAAGTTGGGTTTTAAAGACGAGTTGAGGACAATTGCATGTATGCAAAGCTTAAGAATGGGAAATACATTTTCCTAAAACGTATGTGGATGACATTCTACTAGCAATTAGTGATGTTGCTCTACTGCGAGGAAACCAAAAGGGTACTGTCCTCAAGTTCAGATATGAAAGATATTGGTGAAGCTTATTTTGTTTTGGGCATAGAAACTCACCGAGGTAGAAGTAAAGGGGTATTGGGATTGTCCCAAAAAGCCATATATAGAGAAAGTTTTGAAGAAATTCAATATGCATAAGTACAATTTTTCACCTACCCTATTGTCAAAAAGTGACAAATATGGGGGCATCAATGTCCCAAAAAAGAATGAGTTTGAATGTGATCGCATGAAAGCGGTTCCATACAACTTAGTTATTGAAAGTTTACATTATAAGTAAGTGTGCACACAACGGACCTAGTTTTGTAACCAAGGCATGCTAGCGGATATCAAAGTAATCATAGTATGGAACACTGAAGTCTAGTAAAGAAAGTTTTGAAATATTATGCAAGGCATGAAAGGCTCATGAGTACGCGAGAAATGAAAGAAAGTTCAAGTCAGGGTACCCATCTATTCGCGCAAGGAGCCGTAAGTCAAGTGAGTTGGGACAGGTGAATTGGCTTAAGAAATTTATACCGAGTTTAAAGGTGGTTAATAGCATCAATGAACCACCAAAGTTGTATTATGACAACGAGCTAGCAATAATATATCTTCACAACAATAAGTCAAGCAAGGCCACCAAGAATATTGATACAAAGTTTTGTTGTGAGGGATAAAATCCAGGATCGCGCCATAAGTTTTGAAGAACATAAGCACAGAAAGATGCTAGCGGATCCGATTACAAAAGGCTTACCGCCCAACATGTTTAGAGAACATGTAACCGGTATGGGTTTAAGGGAAAGCCTGTGATTCCTGGATAGCAAGGGGCCCAAGGCGAGAATTCATCTCTAAACAGAAAGGTGCTTGTAGCTGTCGAGTCTAACGGTTATGACTGTGACGACGAAGCATGCTCAATGCATCATTTTGTAAAGGGGTGGGTTAACAAAGCATAAGACGATAGATGAGATCAAGGGAGAGAATGTTAGGTTGATCTCAAAGGGGCCCAGCCCAACGGCTGGCCCAATCCCCTTTGGTCGACCACGATCGGGGCATCTAACCCTAATGGTTAGTGGGCCCACGCCCACTTTAAGGCTAATAAATAGAGGTGGGGACCGGCGACACAAGACACGAGAGTTACGACAAGTTAGACAGCCGCCACTTCCCCTCACCGTCACTCCCGAGGACTCTACCGATCGGAGAGCGCAGCCAGCGACGGGAAGTACCACTACCGCCTTACCGCGACACGGGATGAACTCCGGTTACATTCTTTCACCTTTTACTATTGGTGGTTGATTAAGTAGATTATTTAGGTTAATTACTCTTGTTATTATTATTGTTCTTGTTTTTCCCAATCCGATTTACTGCTAGAAAGATCCTCTATATCTATCATTAACAACCAAAAACACCTTGTATAGGCAGCATAGCACGTGTACATATGTGGATCGTTGATTTAATTTGGCGGCAACGCGGAATCTGACGACGTACGGGGATCATGCACATCGGCAAACTAGCTTTGCATTAATATTGTTCGTCACACAGCAGTTATATATGTAGCTTTGACCGTTAACAAGACCGGCCGTTGGCCGATATCCATCCTCTCCGTGCTACGTACGTCGTACCTACTAGCTAGGCCCGTGTTTGGGTTTGGCTGCAGCTAGCTCGCCGTACGTAGACCGGACCGGACGCGAATCGGAGTAGGAGCTAGGAGTAGAGTCGTTAGGCTTGCTTTTGTGCGTCGGCGAAAGTACGTACCTACCTAGACTACCGGGCGGACGGGAGCGTCGTAGGCCGTGCCCGGGCGGGGCTGTCTTCCGGTCGCCGTCCGGGCCGGGTACGTACAGTGGTGCAACCACCCCTCACATGGCCACATCGATCTCCTCTCTCACGCAGCATGCCTACATCCGCTATCTCAACTATCTCTAGATGCATGCGTGCCCAGGACAAGGTAATTATTCAGATATATCTAAGCAGAGCTAGAAATCCGTAATTAATTAAGCAATTGAAGCATGCATCGTCGAAACGTCTATTGCATGCACGTTGTACATAGTAGTTCGTATACAACGCCGCCGCCCCCACCTCTATAGGTGATCAAGAATAAAAAAGATTCAGCTGGATCTGTCTTATTCGATCGTTGATTACAATTCATATAATTACACTTATTAATTATCGATGGGTCCTTTTCGCTAGCTAGATAAGCCATGCATATATGGGCCACGGGGATGTGCGGATGATGCTGTTTACATCGCTATCGCGGATACGCCTCCGATACACGCACTGGGCCGGGCCGGGCCGCATCCGCATTGTGACATGGTGTTACCCGCTTCTAGCTGGAGATTAGCAGCCCATGATATGATCGTCCTCGTGGATCGCGCCATTGATGCAGCAGTTCAAGTCGGTTGACCCGCCTCCGGCCCCAACAATGGGAAATGCGTACGGGACTGGGAGATTCGGACGCGACCTCGAATGATAGATGCAACTCGATCGCTCTCGCTCGTACTACGTGCGTCAGCAGTGTCTTAAGAAGACGTCGTCCGGCCGCGCGCTCGTTGTCCATACGAAATTAACGTCGTCGTCGTAACGTTGCTAGCTGCACGCATGCAAACAAATTGAAGGATACTCGTAGCTAGCAACTCTCATCCTTCACTAGTGTCTGGCGCGCGCCCATGCGCGTGGATTAACCCGGGTGATATTTGGATAACTTGTGCCCGATTGTAGGTGCAAAAGGCCATCATATAGAGGCGGGCGTGCCATAGTTGATAGAGTACCGGGTGTTTGGACCGAAATTAAAACATGTTGAAATTACATGCCTATATATTACAGATGGAACTGAAATTGCAGATTGTAGCTAGAAGAGCTTGGCGTACATATAGTACGAACATGATATTAGCTGTTCATGACATCGCGGTAGCTGAGAACGAGACAAGCGACGATGGTACTAAGTAGGCAATGCGGGGTGCATAAGCTTCAGAGGAAGTGCAGGTGGATGTAGGCAGCTCCAACGGCCGGTTCGTGTGGACCAGTCTTTGTAGTCGTGGGGGCACATTGGTAAAGAAGTTAGTCGGTCTTGACATAGTTATAGGTCATAGTATGGATGTTGTATAGAGTTGTCCACTTAACTGTAATCACGGCGCCGGTGGTTGCCCTCCGAATCCCAGCTGCTACCCGTGTCGGAGTTCTTTGCCTCCCTAGCAATGCGTTCCCTTTCATCTGTTTGGCGGGATGAAAACTGCTCACAACAATGGACAGCACACACGGGGAATGAGGCTGCCGATGGTGATTCACCTTGTATTTCGTTTGCATCAAGCTCACGAAGGACATCACTATCATAGCCTGCTGCAGGATCTGCCTCTGAAAATAGCGGGACAAAGTATGTTTAAGCAAAAAATCATATATGTGCAAAGTGAGAGGTTTGTGAATAGAGTAATCCTATACCTTCATAGTCCAGGCGATTAGCGAAGAGGTTGGAGTCATCTATGCCGAGGCATGGTGCTTCATTGTAGAGGTAGGTTTTCATTTGAAAGGGAAGACAACGTTGCGGGACACCTCGGGCGTGGGACACTGGATTGCTAGGTGGCGGAGGTAGGAACAGAGGCAACACTAAGCGCATATCCATCAACACGACGGATGCCTTTAGCCTTGTGAAACCCACGGGTTTGGATGTTGCGGTAAGGGGCTAAGCAAAGGGTTCCAACGCTTGGATGGAACGCAGCGGTGGGAAACCACTAACATCTATTGTGACTTTGGTTTCCCAATCCACAAGGTTTTGCGCCATACCAGTTTCCCCAAGGTATGAGCTGCATGTGGAATCCGTTGCCCTGGAGCTTGCCATAGGAAGTCACAAGGTTTGCTTCGTCGGGATGTTCAAACCGAATGATGTAATCTGAGTTGAATTTATTGATAAAGGAAGGTGTAGCCTGATTTTCAAACTCAGCTAAGAAGGCAAGGCGGACATCTCTAGCAAAGGGGCTGTGCATTGAGTGGGGTAGTGTTGGTGGCAACAACCGCATTCTCAAACTTTTCTTCACACTAAACGGTATGCGGCTTGAGAGGACGCATACCATGAACAAGCCGAGAGTTCTACATAGCGAGAAATTGAACAAAGAATAAGATTAAGTTTATGCTATTCCAATTCATATCTCTATGTGAACCTGTCAGTAATAGAGCGTACGAAACTGAAAGAGGGCCGTACCATCGGTGAGGCCATCTTTGCCGCCTAGTGGACTTTAGAGCTTGGATCTGCTTACAAAATGTGCAAAAGAACGTAAGGGTTCGTGTGATTAACTGGCGAACGAGAAGGGTTGGCATAGATGGACACGACCTTCGGTTAGATAAACAAACCGAGCTCATTACCCGATCGGACGGTGGATCTACGAGGAGCATTTTGGTCCGCGCCTCCTGGGAACGCGACAAAGACGCTGGATCTTGGTTTGAGCAAAGGAGCCCGAGATGTAATCTATGAGAACAAATCGACCGGAAGGTTAGAGATTGGAGGGAAAAGAGGAGAGGAAGAACTCACCGGGCGAAGAGGGGATGCATTTTCAAAAGGGAGAATGGCGGCACGGAATCAATCGGAAGGGGAGAGCATGGGTAAAGCCGATATACCCGCGGCGGGGGGGCCGGCGGCTCGCTTCCCCGAGCGCCAAGACAGGGGTGACACTGAACTCCCTCCCTCCTCCTGAAACGGCAACCGCACACGACCTCGGCGGCGGTGACGGGGGATCTGGATCTCCACAAATGAGGACCTCGCCAGAACGGGGCGTAACGACGACACGGGGGGACGGGTCCGGAGCGAGGGAGCGCGCAAGGTGGAAGGAGTCAATCTCGGAAGAAGGGGCGAGGGAGGAAGGTAGCCGAGGACAGCGGTGAGAGAAGGGGAACAGAGCTTACCGAAAGCAGGAGCGGCGGAAGGCGGGGCGGCGTCGAAGCGAAGCGGCGCGGCCGATTTTATCCCCCCGTCAAAAATAGTTGGGACCGCCCCTCAGCTGAGACCCATCCAACAACCAATGACACACGGGCCCCATCTTCAACCACAACACGGTGTCCCCACCGGCAGGGGACACAAAGCCACGACACTACACCACCACCACGCCTTCACCGGTGACCTCGTCGCCGGGTGGGCGCACGCTAGGCCCCTGATGCAGTATGGGCCGGGCCGTATTCTGACTGACCGCCCCCATTGCCGCAACCTCACTGGTCTGGCCTGAATGTTGTCGAGCTCATTGGTTGCTAACCAAACCAGCCCACCGCCGGTGAGGCTGCCCGCCAACGGTCTACCCGCCGCCTTGGGCGTGAGAAGCGGAGCGTCGCGAGGAATCGCGTGCGTATTTTTTTTTTCTCTCGGGAGACCAGGGGCCTAAGCCAGCAGACCTCAACCAACCAACGGACGACGACAAGACCACATCGATGACCAATAACGCGTTGACAACACCACACCGCAACGGGCCCGCCCGAACGTTCGACGGTAGCGAGCGAACGAACGCGCAAGGTCGGCGCAATCCGATCCATCCATCGCGAATCAGCCGGTCACCGGTAAAAAATGGCGTGGACAACCCGCCGCTCGTTCTCTCCACGCCCTATAATCTCTTTAAATATGCATGGGTTTATAACGTGCAAATTCACCACCGGCCCCAATAATGATGCGTATGGCACGGGCGGTCTTGAGGATCACATAGATAACCGCAAGGTTGGCATCCTCCGGTCGCGTCGAGTTCCATCCGCGGGCGTTGTGGGAGCGGAGGTGCATCTGATGGTGCCGCGGTGCACCGACCCGGCACCTCCACAGTCGCGCCACCGGCGTGCGGCCGGGGGCGTGTTAGCTTGCCGGCGGCGAGGCCGTCTAACGGCCCAGGGCTGCGGCCGGCCGAACCCTTCGTCTTCCCTCGCGCCGCCCGTCCTCCGTCGCCGTCGTGTTCGCCCCCGCCCCGCGCAGCTCCACCCCGCCGCCGGCGCGAGCTCCTACGGCCCGGACGGCCCTCCCTTCCCCCTCCCCCTTCCTCCTCCTTCTTCTCCTCCTCGAGCTGAGAATCGCGCCGCCCCGCCGCCATGGGCGACCTTGTCCACCGCCGCCGCCGGCCCATACCCATCCGGATGGGTCTCTCCCCCGCCCGGAGCTGGCGGCGCCCCCGCCCGAGAGCTCACCGCCCGGCCAGCCGGCCCGCCGCCGCCGCCTGACGGCCGGCGGCCAGGCCGGCCGGGCCCTTTATGGCGGGGAGGGAGGGAGGGGGGAGAGGGGGCCCGGCGGCGACGGCGGCGGCGGCGGCCACGAGCTCCAATCCCTAAGCGGCGGCGACGGCGCTGCAACCCTAAAGCGGGGGCCCGTCCTCCGCCTCGGCGGCGTCGCCAAGCCGTCGCCTCGTCGTCGCGCCACCGAGGTCGGGTGGAAAGACGGCCTTGGCGGCCGGGCTTTGGGCCGCCCGCCTAAGGGTGGTCGGGGCGCAATGGTCGGCGCTAACATTGGCCGTGCGGCGGCCCCCCGTGCGGCGGGCGTCCTTGAGCAGGAGGTGTGTCGGGGATCATTTGCCGCATCTCGCCTTGGGCAATGCCGAGATGCGGTCCGGCCAGATCGCATCCCACACCACCGCCCGGATGGATCCCCGCCCATCCGCCTCTTCTCCGCCCCCCCGCCGCTGTCAGTGTCAATGGCCATTCCCCACTCTCCATGCCCTTACCCAGAAGGCGAGAAGCCGCCGCGCCGCGCAGGTAAAGGAAAAGAAGTCGGGCCGGCCATTCTCGGGCCGAAATTTAGACCTGTGGATGGTGATGTGAGGCCCAATATTCGACCGTAGTCTTCGGTAGTAGAGAGGACACACTTTCGATTTGGCCATCGAATCGGCCGAGACACATGACTAGGCCTGCTAATGGGTTGGATAATTTTTCGGGTTTTTTGGGTTGGGTTGTTACGTGGAGGTGTTTGGATGGGTTGTAAATGGGTTTAGAGATTAAACGGGTTGGGTTGGGTTGGGTTTCTTAGCAAAGCGGGTTGGGATGGGTTGGAATGGGTTTGTGTGGGTTAACCCGTGAGGGGAACAATCGAGCCGCATCTCTCGATCCCAGGCCTCCCGCGGCTGCGTTGCCGGCGGGCGATGGCGCCGTCCGCGCGACCCGCCCCAAGATCCCGCCTGCGGCCCTGAACCCTCCCCGCCGGCCTCCCGCATCGACTTCTTGCCGACACCGGCAAGCCGCACCAACGATTCTTGCCGATTCCGACGATGGCCGCCGCCACCACCACCACTCGCCGGTGACGGGGATCCAGCATCCCAGCGCGGCGGAACAACAACAGGGCGGCGTCGCGTTGGGCGGACCGGATCGCCGCAGCTACAGCCTCCCTCGTCCCGGTCCTCTTCCTCGAACTCCCTCTGCAACCTTCCTCTCCCAAGCCGGACAGGCAAGAAAGGTGAGTCCTCACTCCCTCTTTCTCCTTCACGAGGAGATCTGCGATTTGTCATGGTTCTTGATCCAAAATTTGCCATCCTATTATTTTTCCTTTGTTGACTGTAGTGTTTTTTTCCTCTGTTTTGAGCTAAGTTTTTCACTATATTCCTGTGGTTAAAGAAAATTGTAGCTGCAGTCACTAGTCAGCCTTGTGTAGTTGAGGACTCTAAAATAAATAAATGAGGAAGAAGAAACTTGTGTATTTGAGAATTTGGGACATGTTGTGCTGTAACCTGTAATAGAACCTAAGTACTCCTTTTTACTCCTTTACTTCTGGACTTGGATAAAGGACAATTTTTGCCTCAGGAAAAGTAGTAAGTGAGATGCAGATATTGTGCTTTTAAGTGATAAGCAAGAATCCGGTACAAGTCATTTTCATTCATGCAGGATGCATCATGTCCTGATTTCTCATGCTTACTGATTGATGCTAATTAAATGTCCAGGTTATATTTGACCTTATTTATTTTTCCTTTGATGTTCCAGTCCTGTCGATCTTGGTGTCATGAAGTATATTGTGGTTGCTTCGGTGCTTTTTGGTGTTGTCTGCTTGTTATGGTATACAAGAGAACAGAGATGGTCAAGTTGATATTGCTGTCATTGGATGCCTGTTTGGCTGCAGTACTGCACTGGCTGTTTTAATTCAACACTGAATTTGGATTATGTAGTATCGAGGTGTTAATCTACCATTCTGCAGTAGTCTACCATTCATGAAACATGTAATTTAATTCTACAGTATTGTTGGTTCTTGGGCATGGTGTCTGCAGTACTGCACTGACTGCACTTATCCTATTCTGAACACCTAGAATGTATCTGCTTTCAGAACCGACAAGATACGCTTCTTGTACTGCTGTACCAGACTGCCAAGTTGATGGAGCTCGCATGCTTTCTTGTTTGCATCAGTATACTACTACGTTCAGTAGGCCAACCAGATTTATTATTATTAATTTACAGGAACACACTTCCGACTGCCACACGCACACAGCCTTGCGAATTGGGTTCCCATGGGTTCAAAACCCACCACGTGGGTTGGGCTGGGTGGTGCAAATGAGTGGGTTGGGTTGGGTTGGGTAATTGTTTAAATTTTGTGGGTTGGGTTGGTGTCAAATGTAATAGCAAATTTATTTGGGGTGGGCTGGAAATGGGGTGGGTATCCACCCATTAGCAGGCCTACACATGACTCGGTGCAGTACATGCTTGCACTTTTTTTTTTTTTTGACAACAACATGCTTGCACTTTGACCGTCTCAGCACCTTCTCCTCTGCTAGCTTGTGCTTCCTGTTGCTGCTAGCTTGTGCGGCTGCATGTGCTTTTGATTGGCCAAGAAACAAGCCGTGCATGTCATGCAGTTCGTGGGGGCCGCCCTCGCATGAAAGCAAATTTGTCATCTTTAGCGCCTCAGTCGAGGTCGGTGATCCCTAATAAAATAATAACTAGAGAAACTCTCCACACGCTTGCCGCGACATGCAAAAGAATAATTTCAATCGTGTTGAGAGGAATGTAAAAGTAATTTTGATAATAAACTAAAGAAAATGCATCATGCTAATCTTGGATCTCCAACTTCATCAAACAAAAAAACATGGGTCGCTAATTTGTGAAAGATAATATTTGTAAATTAATGTACAACACCAAAATTGATCTTATATACCTTGCCAACCAATAGCAGACGGAGAAACGCTGATTTAAAATTAGTAGGAGAGAGTCCACGCCTCAACGCAACGCTTGCTCTCACGACAATGTTGTGTATATTTATAATCAAAGGAAGTATAATCGGTGAGATTTGTTTTCCTACCTGGTTCCTGAATTTGAATGTGCTTTTTCAAACAGAAACAATCAAATGCACAATAAAAGCAGATCAAATTCACAAAAAAAGAGCTTAAGAATTTGTAACATGGGAAAACCTGATATGCTGATGACATCCATATCAGGGAAGTTAGCCTGGAGATAGTGCAGCACGATGTGTACACCTTTGGAGACCATGTTCATCCCCATGGCATCCCCTGTGCTGCAGCTGAACCTCATGTACAGGTTCCTGCAATCGCACACTTCACTCCCTGCAGCCTTCCAAATCTGCTCGATCTGCACAAATATTTCCCAAATCAAGCCGGTCATATAATTCCACCTCTCAAGTTTCAAAAAAACAGGACAACAGTACAGGCAATTTATGGGTTAAAAAACAAATGGTCACTAATACAGGCAATTTATGGGTCCAAACATTGACAGATGGCAATTGTTGCTTTGATCTGGATGGATGCACAGCGACGTGTCGTCAAGCACAAGATCCGCGCTAGCCTAATGATAATCTCTGAGCGCGTGGAGGATGGGTCGAAAGCGAAAGGGACAATGTGACGTTGATTTGGAATCTAGTGTTGTTACCTGTTAAACACCACAGCCAGAGTGTCAAAGTTGGCTGGATCCTCCAAGAAAGCTTTGAGCTCGGCGGCGCGGCGTGCAGACCGGAACCGGACGGCCGGGTCTCGTGTCATCCCATCCCTAAGCACGACGCTGGAGGCGCCACCGGACTCGGCAATGGCCTTGAATCCGCGGTTCGTGCTGGCGACATGGCGGCCCCTCGGTGGTGACCATTGGTACGCAGAGGCGGCGGCCGCCGAGCAGGAGCGGGCCAGCGACGCCCACTGGGAGTTGCACGCGCGCACTCGACCGGCAGCTCGCAGCACTGGCCGAGGATGGACTCGTAGTCGAAGCCGTCGAGCGGGAGCTCGTCCATCTCCCTCCCGGTGATCCGGCGCAGCGCCTCCCGCCTGATCCCGGCGGCAATCTCCGTAGGACGGTATCTTCCCTGCCACATCTGAGGGCTCGGTGGCGGCGTTCGATGGCTGGCTTGGACTGGGTGAGCAGCCAGTCCACCGTCTTGCTGGCCTTGTCGAAGCCCATGGCATGCATTAGATAAAATGATTGCCGCTGGTTCATTTAGATGGGATGAATTGAAGGGACTTTGGTGGAAAGTAATGTGGGCTTGAGCTCTTCGTATACACCAGAAAGGAGATGGAGAGGCTTCTGTACGGCTGGAGCTCTTCGTATACTCGGTGGAAGAAACAATTTCTTTTTTTTTCTGCATGCAAGAGAATATGATGGGGCTGCCTACGTGGACGCCCTGCATGTCGAGAGAACTCCCCTAGTGGGGGTTTCCCATATAGAAGGTTTAGATGTTTAGGATTCGGTCTGGTACCTACGTTGCCTGGTAGGCTGGCTCGGTGGTACGTAATGCCATTACATTGCAGTTTGCATCCCCCGTACTGTTTATATGCATCAATCAAATTTTAAAATGTAGTACCACAGTGGTATAACTTCCGAGTGGCCAGATGGCTACAGAAGATGTCAACGGGCAGCTAGCAAGCACTACTACATTTCATAAATTGATACGATCTTCTCTAAAGGATGCCAACTGTAAATCCATAGTCCACACTCCAGAGCACAAAGGATCGGACCGGATGGCTCCGCGAATCTCACAACAGTTCTAACCTTCAGCGCTGCTCAATCTTCAGTAAGACTCTTCTAGCACCTCTTGTGTGAACCATTTTGATAGACTAAGAACCATGAGAACGATATCTGTACGTGGAGGACTTTCTCCCATAGAGGGGCGGGCCATGTGTATGTGGAGAGTAGCAAAGAAGATCGAGGAAGAAGAACAGGCCAACTAAATCAAGAGTATCAAGAAAGAGGACCAAGAGAACTGGTGTGCAAAACTAAGCGCCGCACTAGCCGTTTTTATAGGGCAGATGCGTGGTGGAGTTCGTGGCCATGGTAATTACTGATTACTGCTGATTTCCATGTACCCGGCAGTGATATGAACGATAACTATCGGATAACTGGCATCGGCATAAACAAAGCACCGGCCGCGGTATGGAGAACGTGGCGTGCGGCGCCCCGCCTGCAATGGCCAGTGCGGTGGTCGCCGCCATGGCGAAACCGTTCGCCCGCTGACCATGTAAAACACCGCCGGTTGTCGGTTTTAACCCGACGCGATACTCCATACCACCGCCGCATAGTTAGCACCGCAAAGGATATACGTTTCACTACCGGTGTTAAAATGCACCCGCAAGGTGTTATTATCGGCGCCCGCCTGGATTGGTGTAGTCATTGGGATGAGATCGACGTCCCCGAACACCGCCGCGCGGAGACGGCTCGTGGTTGCCGGCGCCCGCCGCTCGCGGCAATCGGCTTCGGGCGAAAGTGCCGGTGCTTGGCGGGTCGATGTTGGCGCTCCGGTGGCTAAATGTCACCGGTGGCGACAGCTTTCCGGCTGGCACTAGCCGACCCGTGATGCCGGCAGCTAGCAAAGACGAGCAAAGGAACAGCCGCCGTCGCATTGAAAATGGTTGCACCGCACTCAAGCTCTCGGTTACTGCGCTTCAAGCAAGCGGGGCTCAAACTCAACCGCCGGCTCTCTCGCCTGCTTCAACAATGTCCGGACTGTTATAAACGTGGACGCAAATACGATGAAGTAAACAAGATCAAACCACATAGACACACAAGATTTAACGTGGAAAACCCTCCCAATGCGGGACAAGTAAAAACCACGGGCGCCAGCCAGCAAACACTCCTCACTATTATCAAGAGTCGGGGTTACATGCCGGTGCAGCGGTTTACAAGAGAACGAATGAATCGGTACTCCCGGGGGAAACCCTAAGGGTATATGTACCGCATCGCGGGAGGGGGCCGTACCGCGGGAGGGGGCTCCCCCCCCCGCACCCTCCCCCGCCCCCCTCGGCTGGGTGCGCCCCGATTGGCCCTCGTCATCCCATCGCTTTGACCGGTCGGACGAAGCCGTGACAAATAGCCAAGTAGCGCGTGTTGTATCAAAATGGAAAATCGCGGTCGCTAAGAAATTCGACACCGTGCTCATGCCAAACGGAATTTGTGTTGCTTGAGTAACAAAACCCAAAGTAACTTTTTTTTTTTTTTGCTTGCTCTATGTTTATGTCACCATAAGTTTTTATGACTTAGCTTGCTTGTTCTAAATTTATGGCACTACATCTCTGATGATACTGAAGAAGGTGAAGACCTTGGAGAGCCAATAAGGTGTGAAGCCTAACAACTATATGTTTGTTGGCAAATATATACGTGGCCTAGAAAGTTCCGGCCGGGAATCATATATTTCATATACGGTTTGCAAAGATCTTCATTAGTTAATGAACAAATATATGTTTGTTGCAAACGGTTGAACATGTGTCTATATCTATACAAGAATTCAGATATCTATCCTTGCATCTCGCGTATGGTAACATGACTCATACGCCACTACTACGAGAACTGATTTTGCACGCTGCGTTTCTAAATAATTTTCCGTGGCGATTATTTGGAAAAACTGTCATGGTTAATGTCACGATTAACTGTGGTGATTAACTGTGTTGATTATATAAAAACCCGCCATGGTTAATAAGGCCCGACGACCGTCTCTATAGGTCCAAACCAGCCCACTAGCACCTTAAGCATATAAAAGAAACATCTCACTCCCTCAACCCTAACCCTAACTTTCTCTCCCTTCCTCTCTCTCTCTCCCTTCAGGTCGGCGCGATAGCGGCCCTCCCCTCCCTTCGCCTCTCCCAACCTCCCTTCGCCTCTCCCAGCGCGACCCGGCCCCCTCCCTTCCTCTTCCAACCGGGTGGCGAGCTCGAGGATCCCACGGGCGGCGGCGCGAGGAGCGGGACGTCTAGGTTGGCTTAGCGGTGGCGAAGCTCGAGGATCCCGACGGCGCGCGGTGGCGAGCTTCAGGAGCGGGACGGGCGCAGCGGTTCCTGGCGCGTGGATCCCGCGCGGGCGGCGCGAGGAGCGGGACGGTCGGACGGCGAGGCGGCTCGTCGTCCTCTCCCACGACACGCTGGGCGGATCCGGGGTCCCGGCGGTGGATCCGGCCTCCTTCCGCGGCGCGGCGACACCCGAAGGTGGGCGGATCCGGCGGGCGGCGAGGTCCAGGCGGCGGCACCAGGTCTCCTAGCGGCGGCGGCGGCACTGTGGCTCTCGGCGGTGGCGGCCTAGATCCGGGCCCGCTTGAGCCTGGATCCGGCTTTTCCTCTTTTTTTTTTTTTTTATTTACGGTGGCGGTTTTCTGAGGTCCTAAAAATCGCCACGGAAAATCAACACATAAGTAGTGCGTTGAGGGGTTTGATACATGAATCTTGCCGGTTATTTTAAAGATATTTATCGGAGGCATAGACATGCATTAGTACTCGAAGGTCACTTGAGCAATGGATACGGAGCGGAGCAAAATGACCTCTAGAGCGTGGAACGGCT
This sequence comes from Hyparrhenia diplandra, assembly GCA_015847255.1. Lineage (NCBI taxonomy): Eukaryota > Viridiplantae > Streptophyta > Magnoliopsida > Poales > Poaceae > Hyparrhenia > Hyparrhenia diplandra. The sequence goes on along the minus strand of JADLZK010000291.1, from coordinate 21,642 downwards.
GCGCGCCCTTGTAGTACATGTTGGAGATGCTGATGCGGTGGAAGGAAAGGCGCGCGACTACGCGAGGAGCGGGCTCGCCATCGGCAGGTGGAAGTTGAGCTTGTCCGCGGCCATGATCTTCCGCGCCTCGACGTGGAGGTCCTCGACGAGGCAATCGGCGGCGTACTCGACGAATCGCCGGAGCTCCAAGGACTTGAGCTTGCAGTGTCGACGACGAGGGAGAAGCGGTCGAGGCGGCGGCACGGGCGCGGCTCGCACTCCAGCGCGTCGAGTTCCATCCGCGGGGCGTTGCGGGAGCGGAGGTGCATCTCGATGGTGCCGCGGTGCGCTCGCCGGTAAGCCGCGCAAGGAAAGGAAAAGGAGTTGGGCTGGCCTTTCTGGGCCGACATTTAGGCCTATGGATGGTGATGCGAGGCCCAGTATTCGGCCGAGAGAACACACTTTCGGATTTGGCCATCAGAACCGGCCGAGACATGACTCGGTGCAGTACACGCATGCACTTTGATGATCATCTCAACACCTTCTCCTCTGCTAGCTTGTGCTTGCTGTTGCTGCTAGCTTGTGCGGCTGCATGTGCTTTTGATTGGCCAACAAACAAACCGTGCATGTCATCCAGTTCGTGGGGCCCGGCCCTTGCTTGCATGCAAATTGGAATTGGAGAGTGGAGCTGCTTGCTGCTTGGTGCCTCAGTCGAAGTTGGTGATCCCTAAAATAATAATGCTTAGGATCCGGTTTACATTCTATCTCCGTATTGGTAAAGTTAAAAGTCTTTAGTCCTTACTTGTTTGGTTCTAGGGATTAAAAGACCCAAAAGTCTCAAAAAGATTCTTCAAGAAGGTTTTTCTAATTAGTCCCAATTAATATGTTTAGTCCCAAAAAAATCTCTCATGTTTTTTGGTTCCTTTAGTTAAAAAAGAGACTTTTTAGTCCCAGGGATTAAAAAAAAAGCTCATTGAACCAAACATGACCTAATATACCCTAGTGGTATAACTTCCGAGTGGATAGACGGGCTACAGAAGATGTCAGGCAACTAGCTAGTCATAGTATAATTGACCAGAGAAGGGTTTGGTCCCCGATCGAGAGGCCATGGGACACCCACCCACTGCCCACATGGACCACGTAATAGGATCTATTGATCCGTGATATTATAGTTTCAAAAGTTTTGAGAACAATATAATTAACCAGTTTGGAGTTAATTTGAGCCCCAAAACAACACTGCTGGAGTCAACCAACCAAAAAAAGGTCAGATGAGGTCAATATATATAACATTTTTTTTCATTTTGCTAAAGAAAATATATATGTGACATTTTTTGGGCTCTCGTGATTTCATGGAAGGAATGAACTTGATGGCGATCAGAAATGTTGGAGTGGGAAATCACAATAAATAAATGCAGTAGTAAAGTCTAACAACTACGATGATGCATGCATACAGTACAGTATTTCTGTTGGTTGTTGCCATATATATGTCTCTGTCTCTCTTTCTCCTACTAACCTCAACTTCCTCCGGTGATACTAAGAGCAAGTACTCGCAATGAGCGATCAAGCCGATGTATATCTACGTGGATGAGAGAGAAGTGAAGAGAGAGAAGGGAGCGAAGCGTCTCGTGACGCCGCCAGCCGCCGCCGCCGCGAAGTACGCACGGCGGGAGCTGCAATTGGCTCGGCATGCGCGATATGCATTGAATACAAGCGGGGACCACCACCATCTCTCGTGTGTTGTTGCGCCACCGTCGGCGAGGAGACGACGAAAACTATTAAACTTCACTAACACATTTTGGCTCTTGTGCTAAGTCCACGTAGAATACAGTACTAGCACTAGTAATTAGTAGGATAGAGTTCACCTCGTCTTTGGCATTCAGGGCCCACTAGCTAACCAGGCAAAACATTGGGTGTGTTTAGATCTCAAAATTTGGGTGCAAAATTCCTATAGGAGTGCAGGTGTGCCTGCCACCTACTTGCCATCACTCCAGGATAAACATGTGTTATTGATGCAGCAGGGCCAGGCAGGCGGGTCTTTTCTAGCATCAGCATTCGGCTGGCAACCAAACCACTGGTGATAGGTCGGTCCTCCACTGCACTGCACGCTGCAACTGCACGAGGAGAGGAGAGGAGCGGCTGGGCCTCGGGCCCTCGGCTGGGCCTGGTCGGCTAGCTGGTCCCTGCTGTTTTTATTGCGTTGCGCATGTGTCTGTCTGACTTGGGCTCAAGTCAGAGCCCGCCCGGATTCAATGCCGGGAGCGGACGTGTCCCAGTCCGACCCACCAAATGGCTGAGCCCATTTATTGCAGGCCCTCCAGCCTCCCATGGACAATGACTTCATTGTTTTTCTTGTTTTTTTTTAAAAAAACTAACGGAGGATGATTTTGGGTCTGAAAATGCTGGTTCGTTTAGGATAGGAGTAGGAGCGTTGTTGGACGCCTCCATCATCTTGTCACACTACTATGCTGCTGGCTAATTCTGTTGGCTCTTCTGGTAAGAGTTGGAGCCCTCGGCTCAGATCGGATGTTAAAACTGATCCAAAATAGCTCTTTTGTTTTCTGTTTGCGTAATGGAAATGTGCCGTTTCCTCGTGTTAAAAAAAAAAAATGCTGCTGGCTAATGCAGCATTAATTTGCTGGTACCAAGCGGAGCGGAGGTGAGGCCTTAACCAAGGAAGTTGGAAGGAGCTATAGCAGAGAGAGACTAGAGAGGGAGATGGATCATACTAGCAATCAAGTAGGGTCATACTAGAGACTAGAGAGGAATAATGGAAAGAAAGAAGAAAGAAAGCTGAGGCTGGGTGGTCGGTCATCTTGGCTCTTGCTTGGAGCGATAGATGCGATGTGCTGCTACTGCTGCTAGGCACAGCTCGGAGCGCGACTGTGGCTGCGCTGACAGGTCAATTTCGCAAAGATGCATGTGCTTGTCTTTCGCAGCATCCCGATGATGAGAAAGGAAAAGGCCAAAACTGCACGCCAGTCTCCGTCTCGGCTGACCAAAAGGAGCCAAGATTAGTACTATATGTATGTTGATCGACGACGAGGATCGGAACAACCATCCCATCGCATGTACCGTACTACCGTGCATACCCACTCCATGAGAAAATTTAAAAGCTGGGTGGAGCCGGTCGACCGGCATCATCAACCATGCACGACGCATCGCATCATGGTTAGTTCTCGATCGATCGCGTACGGAGAATCTGGAAAGAAGCAGCTAACCGACCCGACCACATCGAGGTGGTGTCGTCACACTCACTGCCGAGAGCTTTGCTGCTAGCATACCATAGCAGCATCTATCTGAAATGAAGGCAAACACCGAGCTAGGACAACTGCTGATCGATTCGTCCATCATGCATATCCATGTGCAGGTCAGCAGGTAAGTGTGAGGATCGGATCAGCTAGCTTACCTAGCTAGGCGCCGGGTCCGGGCATATCCATCCATCTGTTGTCACGTGCTTTCGGCCCCAGAAAAAAGCTTCAGCTAGTATGCCTCTAGGGAGACCGATCGAGAGACGACCACGACCAAAAGCTACCCCTCTGTCCTAAATGTTTGTCTTTAGAACTATATTTTCCTCATAAACACGCTTTTCTGCAGGCAAACAAAAAGGGGACGGAGGAGTATGCGACAAGGCACGAGATCGAAGACCGCCCGCGTGGCTTCATCGATTCCCGTGGCACGGCCGGAGCCGAGCGAGACTACGACCAGACAGATCAGCGCACACGCCCGTTGATTTCCTGCCGGTGCCGGTGCCGGTGCCGGGCTGCCACCTGCCGCCTTGCCGGCGGCCGGGAATCTCCGCGCCACCGCGCGGCCGGCGCGCGCACAGCCTGCCAACCCATCCTTGTTGATCATCTCCTTCTTTTGGTTCCCGGCCCGGCCGGCGTAACATGCAAGCGCGCCGCGCAAGCACCAGATCATGGTCGTCGGCATGAAAGCGTGAGTATATACATGGATCTGCAGTTTCCTCGCTGACAAGTCTATTATGTACACAACCATTGCGATATTGTATCGTATCTTGCATTACAGAAAACTAACTTCTTCGTATGTGATATGAAAGTTGTCTCGTAAATGCGTCGTGCAGTTCTCTTAATGGAAAACGAGCTATATTCACCCAACCACGAAAAAAACATGCCGTCCTGTAATCTCAGTTTCTCTATCACCGGTTGCTCAAAAACAAAGAGAATACAATACGGCAATTACAACATATGAATTCCACACGTACTACAAGCAACGACGACCTCTCTAAACCCAGGTGTGCGTGCACAATAATTTTAAAACTCTCGTCTTAACAAAAATTACTTCAACATAGTAATCCTACACTACTAGTGAATAAGGTGCGCTACCAGCAAAATCATTTATAGAGGTCAAATCAGCTTCGTAAGAGGTACTTACTTTGGGACAAGTGATTTTTTTTTTAAAAAACATGTCAACTACTTCTCCGTTCCAAATTATAGTTCACTTTGGCTTTTCTAGATACATTAATTTTGTTATGCACCTAGTTATACACTATGTCTAGATACATAGTTAAACAAATGAATCTAGAAATGCCAAAGTGAACTACAATTTGAAACGGAGGGAGTACAAATTTATAGATCGCGTCGAGAACTAAAGTTTGAGCTACATCTTGTCAACATCAGATGTGTTTGAGAATTCCTAATTTTGAAATTCAAAATCTTGAGAATGAGAACGCAAAACAAAATTTCCATACTAAGAATAATTTTAGGTAAAAACCTCTCGATTATAAAGTTAGCCTTCATCTGAGTTTATATACAAACAACAATTATAAAAAAAAAGATGTGTTGTATGTTTACCCGTTATTCAGCGCCATAATCTAGGAGTTGAATAATGATGCTTGAGAAGCTTATGAAGTGAAGCTTTTTTTTTTTTTTTTTTTTTGAGCATGCTTATGAAGTGAAGCTTACGAAGTGGATAGACAACCAACTGAAGAAGCGCTTCAAGACATTTAAGTACTTTGATAGCACTAACCGCAAACTACTGAGAGTGAGTTTTTTTTTAACATCACCATGTGGACTTCTGATGAATATCTAATGCTAGCAGGGCAGACATACAAAGGTCTTGTCTCACTCGATCAACGACCTCTACCTCTTGGATTTTTTCACAACAAGTGGCTGAAGTTCATTACCGGAAGTGCAATTTTATTCAGACTACAATTTCTTAGTCTCGGACTATCCTACAAACCTAGACTACGATCTTGGTGGAGAGTGGTGGAGAGGAGGAGAAAAGGGAGGAGAAGAGGAGGAACACGGGGATGAGAATGAGCAGGACGAGGAGCTGAGGAGAACGACGATAAGCATGAATTGGACGAGGACAGGGTCGGGGAGGAGGTTTGTTTGTTGACAACTTACACATATGCCACTGGCGAATCTAGTATTTTAGGTGGAGGTCAGTGTATGCCTCCCAAAACAATTCATACACAATTCAGTAAATCCATTTATCAATTTGGTAATAAGGCTTAAATTTATGGATTAAACTCAAATATATGTGGATCTAGCTATAGATGTCCAACGGGCCGTACCGGCCTGGCCCGTGGCCCTGTTTGTGTCGTGCAGCCGGCCGTGCGTGGGTGTCTTTGCCGCCATGCTCATGTCTGGCCTATGGCCCACCATTACACGCCCGAGAGCACGCCGTGTTACCATGTCGCGGCGACGGAAACGGCCCGCCGGCCATCGCCGCCGGGCGCGCGAGCCCGGCTCGGAGGTGGCGCTGGAGCTGGTGGCGGTGTCACTTGCCGACCGCGCCCACGAGCGCCGGGCTCGGGAGAAGCACGAAGCCGCGAGGTCGCCCGCCCGCCGAGGAAGGTGGCGAACCGCTGAGGTGACCGCCGCCCACCGAGGAAGGTGGAGGAGCCACGTTTGTGTGTAGAGGTTGAGGAGTCGCGCCTCGCGGTGAGTTGTCGAGCAGCGGCACGACGCTGCGAATCGAGGGAAACGAGGAGTCGGGGTCTAGGGGAGATAGGACCGGCTGAAGTTAGGGTTTGGTGTTATGGGCCTTTAGCAGGCCAAAAGATAGGACCGACCGAGGACTCACTAACTTTCTGCAGAGTTTGATCATCGGGCCGCCCATTTGGTCGGGGTCATGTCGTGCCTCGCCCGTGTGGCGGCCCAAGCACGATCCGGCCTATCAGGCCCGTGTCGGCACGGGTCCGCTTGGCCACCGGGCTCGCACCGCTTTTTCGGGCCGCACCAAATCACCGTGCCTCGGGCGGGCCAACGGGCCTCGGGCTGCATGGCCATATATAAATCTAGCCGCCCAGGCGTTGAAAATCGGGTGACCTGCCTCGCCCAAGCAAATCTCCCTTCTCCCAATAGTCCCATCCAAACAGGCCACGCTGTGGAAAAAGAACTCGCGTAAGCTAGAGCAGTAGTACCAGTTTGCCCAAAAAGAAAGAGATGAAGTTATTGGGTGATGAAATCAATCAAAGATGCACGCTTAGCTTTCAACTAACATGAGATGCATTTTAATACTGCTACTATACTGACTCCTAGTATACCCTGATGGCAATCTAGACTTTTTGGGTGGATTTTGGGTGGACTCCGGGGATAATAACATGGATTATAGATTATGGCAACATCCTCGATCTCCAACCACTCCGTGGTTTGTCCACACACCAACTTGTTGGAATAATTTTACTGCTAGCTGGAGTAGCTCACTGGACAAGCAAGTCTGACGATGGAAAGCAACACTAAACAACGAGAGTAGCCAACAAACTAGGCCACTAGCTAGTTCTACCAGTTACCGGCTTTAGTTTAATCAGGACCAGGCCCCAGGGAGCCCTTTTAACTATTAACTAATCAATTTGCAGGTTAATTAGTCAAAGTGGGCGCGATGGGTTTGTTGGTTGTCGATGACCGCCCATATAGTATACACGTAGGTCGATGCGGCTGCCTCTGCCTGTAATATCGCTACGTGTACGCAGGTGTCTGATACATCGATGCCACCTTGCCAATATTGGAATGTCACATTAGCATTCATGCGTGTCACGATCTTTTGCTCTGGCATGCATGATCGGTCTGATCCCTGAGTGTGTCGTCGCCTCACAGATTGAGATTGAGATAGCTCTGCGCTCTTGAATCTTGACTTTCAGGCTTTTTGGATTAATTTCAGAGTTCAGAGTTCAGACCATGCAAAGTCTCGTGTCCAAGTAGTTGGTTTCACACTTACCAGTAACACATCATTGTGATTGTCATGTTAACGGAGATTGTTGCTATCTTGATTGAAAATAATAAGGGTGCGTTTCATCGGATGGCTACGGACTCAGTCCAATCTGTTTTGTGTAACTCACCTCTGAGTCACACGAAGCTTGCTTGACCGGCCATCCAAAGTGCGAAATGCAATACTATGCATTGGAAAATTTTCCAATCCTGTAATTTCCAGAGGTTCTTAACCTCCATAATTTGAAACCATTCGGTATGAGTGTGACAAAGTAAAAACGAACTAATTCGTGAAATTTAGTCTGTCAAAATTTGAAACCAACAATTGTTAAACTGAAGGTATACCTTGTTTTAGGCATATAGCATATGCGAACGTTGCCGGCCGGGCAGAAGTGTTACTCTCATTGCGGTTTCAAATATCTGAGTCCCGAGTAGTGGAGTGAGGCGGTGGGTAAGGCGAGGCCCCCACACGGAGTAGCCGGGATTATTGGTTTTCAATGGTGCCGCGACGTGATTTTCTTCAAGAAGCAACGCTAGTGCAGGGGGGTTGACGATCGTGTGTGTGTAGCTTGAGGGGGATTGCCCCGTGGTAGAGAAGTTTCGAAGTCGCTACTTGGGCTTGCGGGGCTACGGCTTTTGGTGTGACACAACGTTGGCGGCAACCGGCGCAGTTTTTGACGGCTTGCTTTTGGCTCCTCTCCCAGGTAGTGGTATAGCATCGTGTGTGTTTGTTTTTTCTTGGTGCCTTCCGTGTGGTGGCTCGTGTCGACGTCCCAATCCGACCGAGGGGCAGTGATGGAGGTTCGAGTTGATGACCCAATCCAACCGAGCGGTGCTTCTTGTATATTTTATTCCATCTGAGTTGTTGTTTAGTGGTGTTGAGTTGCTCTAGTTGGGTCATTTCGACCAAGGGGGTGTTTAGTTGGTGAAGTATTTTGGGTTCGAAACTATAACACTTTTCGTTTGTATTTGGTAATTATTGTCCCATTATGGGCTAACTAGGCTCAAAAGATTCGTCTTTTCTTTTTTCAACCAAATTATGCAATTAGTTTTTTATTTACCTACATTTAATGCTCCATACATGCGTTAAAAGATTCGATGTGACGGGGCTGTAGCATTTTTGGGTTGGTGCATGGCAACTAAACACAACCCAAGTCGAGTGGTTGAGTGGCGCCCGCCAAGGTGGCGTGAGTTGAGTTGATTTGGTACCTAGGTGTGCGGGTGGAGTAGGGTGCCCTTCACAATTGTATGGTTTTTCTGGTTTGGTTTTCAGTCAAAAAAAAACTAGGCTGATACTTGCCTTTTGCTTTATTCGTCTAATAAAAATCGCGGCAAAGTCCTTTTTAAAAAATATATATATGCGGACATTCAGTGTGGATGATTCCACATTATGAATGCGTTCAGATTCTAAGTTTTGACCAAAATGTTCAATTAATCTTCTTGACGCCCCGTCATTGTCTCACATGCCTGTTGTGACTTGTCCTTTGTCTCTCGACGTGCACGTACTAGTTTATTGGCCTTGTTTTACATTTTCCATGTTGCAATTACTACTAGTTTACTACTGGATCACCAGTTCACCACCCACTTTTTGTATGATTTCCATGTGAACGCGAATCAGGTTAGTTGCTTAAACAAGTTGTCTAGTGACTAAGTTGACTTGGGGAAAAACTGATCGATAATGAGTTAATGACGGTATGACGTTGATGTTGTCTAGTGATTTCCATGTGTATTCTGCAAGGCTTACATTTTAAAATATGGACTCTGGGCTATTTTCTTGTTTTATCTTTTTTTTTTTTTTTTTGAAAAAAAATCGACCTGGACGAATTTGCAGGTATCAAGTAATCGTGCAAGAAAAATAAATCTAAATAAATATATATGGTTTGTCTTGGCCGGTTTATGCCTAACTAGCCCGACATAATTTTGGCCATGAACGATTGGAAACATAATATGACGCCTCTGGTTTATAGACATGCCAATTAATTACAACATAGGGGAAAACGTGCCGGGGAATGTAGCCATGGTTGTCCGGTAAAACTGAGAGCATAGATCAACTTGATCTTGTTCCATAGATACAAAATCATAAGAAATGAAAAAACAGTCCAAAAGGGTCAGAATAAATCATCGGAATTTCCCCACTATCCAGTGGCGCTGCCAAACTTCTCCCGACACACGCTTCAGATTGGGTGAAAAAAAAATCATGCAAATATATTTTTTTCTAGGCTCTAGTTTAATCTGGCTTGGCACGTTACGTTAGGGCAGGCAGCAATCCAAATTAGCTGCCAAAAGGTTAGTTGGAATATTTTAAGCTTACATTGTCAAAAGGGGTCTCATTTCATTACAACCAAGATGGTACATACTTACACACTTGCACAATAGTAGGGGTCGTAGATAAGATGATTAATCTGCAAGAAGAAGAATTTATAGCAGAGGCTTGACTTTAAGGACTCCTGATTAGAATGTTTTCCGGATGTGAGCAAAACCCTGCATCCATCCATATCTATCATGATGATGAAGTAAGTCCAGGAGGGGCCCCTCGAGCTCTTTTTCTTTGCTTTGACTCTCGCAGGCAGCAACCACCAAATCCAATGATGCAAGAAAACAAACAATAGGCAGCCATCGTCACAGGACAGGAGGGCAAAAAAGAGGAAAAGACACGCAGGCAGTAGCCCAAAACATTAAAAAAGGCCGGCCGTAGTAGGGAGGAAAACATTACAAAGCCAAAAAGGAACCCTCCCTCTGCCATCGGGTTTGAAGCAAAGCAAGCAAGAAACTTTGCTGCTCTTGCTCGAGACTGGTAACATGTTGGAGTATGAGAATGACCTTTTGCACCAATAAGACTGACTTGTATCAGACGTTGAATATTGTTTGGTCGCACAAGAAACTATAAGTGAGGCTGGGTTTTCTTTTTCTCATTTTCAGATGAGAATTTAATAAAAAGGGGGTGGGGGGCGAATGGCGTAGCGTGATCAATAAGGCAAAACCCGGCCAGCCTACCTCGGCGAGCATTTCAAATCAGAAATAAAATAAATCAGGACCCACAATTATTATTATTATTATGCATACGAAATCTAGAAGGTCCTTGTCCATTTGTCTCTAAAAGAATAGATTTCTAAAATTGACTTAAGCCAAACTTTTTGAGCTTTGACCAAACTTCTACAAAACTCATTAAGATTTATGTTACCAAATTAGTATCATTAAATCTATCATAAAAATATGTTTGTAAGGTGCTCATTTATATTTTACATCATAAAAGTTAATGAAACTTTTAAAAAATGACTGACACGTATTATAGGAATTGATTTATTCAGAGAGAGAGGCGGGGGAGGAGTAATTCGCACAACAAAAGAGAACTGAAAGAAAAACTTCGGTCAATTAAATTACTGGAACATAACAATTTTATAGAAACCAAGTCTTTGTTCGTTTGTTTATCACCAACCATTCAAAGAAGATTTTTTCTCACACAAAGCGGTACCAAAGAATATCTTTTTTTCGAAACAAACCGGCACCAGCCAAATGAACAGGGCAACATAAATTTTATAGAAATTAGTGTAGTTATTTTCATAAGGAAAACGAAAAAAAAATGAAGGCAGAGAGAGAGAAAACAGCGTGCGTGAGAAGCGACGCGAACGCCAAAAACAGGAGAGGCGAGCAACAGCGAAGGCGCCCGCCTCTAGCGACTACTCCTCCCTCCCTCGTAGCGTGCTGTGCTGCGTGCCGGACAGACGGAGGGAGGAGGAATTGAGCCGAAAGCACCAACTCCCCCTCTCTCTCTCGTCTCCACTCCACTGCGCCTGCGCTCCACTCCACTCCACTTCCTCCCTCGCTCAAACACAAACACAAACACAGCTTCGTTCCAACGATTCCATTCGAGCTCCAACTTTTCCCCCGTTCGTTCCATCCCCTCCCAGCCCATTTCAAAACCCCCTCCCCGAGGACCTGCAGCGAGGCCTCCCATCGCCGCGCTCGTCGCAGCCAGGCACCCGCCTCCCACAGCGTAGATCCCCATTCCTCGATCCCGTCGCTCGCCGCCGCCGGCCAGATTCCGGATCCGCCAGGAGGCGCTGTCCGTGCCTGCCTGATCGGTTTCTGCGAGTTGGCGGCGGCTGGTGGTGGTGCGGCGGCGGCGGCGGCGGCTGGCATGGGGTTGCGGCGCCGGGCGGCGGCCTAAGATGCGAGGGCGGATAGCCCGGGGAGTGGGCCACCAGCACCAGCTCGGGGACCGCTTCTCGCCGTGCGCAGGCGTCCAACTCCTCATGCTGCCGGCCGCCCGGGGCCCTCGGCGACGGGCATTGGGGCGCGCTCTTCTTCCCCGGCTTAGCTGCTCAGACGCAGACGCAGACCCACCCGGCGGCCATGGGCAACAGCACGTCCCGCGTCGTCGGCTGCTTCGCGCCGCCCGACAAGGCCGGTGGCGGCGGCGGCGGCGTCGACCTCGACTTCCTCGAGCCGCTCGACGAAGGGCTCGGCCACTCCTTCTGCTACGTGCGCCCGGGCGCCGTCGCCGACTCGCCCGCGATCACGCCTTCCAACTCGGAGCGCTACACGCTCGATTCCAGCGTCATGGACTCGGTGGAGACCCGCAGCGGGTCCTTCCGCGTGCACGACCCCTACCCCCACGCCGCCGCCGACGACCTCCAGCCACGGCCCTGCAGGAGCTTCGGCGAGACCACCTTCCGGACCATCTCGGGGCCTCCGTCAGCGCCAACGCGTCCTCAGCCAGGACCACGGCCAACCTCACCGTCTCCCTCGCCGCCGACGTGCAGGAGCCCGCCGCCGCCTTCGAGAGCACCGCCTCCTTCGCCGCCGTGCCCTTGCAGCCCGTGCCGCGCGGCTCGGGCCCGCTCAACACCTTCCTGTCGGGCCCGCTCGAGAGGGGATTCGCGTCCGGCCCGCTCGACAAAGGCTCCGGCGGCTTCATGTCGGGGCCATTGGACAAGGGGGGAGCCGGCTTCATGTCAGGTCCCATCGATGCTGGCAGCAGAAGCAACTTCTCCGCACCTCTTTCCTATGGTGGCCGGAGGAAGCCTCGTCTGGGGCTTCTTGTACATAGGATGATTGGCAGACCCATGAAGACGGCATTCTCCAGAACATTTAGCAGGAGCGCACACAATCCAGGCTGGGTTCACAAGTTTCTGATGCATCCTATGGCTCAACTGCCCTGGGCAAGGGACGCAAAGTCCAGATCAGCAGAAGGCTCACAGAACGGCTTCGAACCTGCAGGGATACCTGAACCCGAGTATAGTGTCACGAGGAACCTTCAGTGGGCTCATGGAAAGGCAGGGGAAGATAGGGTTCATGTTGTTCTATCCGAAGAGCAAGGATGGCTCTTCATTGGAATCTATGATGGTTTTAGTGGCCCTGATGCACCTGACTTTCTAATGAGCAATCTGTACAAGGCCATTGATAAAGAACTGGAAGGACTGCTCTGGGTTTACGAAGACAGCTCTGAAAGGTGTGACCATGTATCTACTCATGAAGAGGGTGAATCAGTTGCTGCTTCTGTGGACGCTCCTCATGATGATAGTGCCCAGTTACAGAGTGACAATGGGAATTTTGGAAAACAAAAATGTATCACCTAGAAAGGGTTGTGATGAAACTGCCCTGCAAGTTCAACCAAACTGTACCAGCAGTGAAGAGAAAGATTTGGCTACACAGGGTTCAAGTAGTGAGATGTTGGGCAGGGGGATGAGATAGTTGAGGAAATGGCTGGAGCTGATCTGGGAAATGATCTCCAAAGTAGAGAATCTCACGACTTTAACAGAGCTCTTTCAGGTACAGATCTAAACACCAGCTGTAGCTGTGCAACAGAAGCCAGTGCCAATTGTGATCAGCATGCCAAGTTCTTGAAAGAAAACAGAAAGAGCAAGCCGCCTTTTGAGCTTCTTGAGATGGAATTGCTACAAGATTATAACAAAAGTTATCTAAAAGGCGCCAGAGGAAAGGAAAATACCGAGCTTGCATGTTAAATGCAGCTAGGCACTGCAGAAGGGAGCTCAAGAAACACAGCTGAGATCTCCAGGTGTTCATTGGCAGCAACTGGAGAATGTTTCAATGATTCTGAAGATCTTGGAAGTTCAAGACATGCTGATAGTGTACTTGGCACAGATCTTAAAGAGTGTACAGGGTGTTCAATATCTACATCTTCATCAGGGCACAAGCAAATTACGAGAAGATTTGTATTCGGATCAAAGTTGAGGAAGATGTACAAAAAGCAAAAAATGTTGCAGAAGAAGTTTTTTCCATGGAACTACGATTGGCACAGAGATCAACCTCATGTTGATGAAAGTGTTATAAAACCTTCAGAAGTCACTAGGAGATGTAAGTCAGGCCCAGTAGAGCATGATGCTGTATTGAGGGCAATGTCACGGGCACTTGAAACAACAGAAGAAGCGTACATGGAAATTGTGGAAAAGGAGCTTGATAGACATCCAGAGCTTGCATTAATGGGTTCGTGTGTCCTTGTAATGTTGATGAAGGACCAGGATGTGTATGTCATGAATCTTGGGGATAGCCGAGCTATCTTGGCACAGGACAATGATCAGTACAATAGCTCAAGTTTCTCAAAAGGAGATTTCACGACATCTAAAACAGGTCAAGGGAGTCACTTGTCCGTGTGTCGAACTTGATAGGATATCGGAAGAGTCGCCAATGCATAATCCTAACAGCCACCTAAACAGCAATACAAAAAGCTAAGGAACTCTCAATATGTAGATTAAGAATGAGAGCGGTGCAACTGTCAACTGACCATAGCACGGGTATTGAGGAGGTAATAATTCTGTTAAACAAATCTTGTTTTCACTTCCTAATGGCACCTACTATCATATACTGTACATATTTGACTTTGAGTTATTTTCATCTACTAATCCTGCAGATTTAGGCAACTCTTTTGATCAATTTTCTTTATTTCCTTAAGGAAACAGCAATATGATATATTAACTTCTAGTTGTGCAGTGTTCATTAGTTAATACAGCGATGCTAAAATATGTAGTCTCCTGATTCGAGTTGATTGTGGCACAGAATTTGATACAATTGATTGTATTAGAGTCTACACCTGTTCATATATCCAAATATTATACTTGATAAAAATCATGATATTGTGGTTTTACAAGGTATTGATAAGTAGTTCTTAGCAATCAGGGAAGCTATTTAGAAAATAAACATTATACCTAGCTCTTATATCTGCTTCTGTGATTTTTTGGATACTTCCTTTCAGTTTGTTAAAAATATTCAAACTCACCAGCTACCTTGAACTTTTTGAAGTACTGGTTTGCCCCATCATCACCACGTATTCAAATGAATTGACCATAGACCACTTGCTCAAAACTTGTGCCAGTGAATACATGCAAATCACTGTGCCTTTTGTCCTGAACTTCAGCCAGATAGTCTCTTTTTTTTTTTTTTCCTCGAAAATGCAGAAGAGTTGTGTATCATTGCATTAATAGAAGAAGAGAGTTACAGCACACACGCATCCACCCCACTGTCATGATAAAGCTATAATTGCCGCTTTGAAGAGAAAGAAGAAGAACGACCTGACCCAACTTAAAAACCCGAGCTAAGAGCAGTAAGGAAAGAGAGCCCCTTAGCAGCTTAGCTCATGCCATGCACCAAAAGCTGAGATTCCTCCCTAGCAAGACAAAGGGCTGCAACTAGGCTTGGAGAAACGCCATTGAGCAGTCTTTTTCTGTGTTTCCACAGCAACCAGCCAGATAGAGTCTCAGCCTGACTTCTTTGAGTTATCTAAGAGGATCAGTTGAGCTTACTAACTAGTTTAGCTATGCAGGAACTGCCAAATAAGTTCTTCAAAACAAAACAAAAAATTGACTAATATTTCTGTTTGTCCAATGTACCAAATTCCATATCTAACAAATTTTGAAATATAAGGATTGCTATATTGATTATTGAACTCTAGTATACCTTTAGAGCTACGATTGTTCAGTACATCCTTTACACGAGATCTACAGACCACAACCTAGTTTATTTGCATGTAAGCGCATAGATGACGTGACATCATGACGAGAGGTCTAGTGCTAACTTCCATTTATTGTCTTCTCTTTATGAATTTCATACGAATTGATTTATAAATTTGCAATTATCTGAAAGGTAATCTTTTCTCAAACTTTCAACATTTAGTTTTTTTGTGCTGAACATTGCAGCAGATAAATGCGCCATCGGTACTAGTTTCTTCTTAAACTGCCTGGGTCCACATTATTATCATTTTAGCATCTAGAGAACTTATTGCTCACTAGTTTGATGTCAGCCTTATATTGCTTGATCTTTTAGATTATAAGTGTTGTTTTTATGTACTTTGGTCCACTGTTTTACACCTGCAGACATTAATTTGGAAGGGTGTCTAATTAGCACTGTTTATTACGTCCCTGATGTAAAGGAAATCCTTTGAATGAATCAGTCTGGTTTCTGTAGCTAGGTTATGGTTTTTGAGGCGTCCTGTGGTGCCTGAGGATACACCTGGATGCCTAGGCAACGCCTAGGCGATATGGCGTGACTAAAACCTTTGTGGTGCCTGGGCCCTGAAGCAAGGCCTCAAAAACCATAGAAGAGGATATACGACTATTAGTTTTTTCCCCAATATCTTCATACCTGCTCAGAACAAATCCTCCAATTGGTTCATCCAGTCACATTTGACATTTCTTGTTAAATCATTTTAATTACTCTTTCAAATTTCATTATTAAATCTGGTTAGCGTTCTACCTTGAACTATTAAAATGGTGACTACTGGCTACAATTTGTTTAATCATTCAGTTTATTGTGTGATGATGCATTTCAGGAAGTCTTGAGGATTAAAGTAGAACATCCTGATGATCCCCAAGCTGTATTTAATGATAGAGTGAAGGGACAGCTGAAGGTTACCAGAGCATTTGGTGCTGGTTTTCTAAAAGAAGGTAAAGTTCAGATGACCTTGCATGCCTATGACTGACAATTTGTTCTGCCTTAGTATGCCAAAACAATTATGTGCTATGTCAGTAGTCTTCCATTTTTTATCATGATGAGGTGCGATGTGCCTCTCATGGCACAACCACATCCTTCAATTGTTTCTATGCTGCTTGTGTTAAATGATGGAAACCCGGTATGTATTTGTCTGGGCTTTGATCAGGGCTAGTGTAAACAGCAGACTAAGAGAGGGCTCCATGTCCACTAAAACACCAGGAAAGAGTGAGCCAAGATGCTATAGTCATTGATGCATATCATCTCCAATAGCTGTCATAATGAAATATTGTCCTATCTTATTTCCTTATGTATTAAGCTGCTACATGCTGTTCATATGACATTAGCACATGCACACCTGCAGTGCCTGGATTTCAAGGTGGCACTTAGAATGTAGCATCCCTTATTGCCTTGATTTACCATCAGGACAGAAGAGGCTAATAAGTGAAGATGAACAGATTTTATGGACAATTGTGGCAGTAGTTTTTTCTTACATTGTTTAACTAAACTTCAAATAAAATTGCATTGGTATAGGATGATCTCAGTACTTTCAAGAGCCAAACCATGTTTATTTTGTTGCAACATAATCTTTTGTTCAATTGGTTGAGTTTTTTTTTTTTTTTTTTTTTTTTTTTTTTTTGCCTGTTGCAGCCAAAATTTAACGAGGCACTACTTGAGATGTTTCGCATCGACTATGTTGGAACATCACCATATATCAGCTGCAACCCTGCTGTACTTCACCATCGTCTCTGCGCAAATGATCGGTTTCTTGTACTGTCGCCAGATGGATTATATCAATATTTCAGCAATGACGAGGTAGTTGCGCATGTGTTGTGGTTCATGGAAAATGTACCAGAGGGAGACCCAGCGCAATACCTTGTAGCTGAACTTCTTTGTCGTGCAGCCAAGAAGAATGGTTAGTTCTGCCTCTGCCTTAATTATTGATGGCAATATGAAAGTACTTTTGAAATCTTAATTGTTGGTGGCAATAGAAAACAAATTTGTATTATAGCTAAGTCATTTTTCTGGGTGTTGACTGATACATGCAGGAATGAATTTTCACGAGTTACTGGATATCCCCCAGGGTGATCGACGGAAATACCATGATGATGTTTCTGTTATGGTAATCTCACTTGAAGGAAGAATCTGGCGATCTTCTGGATGAGTGTTGAAACATGACCGGTCTGTTGGTTGCAGCCTTGCTTAGTGTAGTAAATCTTAAACTAGGAAAGGCACCAATGTCTTGCTATCTTTATTTTTCAACCATGTTCAAATTCTGGCAATCCATGTGCCTTTTCTGTCTTCTACATTTTGGATTTGCACTGCATTCTTGGGCAGTCCAAGTCCGAATTGACATATACAGGTTTTTCTCTTTTGTTATTATTAGGAAGAAAAAAAAAAAGGTTCTGTTGAGGGCATATATATTTTCCCGGTGTTGTGGGGGGGGGTTATTTTCTGTTTGCTATATTTTTTCTCTTTGCCAAAATGGACCGTTCTTTTTCTAAGTTGGAGCACGGGTGACGGTTGTCCAGGTTGTTGCGAATCAATGCTGAGAAAATATGCAGTATACGGTTGCTTATGTAATATAAATTGATTTGGGGGCATAGTAGTTGGAAGCTGCATCAAAGAGCAGCCTGTCGTCCTACTTTGTCAATTTGATCTGTCGCAGGCTTGTCCGTGCTCAGTATGATCCTCTTTGACGCTTGGTGAAAATGGACCCAGGCACAGTGAGTAGTTCCTCGAAGTTTGTCGGTGCACTCCACTGATGAAATTCAGCTGATCAGACCATTATCTCCCTTGCCTTTGTTTAGATTCCTATTCTCGTTGAGGACCTGTTAGTTACAACCAGGAAGTTGAACAGGAACAAGAGATTCGAGAGGATGTGGTGGTTATGGGGCCATGATGAATCAACCTCAACTATGAGATAATGACAGTATTGTGATTCTGAACTTGGAATGGGAATATATGCTATGACCGAACTTTTGACCCGGCATTTTTTCTTTCACTGCTGGATTCCTCTCATTGGGATATGCTAGAGAGATGCTGTCTCGTTTGCATTCGGGTTTCAAAAATTCTGTTATGGTATCATTGTTGTGGTTTGGCACGTTTGATCTAGGGGCAGCGGAAGTGCATAGAGTGAAATGATGTGGTCAATTCTGAAATAACTGCATGAAGCAAGTGGAGTCTGTTGAGAGGATTTTTGAGACGTTGAACTGAACGCACTGTAGAATGAACTAAAAGGCCGCAGTGGCTGTGGCTTTAATCTGAGTAGTCTGCATCCCCATCGAACTGATTCTCAATCCGTTTCCGCTTAACGACAGACCGATAGATACAGTTCGCTCTGAACAGAATTTGAGTTTCAACTTCAGTATTTAATTTAATTCGTTTAATTAAACTTTAATTGAATTGTTGAAAATTTGAATTTAAATAAAACTCACATAATCTGTTAAATTTTTATGTTAGTTGCTCAAAATTCGAATTTGAATTGAATGAAAACACTATTTTTACTTTTAATTTGTTAGATATACTTTAATTGAATTGTTGGGCTCGGACCCTCCAAAAATTTGTTAGATAAAAAAAACTTTTAATTGAATTGTTTGGCCCCCTGTCCAGAGAGAGGAAGAAAACCCTCCAGAAATAGGCATATGCTGCTTATTGCAGCGGGAACACGGTATTCTTTAGTAAAAGGCGAAAGAATAGTTCGCTCTGTGCCCACTGCGCAGCTGCGTGCCTTTCTTTCGGTGCTGAGACCCTTGTAAATAGCAACACTCCCTGCTGCCACTGTCTTCAGCGACCGGTTTGGGACTAAATTGCAAGCGCCGGACACACTACACACTCGCTGTCTACGCTAACGGGCCAGTAACGCCTACGCCGTACACGCAGTGATATGCCCACTGGCCCAGCGGACTGAGGCAGCCGCTTGCTTATCCGGCCCATACAAATTGTGTGAAGTGAAGACAGACACAGGGGCGCCGGCGCTGCCCCCAATTTGAAGCGCAGAGGAGCCGGAAGCACGTGTGATTACCGGCGGCGGCGGTCGTGGAGCCCAGTAATCCTGAGGCGATACATCCACACTTTGAGTTGAGTACGACCGCGATCGTATCGATTCTGGGCTGGAGCCTGGAGGCCAGCAGCACAAATGGCTCGTCGGCTTTGCTCAAAAAAAAAAAAAAACAAATGGCTCGTCGGCGAAATCAATTCTGCAAATTTTATTTGAGGTCTTATGCCGTCATCAACTGTCTTTGTGTGCGCAATAGGGCGCGCGCGTGTTGTTGTTGTTGTTGATGGAATCATGGAATCATCAACTCGTCATACGTACTGAACGGTTGCTTGTCTTAATTTGTGCTTTCGTAATAGCTTCTCAGATTCATTTTTGACAAATTAATAAAGCCAACAGCTAGTAGCTCTATTCGATTAAAGATACTATTGCCACGAACGTTGGTAGTTGCATCTAGCTGTTGTACACAATTAAGGAACTAAACTCGGCCAAACATCACTTACTCCCTCCGTCCCCACGAAGTTCGCTCGTTTTTAACTTTTTAAACTTCATGTGTTTTGACATCCGTCTTATTCAAAATATTTATGCAAAATCATAAAATAAATTAATTAATATTTAAATATTTTCATTGATAAAATAAGTCGTAACAAAAATAAATTATATTTGTGCAAAAAAAATTTGAATAAGACAAATCATTGAATAAGATGGCAAGACGGGATCCAGGGGTGACAAACTCAGTGGACTCCGGAGGGAGTAGGTCATTAATTAGGTTTACATCATGTCGTCATCATGTCCATTGTTCGATCGTCAGTTGAATGAACGAACGACTGTGCACCGGTGCAGTAACATCCTTAATTGCAAGTACAGACTACACAGTAACATTACAAGTGTACAGACTACTACAGAGCTAGCTTAGCTGAATGACAGAATGAGCCTGATTGATCCTCCACAGAAGAAACCTGTCGATCCTCTCGTCAGAGGATGACGCACCCGTTGCCCGCGGCCTGCTCCTCGTAGCACACCACGGCACCGGGACCGGGAAGAAAGGATGCGCGTGCGCCGGGACCGGCTGAACCGGCGGACAGCAGGCGCTGCAGCCGGCGCTGCAGCACGGCGGCGGCGGATCCTTGGCCTCCTCGCCGCCGTCGGGCTTCTTGTTGGCGGGCTCGGCGTCGCCGTCGGGCTTGGGCGGCGGCGGCGGCGGGTTGTTGTCGGGCTGCTTCTCTGGGCCGACGCTGAGGACGTGTGGCTCGAACCTGGCCTTGCGCAGCGCCTTGGCCACGCGCACCACGTCCACCTCCCCCCACCACCGTCAGCGTCCCCTCCCCGTCCACCTCCACCGACTTCACCCCCCTACGACGACCATGCGCCATTGAAGCTAACAATCGTGTCACAAGCAAAGCAATGCAAATTCATGTGTATGTAAAACATACTATGTGTTAGTGTTGATTGATACCCTTGAACTTGGCGACGATGCTCATGGCTTTGGCCTTGCACCCATCGCCGACGACGTCCACCTTGAGCACAATCTTCTGCAATACTCACAAGATATATTACTGGACACTGTAGAGCGAGCGAGATGCTTAAAAATGTGTTTCCTTGCTTGCGTTGGATTAGACGATGGAAGAGGGCGCCAATGCAACCGAGGAGTACTAACCTTGAGTCCGCCATAGCGAAGGAGGTGGCCGGAATCGATCGATCCACCGGGTACGTACGCCCGGCCGCCAACGGAATTGAAGAAGAAGAAGGATATGGAGAGGCCGGCCGGGAGGCGTGTTGTTCTTGTTCAATTAGTTGGCCTCCCCATTGCTGTTCAAGACAGCTGGGTTATATGCGGTTAGAGATACTCCGATCCTGACTGACAATTAGAATTAGCCGTCACTCATCAGACATGCCGAGGATTGCTTGCAAAATGATTTCCCTCCGATCCCCTCGTCTGGTTCGTTGCAGCGCGTATGATTGCGCAAAGGTCAACGACCAACACACCGCGCATCAGGAGATGCACTCCTCCGTAGCTTGATTGGATGACTAGGAGAAATCAATTGAGCTTTCATTATCTATTGATTTTCTCATCTTTTACATGTGCGAGAAACCACAGATTACTAGTAGTGGTGTAGTAGTAACAATCCTATGGACAGGAAGTCTCATGGTGGCATTTTGATCCTTCTTTTGCAGCTTGTTTGGATATATGAATTTCATGGCAATCTTCACGCGTGACAAGCACACACAAGGCATCACAACTTTCTTGTGCTGCGACTAAAAAAATCCCTAAAATCTTTAGGAAAATAAACAGTTGGACTTTGATCCTGTCTGGACTTGTTTCGGTCACTTTACTTTTAAATATAAATAGGGGTGATTAAAATCGAAGAGGTGACTAAAATTGAAAAGTTAGTGAGTAAAGAAAAAAAAAATCAGCAAATCAATCTTTTTTCATAGTTTTTAAGCAATTACTCCACCATTTCAAACAGGGGTGACTAAAGTTTTAGTCACTTGACCAGAATCTAAACAGGCACTTTGTATTTTTTTTTTTTTTGCTAAAGTCCCTTAAAA
>JADLZK010000290.1:0-134878 GCA_015847255.1 Hyparrhenia diplandra | reverse complement strand
GCGGACACACCACCGGGCCTGATCGCGGCCTCGTAGAAGAAGAGTCAAGAGTGTCAAGGTGTGCGGGCCGGAATGGGCCACTCTTTCACCTCGTAATGAGAGAAGCCCAGCTGTGGCTAGTATTAGAGGAGAGCGTGAGAGAAGAGAGGGACAAGAAAAACCATTTTTGTACTCTGTTATTTACTTTCTTGCAATAGAAGTAGATCAGCGCCGCCGTCTTCGGCGTCGGCGTCGCCGTCGTTCCGTTGGCTGCGGCATCGTAACATTGGTATCAGCTCTACGTTCCCCGGCCTCGTGCTGGATCCCCACCACCCGGCCCACGAGCACTACACCAGGTTGCAGCGAACCGGGCATACCATGGATCCCGGTCGTCGATGCCCCGCCGACGGGTCCTCCGCGTCCTCGGCGACCTCAGCGCCGAGTTGGGGCGTCCTCCACCCGTCTCGGCGCGGATCACCGCGTCGGCGGCGGCTGATGGGCGGATCGGCGGCGCGTCTCCAGCGTCCGCGGTGCTTTCGAGAACTACGCCGCCCGCGCGATACACCCGCCCGTGGTGGCCGACAACCGGGAGGCCACGGAGCAAGCCGGATCTCGATCCGGAGAGGCGCGTCATGGACGCCGAGCTTACCCGCTTCGCCCGAGATCCGGGACTCGCCGACGAGCGAGCGGTGGAGCCCTGGGGCGGCCGCGGCGAGGATGCGCTGTATGGCGCCCAGATCGAGAACTCCGTCAACTACCTCCGCTCCGAGCTAGATGCCATGGCTCGCGGCGGCGCCTCCGCCGTTCACCGCAGCGGGGGAGCGCCTGAGTTGGTTGCCGGCCACGTTCACGGGCTCCAACCGACCGCCCCTACGGGCACCGTGATGCAGCGACTACGGGATGCGGGGGCTTGGTCCGCTGCGGCCATGGCCCCGTACCCGGCCAATGGTACGTCACGAGATCCCCAATCCCCACCCTCCCTTACGCTTTCGGGCGCTCATCTCATTCGGTTCCCACCACCCAATCCACCACCGCCATTGCTTCCTAACCACCATCACCCCCCACCTCCATACCCACCCGCACAACATCCTCCACCGCCACCATATTCCGATCACCACCTCCATACCCGATACCCTCGCACACACCCAACGCTTCATCGATGGCTTGCGCCCGACATTCGCTCAATCGTTATGGTCTCCCCGTCAAAAAATCGATCTCGCACGCAAGCTCGCGGCCAAGGTGAGGGGAGGAGGCCACGGACCAAGGACGCAAGGAGTTCAAAGCGCGGAGGGTTCATTGTTAGCGCTCAACTCACATCAAGGGCGCCCGCCAATGCCCCCACCACCGCCACGGCCGCCTCAAGGCGATGAGCCGAGATGCGTCGCCGCTCGGGAGGATCGGCGCCCGGTCCGCTGACACGCCCTCCGTCGACGATCGGCGGCTTTCGCTCCGCGACTACCGCCGGCACGGGGGTCTCGTGCATTCGTTAGCGGGGACAAATGGGTGCCCGGTCACCGTTGCCCGCCCCCCCTCAAGCCCATGCCATGGAGGAAGTCTGGGCTCTTTGCTCCGACTTCGTTTGAAGAGCGGCTGAGCAACCGATGCAAGAGGAACAGCCACACGAAGCACCCCTTTGAAGCACAAGTGTTCATGGCTGCATCTGATTACGCACAAACATCTTCCTATGCACCGAAGACGCTGCAATTCCAAGGTACCCTCGAGGTCATTCAGTCCGCATTCTATTGGACTCGAGCAGCACCCACTCCTTCGTCGGCTTCGACTCGGCCGCCCGGTTATCGCTCTCGTCACCGCAAGAGCCCATCTCTGTCGGGGTGGCTAATGGCGTTACGGTCACCGTGATTACGAGTTGCCGGCTTGTGAGTGGTCTGTCCAAGGGTATTCCTTCCGCTCGACCTGCGAGTTCTCGAGCTGGGTGCATATGACATGATCATCGGAATGGATTGGTTGCGATCATTCTCTCAATGCAAGTTGATTGGGTCGACAAGTGGATTCGCATCCCTTATGGCGGGGACCAAGGCGTAACTCCGTGGTATCTTTGCTGACAACCATCCGGCTAGCATCTTCGACTGCTGCACATTGCCATGCACCGCTGATCCGAGTCTGCTCGGTTCCGCCCGTCAGCCCCTCTGTTAGATGAGTACGCCCGATCTGTTTCGAGCACCGACCGAGTTGCCGCCTAGGCGCCCGGTGTGACCACACGATTCCCTTGGTGCCCGGTGCATCGCCAGTGGCCATCAGACAATATCGCTACAAGCCAGCACTCAAGTCAGAGATCGAGCACCAAGTGTCTGAAATGTTGGCATCCGGTCTTATCAGGCCCAGTACCGCAGTTCCTTTTCCTCGCCCGTCCTCCCGGTGAAGAAGAAAGACAGCGAAAGTGGCGCTTTTCGCGTAGATTATAGGATGCTCAACTCCCTCACCGTTAAATCCAAATTTCCTATACCGGTGGTTGACGAATTGCTTGATGAGTTAGCCCAAGCTAAAGTGGTTCTCCACTGATCTCTGCGTCTTTGGGTTCAACCGCATCCGTTTGGCGCCCGGAGAAGAGTACAAAACAGCATTTCAAACGCATTTGGGGCCAATTTGAATACAATGTGATGTCATTCGGGTTAACCGGAGCACCGAACACCTTCCGAGGAGCCATGAACTCCACCTTGCACTTTCGGTGCTCGGGGGAAATTTGCTCTAGTCTTCTTCGACGACATTCTAATCTACAGTCGCTCCTTTGAGGAACATTTGGACCATCTCAGGCAGGTCTTCCAGTTACTGTCAGAAGATCAGTGGAAGGTGAAGTTCAGCAAGTGCCAGTTTGCCAAGCAGTCCATATCCTATCTGGGCCATGTTGTGAGTTCCCAGGGCGTTTCCACTGATCCTGAGAAGATTCAAACCATCCAGTCTTGGCCAGTTCCCTCTGATATCAAAGAGTTGCGCAGTTTTCTGGGTCTAGCCGATTATTACCGGAAGTTTGTGCAGAACTTTGCTTTACTTGCTCGGCCTCGACTAATTTGCTCAAAAAGGGGATCATTTTCTCTTGGACTCCGGATCATACAAATGCCTTTGAAGCTCTCAAGACTCGCTTCCTCGATCACGGCTCCGGTTTTGGCCCTTCCGGATTTCTCCAAGCCGTTCCAGCTACAAACTGACGCAAGCGACTCTGGAGTTGGAGCTGTCTTACTACAAGGGGGGCACCCGCTGGCGTTCGTCAGCCGTGCACTCGGGCCTCGCACTCGTGCGCTGTCGACTTACGAGAAGGAGTACCTAGCCATACTTGTCGCAGTGGAGCAGTGGCGGTCTTACCTCCAACACGCCGAGTTTGTTATCTTCAGCGATCATAGGACCACGACCCATCTATCGGACCAACGACTCAATACACCGTGGCGGGCAAAGATGCATCACAAGCTCGCGGGTCTCGAAATCATGTTGTCTACAAGCGGGTCATTCAAATGCACCGCCGATGCCTTATCCGGACATCCGGCTCATTCTGCCCAATTGCGGGCTATTTCACGGCGGCGGTCCGGCTGGCTCGCCGAGGTCGTCGCAGGGTACACTAATGATCCATTTTCTCAGCAGTTGCTCCAGGAGCCGGGGGGATTCCCGTGGCTCGTCCACCATACACTCTAGTCGGTGGCGTCATACGTCTACGAGGACGGATTTGGATCGGCGACAACCGTATGCTCCGGAACTCGTCGATTTACGCTCTCCATGACGGTGCTCTAGGTGGTCATTCGGGGTTTCCGTGACATACAAATGAACTCAAGAAGTTGTTTTCATGGCGTGGTATGAAGAAGGCGGTCGAGACTATGTGGCGCTTGCTCTATCGTCACCCGGGCCAAGCCTCGATCGTTCAAAGTACCCAGCTCTTTCGGTCCCACCGCCGGTTCCAACCGAGACATGGCAAGTCGTCACCATGGATTTCATCGGTGGGCTACCCGCCGGGGGCCGCCAATTGCATTATGGTGGTCGTGGATACACTCGGTAAGTTTGCTCGGTTCGTCCCGCTACACCATCCTTACTCTGGCGTTGATGTCGCCGCCTTTCTTGGATCACATCTTTAAGCCGCACGGCATGCCCGCTAAGATTGTGTCCCGACCGTGATCCAATATTCACAAGCAATTTTTGGCGTGAGCTCTTTCGTCTGTCGGGTGTTCGACTTGCCATGAGCACGGCCTATCATCCGTAGTCGGCGGCCAAACCGAGCGCGTCAATCAATGTCCGGAAACCTTCCTCGGGTGTTTTGTGCACTCCACCCCTCGCCGTTGGATCAAATGGCTCTCCATGGCTGAAGTTACGGTACAATACCGGTGATCATTCCGCTCTCGGCAAGTCTCCGTTTGAGGTGATGTATGGCCACCCAGCTCGCCATTTTGCAATCTCCGATACCTCGGTTTGTCTTGGCGTTCCTCGATGTCGAAGCCGCTGCGGAAGAGCGCAAGACTATGATTGAGTCGATGCGCCAACACTTGTTGAGGGCCAAGCAACGGATGAAGTCTCGTGCGGACAAGCATCGCTCGAGCGCACGTTCCGGTGGGCGACCAAGTATATCTCAAGTTGCGGCCATACGTTCGATGTCTCTGCTCCCCGCTCGTCGCGAAGGCGGCATTCAAGTATTTTGGGCCATACAAAATCCTCTCCAAAGTGGGATCGGTGGCCTACAAGCTCGAGTTACCTCCAACCGTCAATACATCCGGTGTTCCACGTGTCCATGCTCAAACCGTGCCTGTGTATTACCGTTCCAGCCAGACTTCCCTTCCCGATCCCGACGACTTGCTTGCAAGTTCCAGTCCATTCTTCGCCAGCGGCTACACCAAAGATGGTCCACATGCCGCTCAGCGAGACCTTATCAAGTGGAGCAACCTCGACGCCGATCTCGCGACATGGGAAGATGTGGAGGCCATCACTTTCGGCGCTTCCGTTGGCTCGGCATGGGGACATGCCGGCACCGACCGGGGGGAGGAATGTCGGCACTCGCACCCCGGGCGGACACACCACCGGCCCGATGCGCGCCTCGTAGAAGAAGAGTCAAGAGTGTCAAGGTGTTGTTCGGGCCGGAATGGGCCACTCTTTTTCTGTAATGAGAAGAAGCCCACCGTGGCTAGTATTAGAGGAGAGTCGTGAGAGAAGAGAGGACAAGAAAAACCATTTTGTACTTTGTTATTTACTTTCTTGCAATAGAAGTAGATCAGCGCCCGCCGTCTTCCTGGCTCGGCGTCGCCGTCGTTCCGTTGGCCGCAGCATCGCCTAACACCGGCCGGAGCGGCGAGCCTCGTGCGCGGCTTTCACGGCACCACGGCCTCCCGAAGCGGCCACCACGCGGCCGCCCGGCGACTGCCCTCTAGCTAAGCGGCCCTCCCCGTCCCCCGGTGCGTGGGTCGGCGAGATGAGGGGCGAGTTGCGCCGCGAGCGGATCCGCCCTTGGCCGCGGAGGAAGGAGCGGGGCCGGGCGCTCGAGGTGACGGGAAGGGAGACCGCTGGAGGTGAGACGAGCCCGCCCTCACGGCCGGCTGGAGCCCCTGCCCGATTGAATCGCCACCCCTGCGATTCATTTACGGCCGGACTATCTCTCTACGCATGACCCGTTCTAGCCCGGCTCCACTCCTCTTTTTTTGCAACCAAACAGCCAAAAAAGCTGGCCCATTCTAGCGATGCCGCCACTCATTTTGATGCAACCAAACACACCCTTATCGTCTACTATAGGAGTAGCAAAGATGCTTCCACAGATCACTATGCTGCATCTAACGCTGTACTTCTGATACATCTGAATTTTGAATTAATAATAAACACCAGTAACATAATTCGAGACTGTATCCAGGCTATGCACCTGACCAAACATACAAATACCCTGGTATAATAACACGACCAAGGTATGTATAAATCAAAAGTTACTGTTATCCGTGCAAATAATACAATCCTACACAACCCTAGACAAATGTTCTTAGGTTCTAACATTAGATCACTCTTTTGAAAAGAACTCATAGGCTGTATGGTATTTATCCAGGACAACATTGTAGAGTGGATGGATTGGCTCCAGCAAATTAGAGTACGGTCCAAGCACATGCTGAGGTAATGGGCACGAATTCGTATCAGTCATGGCACTGTACTGGCTAACTGAGAGGCCACTGAGGCAGTAGCATGAATGGTAGTGATCTCTGTTCTTCCCAGGCTTATCCCTCAAGCCTCCCTCTAGTACCTGAGATACAAAAGCGGTCACAATCTTAACTCGTCTGAGATCTCAACTCAACAAATACTCCCTCCATTCTAATTTATAGGTCGTTTTGGCATTTTTAGGTACATATAAGTTTTGCTATGTATCTAGACATGTCATATATCTAAGTGCAGCAAAAGCTATGTACCTAAAACAGCCAAAACAACCTATAATTTGGGATGGAGGGTGGTAACAACTATAATAAGATGGCATTGCAAAATTTCACATTCTGGTGATAAAACTCTGCATATGAAAGTAATATTGTATTTAAAATTATCTCACCTGAGAACAAAGTAGGATGTATTGTTGCAGGGCAATGTTATGGAAGAGTGGACCAATTTGGTTGCTCTGCTGTATAAAATCAAATCCAAACTTTGCATAATCCACAGCTTCAGGAGGAAAACAAGCAAAACACATGAGTACTCTGACATAAATCAAGCCCCCCAGAGTTTGTAAATCAATTCGTTAGCTCAATTCAGGTCATGATCATGTGGGGGCATTATAAATTTGCACATCAAATGCACCAAAAGTATAACACAGTATGAGGAATAACATTAGGTTGCCAGTAAGCAGATCAAGGTTTTAATTAAAAATTAATAATTGGTTCTGTTTGCTCACCCACCTACTAGCAAATATACAGCAACGGGCCTTTTAAGTTATCAGTGCATTGCTACATGGTACGAGGAATAAAGAAGTTCCAATCAGTTGCAATTTACATTGATCTGGAACCAGTTTTGTTTTTTGTTTACAAGTTTTACAAAAACTTCTTTCATATTTATCACAAACAAAAATGAAGTAATCTTCCTTTCATAAGAAAATATGGATGGTCCTGATTCTTACCAGAGGAAAAACTTTTCGCGGTGCACCCATATGAACTGGTGCTGCAGGCATCCTCTCTTGATGGACTTTTGCAAGAATACGAGGACTTCAATTGCTTATCAACAACCGTAATTAACTTTTGTGTTAAAGCAATGGCAGCTCCCTGGTCACACACTAGATTTCCGTTACATGGAGCTCAACATGTGGCAAAGATAACAGTAGACAGATGTTACAATTACCTGCCAAAAGGAGTAGCAACCATCAACCAATTTATTAGTTCGTCCTTGAAATCCGCATTCCACTCCTTGACGAAAAGCCACCCAGCTCTAAATGGTGAAGATGTCAGCAACAATGCCAAATGGTATTGCAATAAAAACAAATGTTGCATCAGCCAAACACATAAGCATCGACTACTTGTCATGCTCATGCACTTTCAACAAGGACCTAAAAGAACAACTTCATGATCTAATACACAAAAAATACATCATAATTATAGAAGTAAATTAAACAAACTAAAGGGAGGAAGAGGTTGTCTTACAATCAAGTTAGGCAAGTCAACTTTCTCTGCCTCATTAAGCAGGATCAAAGCAGCCAATCCACAGAACGTATACCTTATGAAAGCAACTTTTGTTATTGTTCATAACATATAAATTTGAAACTTTACAGAAATCCTTAGAAACATACCCACCATGTGCTTCAGCATAAGGCTCCCCAGCAATACCACCTTCATAAGTTTGACAACTGCAGTCATATAGTTTATCAATTGAGCAACATTCTACAAAAGAACTGTGACCAAGCAACAATTTTGCAACTGAAAAAGATGCATTTATATAACACAAACAAAACCTTGCTATGTAGTCCCCAACGCCTTTTGCCAGTTCAACGTCAAGAATATTCACAAGGCTGGCAACCTAAGATCAACATCAGGAAATATCAAGTAACTGCAGAAAAATAGTGAAGGGCCACAAGAAACTCACCGATATAGCGGTGTAGGAAGCACGGACATCAATTTCACCACCATCATGCATTCTAGGGCAAAGGAAAAATGATTGGCAGGCATCACCTCAGAAGGAGCTACAGATGAAAAGGTGGTCTATGTACATTATCCATGCTGATAGGTTGTGTACCTGAAAGCGCCTGATACATCTTTCATTCGAAGCATGAACTTGTACAGGTTGCCCCTGACCAACAAGGTAAACATTTTTATCAACAAAATGACTCAAGTAAAGCAGATCTTGTTTTAGAGCAACCATGAGATTTACCTATTGATTGATGACAGTGCTCTTTCACTCCCTATTGTCACAAGTGTATTTACGGCAGCATAAGTTGTAGCTAGGTGAGGCAACTGCAAAGGACGAGGACAAAAGAATGTGTAAAAAATCTATAATTCACCCTCTTGAATGACTCAACATAAATGAACTCTCAAGCAAACTTTATAAATAAAAAACAAACAAAATTTCTGGTTAAAATTATGCTAATTGAATGAGAAGGCTAAATCAAAGCACCCAATAATGTAGCTTTGCTATCAAGAAAGATAACCTAGAGTATACAAATCCAAAGCATAGTACCTGCCGTCATCGGCATGTATTTTGTTTGTTGCATGGGACATGCTAATATCAATTAAAAATGTTACAATTGCAACCTTGTGATTGCAACAACAAACATATATGTCCTCAGTATTTCATTGGGCATATCCAAGACTAATGCATGCACTGCATAAATCTAAAAATCTTATTTAAAAAAATCAATGCAATTAGTAAAATCAAACATATTATCTAGCTCAAAAGTATGGGGCTCAAAAGGTTTTCGGATTGGAGCAACCTGTCCTGGTCCACCGCTATATCCACCATCTTTATCCTGACATCGAGCTAAGAAGTCTATGATATCATCCTCAAGATCATCATCAAGTGCTTCATCCAGCAAAGCAAGTGGATGAACCATCCAGTAGCATAGCCAAGGGCGACTGAAACCAATTAAAAACAATACCAGAACAAATATGCATTAGTGCCACAATAAAACAGGATATTCTAAAGATAACTTGATCATGCACAATCATTACTTGGCATCTAGAACATGAAAGGCTGGCCCAAGATGCCTCAGCCCATGCGTCCAGATACTCGACATGTTGATCACGCCACAGCTCTAGCCTGCACAGACAACAACTCGACAACAAAAGCATATGATGAGGAGGCAGCGGACACATTACTAGCAGTATTAAGCTTCTGTAAGCAACAAATCAGGAACCCTGCACATAACTAGCTGGTGCTACAGAGGGGACTAGCCATTTTTCAAAGCTACAGCCTGTCAAATTCTCCAATATCCAAACTAAACTCATGCGTCGAGATCCGCCCAGCACTGCCGGCAGCCGGGGATACCTCTATCTCCTAATAGAAGTGAGAAAACTAGCGTGCGCTCGGGGATGCTCACATGATGGATTTCGTGTTGGGCGCGGCCCCGAAGAGGGCGCGGTAGATGTCGCCAACCCTTGCCTCCACCTTCATCTGCTCCACCTGCGTCACCGTGAGCCTCGGGAGCTCGGGATCCGCCGCCGCTGCCGGGTCGTCGTCCCCGGTGGGAGGCGCCGACTGCGCGGAGGGGTCCATGGACGCAGCAACCTGGGGCGGAGTAGGAGGCGCCGACTGCGGGGAGGGGTCTATGGACGCAGCGACCTGGGGAGGAGTCGGAGGCGCGGCGCCGCCGCTTGGCTGCGCTCTCGAGTGCTGCGGCGGCCTGCGGTTTCGGCTGCGAGGTCTGTGCCGCGGCATGTGCGGGTCCGGGAGTCCGGGTCTCGGACTCTCTCGGCTCCTTCGGTGTTGATATGATGGGCCGGCCTCTCGGAGTGGAGAGAGACGGGTGAGCCCAACGAATTCATTGAACCGGCCCAGTCACTGACCCAGCAACCCATTCCACAGCCACGCCCACGCGACGCACGGCCGACCGCAGGCAGCGCTTCTGCTTGGCGGCGGGGGCAGCCGCCGCTTCGTCTTCGCGAGGGTTTTAGCGATTAGGGTGGAAGCGAGCGCCGAGAGAGGTACAGAGGAAGAGGGTGGGAGATGGCTGCCATGGTTGGAGCGCGCAGGGCGCTCTTAGCCGCCCGGTTCTCCCCTCGCGGCGCCATCGCGGCGTCGGCCGCGCGAGCGCCCCCTCTACAGGAGCGTGGATTCGCCGCCCAGGTACTGTACCACTACGTCGGGTGGTGATATCTCGTTGATTCATATGACGCGATGCTATTCCTTGTTGCTAATATTTCCTTTTTCTAGACTAGAGTTGGGAGATCTTGTCTAGCGATTAGTTCTCTGTAAACTGCTCATCTGTTGCTAAGAACAGAACAGAATATAACTTCTTCTTTTTTTAAAGTAGCCAATTGTTCGGGGAAGGAAATTTCCATTCATTGTGGCCTGATTAGAACATGAAATGACACCTTGGTCAGTTGGTCCTTGGCATAGACGCATAGTAATTCTAATTAGTGATTTCTGTTCTAATGTCTCTTGTTACATCCTAAAAATATGTTGTTCACTACTCCTTATCTGATCCAGATGCGCTCTTTTTTTAAGAAAAAAAACTTACCTGTTAGGCTGTTACTAGTGACATTGCACCTGAAATTTTCCGATTCTGGGTCATCCTAAAAGCATGGTTCTTTTATCTTGCAGACTTCCAGCTGAAAGAGTTTGTCTCCAGTCTTGGGTTTCGCATCGAGGGGCTGGCAGCTTTGCATCTGAACGGACTGATGAAGACTATCAGCTTGAGTGGGGACAAAACAAAGCACGTAGCTATGCTGACAACCGTTCAAACAGCTCTAACCTCCAACTTCAGGGAGATGTCCCTTTAGCTGGTTCCACAACAGGTATTCACAAAAATAGGGGTGTGGATGTTGGTGGCAGTTCTGAGCAACATTACAGAAGTGGTGGATCATATGGCTCTCGAAACAGTCATCAGCCATATACTGGTGCAAGAGCGAATAATGAGGCATCTTCTGGATATAATGCATCGCAACCTTACAGAGGTAGTGGTGCATACAGCCAGCAAGGCCTTGATGGGTATTTTCCAAATGATCGTCAACAGTACAATGGCACAGAAGCTAATAGTACATATAGCTCTGGGTACAACACCCAAAGTAACCAGAAGATTTATGAAGGAGAGGGAGCTAATTATGGGCAGAACAGATATGGTCCTTCAGGACAAGCATCTCCGAACCCAATTGGAAATAACCAGCAAGTTCAGAAACAGCAATATGTTGATCATAGATATGGGGCTAATTATGGGCAGAACAGATATGGTCCTTCAGGACAAGCATCTCCGAACCCAATTGGAAATAACCAGCAAGTTCAGAAGCAGCAATATGTTGATCATATATATGGGGGAAGTTATCCAGATAGATCGGGGAATCATCCCTCTCAGTATGTAAATCCAACTCATTTCCATAAGGAGCATGTTGCAGGGTTTCAGCAAGGAAACAATAGTAATTTTGGATATAATGCATCACAGGCGTATCAAAAGCCCTTATTTCACTAGGCAAGCTGATACACGTAGTGCTCCTCAAGGATATTCCATGTACCAAAATACAGATGTGCAACGCCTCTCATGGGGTTAATCTAGAAAAATCATTCACATGCGCAATCTGCTGGATCATATGGGAACCACTTAAACAGTGTACCTCATGAAGATGGCAAATATCAGCAGTCACTACTAAGCAACCCTTCAAATGTTGGATCACCTTATGAAGTACCTAATGAAGCCAATGGCAAACACAAAGGTACTGTTGAAGAACTGGAGAAGTTTTGTGAAGATGGCAATGTAAAAGAAGCTTTGGAAGTTTTGGCTATGCTAAAGGAAAGCAGAATTGTGCTACATGCTCCTCAGTACTTCAGATTGATGCAAGCATGTGGTAATGCAACTGCGCTCTCAGAAGCAAGATTAATACATAGTCAAATATCGGAATCGTCACTTGTTGTAGACACAAATTTTCAAAACAAAATTCTAGAGATGTATGCTAAGTGTGGTTCAATGGAAGATGCAAAAGAAACTTTTCAGTTCTATGGATCATCATAATTTGACTTCTTGGAACACTATGATCTCAGGTTTTGTGCATAATACTCTTGGTGAAGAAGCAATAGATTTTTTTGATCGATTTAAGCAGACAGGGGACAAACCAGATCTTGGCATGTTCAGAGATGTTTTCCTGGCCTGCGGAATTTTGGGATCTGTTAATGAAGGGATGTTGCATTTTGAATCCATGCAAAAAGATTTTGGCATACATCCCACTATGGAACATTATGCGAGCATTATTAGTATGCTTGGACAGTCTGGCTACATTGCCGAAGCTTATGAATTTGTGGAACAGATGCCTGTGGAACCAAGCATTGAGGTATGGGAAAATTTGATGAACATGTGTCGACTTAATGGCTTTTAGAGCTTGGGAGATCGCTAAGCTCAAATCATAGAGCGCTTGGATTCTTCAAGGCTGAATGAACAGTCTAAAATGGGCCTTTTCCCTGTCGATGCTTCAGACCTTGCAAAGGAAAAGGAAAGAAAAAGGCAAGTGTTGCTGAAGCTCGGAGCAAGGTCCATGAATACAGAGCTGGAGACCGATCCCACCCCTGACACTCCTAAGATATATGAAGAGCTGAGGTACTTGTTGGCTCACATGAAAGAAGCTGGTTATATTGCTGACACTCGATTTGTTCTTCACGATGTTGATCAAGAAACCAAAGAGGATGCTTTACTGGCTCACAGTGAGAGGCTGGCTATCAGTTATGGTCTTATAACAAGTGCTCCCCGCTCACCTATTCGAGTTATAAAGAATCTTCGGTCCTGTGGAGACTGTCACACAGCTTTCAAGATAATCTCGAAACTTGTCGGACGTCAGATCATTGCAAGGGATGCAAAGAGGTTCCACCACTTTGAAAATGGTGTGTGCTCTTGCAAAGACTACTGGTAAACAAGATGATAGAAGCCCACATCTTCGTCGATTTTGATTGGCGCAAGACCGCTATAGGTTGTTTATATGCTGAAGGTAGGCTGATGTCTATCTAACATTTAGTTAGCTGATAGTTTCATGTCAGGGAAATGATGTATGATGTCGTCAGGGACAAGCAGGCCCTAAGCCCCTCTAGTGTTATTATATTTGCAGTTCATACGTTGAGCCTGAGTTTTTGCGTTGTTTCTGATTTGTTACTTGCCCCAAAAAATAAAACAGTAGCGTGTAATTGGGTTGTGGTCCCCTGGCATGTAAACTTTGATTCAGCTTGACTACAAAAAGCTTTCTGACTGCATTCTGTATGTTTATATCTAGCAAAATCTTGTCCTTCTCGGGATTGGGCTTTCTTTGGCTCTGGACTCTGGAGTCGAGTTTCTAAAGAAATCTGCTAGTTAGTCTAGAGATGATCGGGAAGTCGTATTCCGGGTTGTTTAATATCGCTTAGCTTGTTCTGATGGATTGATTTTGCGTGTGGATTAACTTCTTCCCATTAGTTCTAGTTTTTGCATTTTGTATTGTTGCTCTGCACCCAAAGATGAATGGAACTTGTTGCATTTGTCTGTACGATGGAGATGCGAGCCGATTTATTATCCAGTGTTCGCAGATGTGGATCAAGTTGTCATCCAGTGTCCGCAGATGTCGATCAATGGAACTTGTTGCATTCGTCTGTAGATGCAAGCCGATTTGTTCCTGTGTTCGTAGTTGCAGTCATGGGGGTATGGCGATGATGACGAACGGAGACGACGAAGGTGGCGGACGCAAGAGGTAAGACGCTTAGCTAGAATATGACAACTAAACACGAATAGACTGCGTTGACATGGACAGCCATGAGGTTATTTTTCTAGCTATATGAATTTTGCTTGATTTCCATGAAAATCTCAAGTTTCGAATGTGCACGTCCAAAACTTTCTTTTTTAGAAACTGTACATGTACGAATAAACTAGGCTGCCGAGTACTAAGGTCAAACTTGCGTCTAAAAACACAATCTGCCCATTACTTTGAGCACATTTGATGATTTCAAACTTGGAAAAGGTCCATTTTCCTCCTCCAACTTTTTGCGAAAGTCCGTTTTTTTTCTCCTTTAAACTCCGCACCTGGACAAACCATCTTCCTCAACTTTTCAAATCATGTGTTTTACCTCCCCCGAAGTGGTTTTGAAGGCGGTTCCGTCTTTTTTCTTTTTTATTTATTTTGGCCAAATCTTTGAAAAGTCATAGAAAATTACTTTAAAAATCATAAAATGAAAAAATCCAAGTTTGTCGACTCCACATGAGTAGATATACACAAATGAATATATAATACATATATAGTATGCATTAGTATAAAGTTTTTGCCGTAGATTTAGATCTACTTTTTATATAATTAGTTATAATTTTTGTTTGTATGGTCTAATTGTGGCGATTTTTATGGTTTCCTAAATATTTTATGCTTGGACTAATTAGTTACAGATTTATCAATGGTTTATGCTTGTTAAATCTAAATAAATCTATAAGTTATACATGATTCAATAATTATGAAACTTTAGTATAGTTCAAGCAAACGCCACCATAAAAATGCGCCCAATTGACAATAGAAACTACATTTATGAATTATTCCAATTGATTACATAAAAGCGTAGATCTAAATCTAGAGAAAAAAACTTGTACTAAAGTATATCATATTATATATTTACTAAGTAGATCTACTCATGTGAAGTTCAATAAAATTAGATTTTCAATTTTATGGGTTTCCTATGATTTATTATGATTTTTCAAATATTCAACCAAATAAATAGAAAAAAAATGAAACCGCCTTGAAAAACCACTCCAAAGACACAAAGCGTATGGTTTGAAAAAAATTAAGAAAGTTTGACTGGTTCTGAATTTGAAGAGAAAAATGGACTTTTGTAAATGTTGGAGTTGGAAAAATGGGCCTTTTTTTCCTTTCAAAACTTTAATACACTGTTGGGGAGCTGTGTTATAGATCTGGTCCACCGAGCCCCTCAGCGTCCTCGCAAATCTGCAAACAGCCCAACAAGGGTTTTAGAGGACAAGCGTCCACCGAGCCCGTCGATGGCGGCGGCGGCTGGCGGCGTGCGGCGAGCCCTCGCGGCGCTGCGCCCGGTTCCCCGCCAACTATCTCGGCAACGCTCTCCCGCCAGGCAGCCGCTCGCTCTCCGGAGCTGGCGGCCGCGTCCCTGCCGCGCGCCTCTCGCAGGCGCATCGCGATCTCGAGGTATCCTGGAGCCTCTGATTCTCGAGCGGAGCATTTTTGTTCTTCTCCTTGTCTCAGATTCGGTGGTGCAGGGTGCCAGTTGCAGCGCTCGGCGGCGTGCAGGGTTCGCTGATGCCGATGCACAACGCTACCGCATCGGCGCTGCTCACTTCCATGCTCGGGCTTAAGCCTGGCTCTTGGGGCTGGCTCTCCGAAGGTAAGCGATGTAATCCGTTCGCTCCATTTCTGTGCCGTGATTCCGTGAATGATGCGTGCCATTCAGACTTACTTTATTACATAGAATGAATTAACGGTATTGTATCAGATCAGAATCTAATTGATTCGCTCCTCTTCAGTCTGATGTTTGTTGTTTGTTATTAAGACATTGAACATTGTTCTGCTATGTAAGTACTTCGCCTACATTACAATTGTTTAGGCCCATTTGGGATGGTTATTGAGGATAGGCTAGAAACCAAGGATACTTCAAATTTGAATATATGCCTGAATTAGAAGTATTGTATTAAGGTAGGCTACTGCCTAGCGCTATATGTGTCATGTGTGCCAGTGTCTAAAATTGGATCAAAATGACCTTGATTTTCTACCTGTTTAGTAGTGGCATCTTTGGTGGATGGGATCAAGAACTTTGGTGTATTTTGCATTCTTCTCTTAGTGCTCTGTATGTTTGTCATTTTTTTCTAAGCAATATTATCCAACAATAGTTAGGATGAAGTTGTCTAACTGACCGCAGTTACTGTTTATGGTGTCTACTAATTTAGCATTCTGCCAATATCATTTGACTAAGTACAGATTGTTGCTATGTTTTTTTTTTTTTATTAGATAGAATAGTTCTTTTTAACTAAATACATATTTCTTGAAGTTTTTTCAATCGTCAAGCATTTGTTAGCATCTTATAAGACTTTACCCTTTTTTTTTTACAATTGCTGTTCATGCGTTTCACATGCCCCAATCTGATTGTTCTCTCTGTTTAAAATTGTTGCTGAGATCTTGAAAAACAACTATAGATCTATGAATTGTACTCAAGGGGCATTTAAGGTGTCTACAACACTTTGTGCCAAATTGCTAGTACAGACAGTTCCTTATTTGAGTCTGAATCACTTAGTGAAGTTTTTTTTTTTTTTTGCCAAATGATTCCTTTCTACTCCCTCTGTCCAACAAAACATGCAAATGGGAAGTGCGCCGGTCAAGCTATTCTAACTTTGACCAAGTTTATATTAAACTGTTCCAAGTTGTAGTTTGTTTGACTTTTCAATCTTTTGGTCTTGAAGTTTGACCACTGTCTTATTCAAAAAAATTTGTGCAAACATAGTTAAATTGAAGTCATTCTTAAGGACCTTTGGTTAATAAAGCATGCCACAACAAAAGCAAAGATATTTTTGCACAAATTTTTGAATAAGACGAGTGGTCAAACTTGGGGTTGAAAAAAGTCAAACGAACTATAGTTTGGAACGGAGGGAGTAGTAAATTTTATTTACATTATGTTTCAAAATTTATTTATTATGAAAATACATTTTGTCTCATAAGTGTTAGTAATTTTTTATATAGCTTTAGTCAAAGTTGATGATGTTTGACTCATCGGAATGTGAGAATTTCATTATTCTGTGGACGGAGAGAATACTTTAAGCCACAGCTGCAAGTTATATTGATTGACTTGGCAATTTGTGAAGTTTTATGTGTGCCTATGATTGGCATTTTCAACAAACAGTGCCCAGTTTTCTGTGTATGTGTTTTTATCAGTTTCTGTTCTTACCTATATTTTTTGTTGTTTGTTTCCACAGGATTTGCTACGCCTCTATAACAGGAATGGTGTATCCCGTCACATGAGACTGTTTTTTTTTTTCACCTTTGTACGAGAGGATTCCAATAACACTTCTACATGCCTTGCGGAGTAGACCCTTAGACTTTGCTGATGTTATTTGTACTAAAATTTGCGACCAAAAACTTACGGTCTCACGTGCAGGTTATCTTCTATGATGTATCCATCGAATTATTGGTATTCTATGTTATCTCCTTTCCTAGTATGTCGTTAGAATGGTACTCGCGCGCCATTCCAAATTGTAAAAAATCGCTTGACTTTTTTTGGTTCATCTATTTTTGCTATGTACCAAAAAAGTCAAGGTGGCTTACAATTTGAACGGAGGGAGTATTTAACTGTTCGTGCACAAAATGTGGTCCATGTGTCAATCTAAACTATAATTAAGTTTATTTTGCTCCCTATGCTATTAACAAGTAGCAATAACTAAAATGCTTAATTGCAGATTACCTGATATTTATATCATATGTTAACGATATATAAGCATGCGAATTATATTTAGGAAGATTTTATTTGCACGCCTAAGAATAATCTTGAACTGTACATTTCCACCGCGAAAGTTCACTTGCAGTGAACGATGGTGTAAACAAAAGTTTAACCAACGGGACATTTCCTCCGCCGCCAAAATTCACCAGGAGTGAACGAGGATGTAAACTAATTGTAACCAACGGGAAATTTCCTCCGTCGAGGTTACATATTCAACAAAAGCAGCATAATTGTAGGGCAGCAGGCTCAGGCCATCTGAATGTCCTTGTCTTCACCTGGATGAGGCTCTGGCTCCGATGGTCCATCGTCCTCTAGAGCACTATCAAATAGATCAAACAGTAGATCTCGTATCCCTTGCCGACGCGCTGTAGCTTCTTCATGCTTGAACCATCTGCGTCCAAACTAAGAACCAGAGATTGTGCGTTAGTTAGAGTCAGCGCTACAAGTGAACAAAAATAATGGAGCAATGTGATTTGTACCATGCCAAGGCCCTCCTTTGTGAGCCTCTCTGGTGCCTCTTGGATAAACTTTTCAATATAGTAAATCATAAAGAGACCACAATCATAATCGTTACGCTGACGTGGCACCTGGCATGTGAAAATAGAAGGTGCCATTAAAAACGATACGTCAAAGAAAAAAAACTAAAGGAAAAAAAGAGCTGCTGCAAAGTCATAACAACCACTTAGAAAACTATGGTTAGAATTCCAGGCTCCTTACCTTAACCCTTTCCCCATTAATATTTTTTTGAAAGATGCTTCCATATACTCGCTGAAAATGGAATATCATAAGAAGAATCATTCTTTAGGTGCCGCCATTCTGCTTTAATATACCTGGGATAGTATTGAAATTCGAACTCAAGAAAGTTGCAGCAAGACTGGCCTCAATTACCAAATTCTGAGCACTATAACACTGGTGATTACATACCTCCTAACAATGTCAAAAAGTTTTTCACTGGAGTGCATACCAAGAGAGTCCAAGTGAAGCATTATTGGCCCAGAATCTGCCTCTTTTGTAGGCATGCAAACAATGATCAAGCTCCAGTGCACCCTAATTTGCATCATCATAATGTGATATCCATTATATACATTACATGTTATACAAGAGAAATGTTGCCTAACTGTTAACTAGACTCCATTGAAAATTTAGAAAGGCAGTCCTTTCTTGCCAGTAAGGAAATGGTTACCATTTAGTATTGAAGTATTATCCAGAGAAGAAGCAACTTACGATTCATTAACCGGCAAAATTATGTACGCTTTTCTTAAAAATATCAACACTTCTCCACCATCTCCGTAACTTGCTGAATTCATCCTATTGAGGGAATGATTAGACCAATTTGCAAAAAAGGTACTAGACAATAATGAAATAAATATAAGAGAAAAAAATGGTTCTGTTTTCTAAAAAAAAAAAAAAAAGGACGAACTCTTTTTTTTTTTTTTTTTTTGGTAAACTGTAGATTTACTGCTCTCAAGATTAAAGGAATTTTTTTTTTTGAAAGTAATAGATTAAAGGAATTTGAAGTTATCAATGTTTGCAATTTGTGTATTCATCATCAAAGTTCCTAAGGATTATTGAGGTATATGTCTACAGTTTGGAGGAAATGTGCGCAGGAACATTTTACTCAACTAGGAAAAATGAGTACAGGAAAAGTTACCTCGACTTTGTGTACTTAAAAGGAATGTTTGGAACACGCCACGCGTGTGTGTGTGTGTGGGGGGTGGGGGGGGGCACTGCCTGGCCAGGCAGATTATCCTGGGCTCCCGGCCCAAGGCGTCCAAAATCAGACAACCTGGGAATGCTGCCTGGCGCAGGCAGCTTCTCCACAACATGGATCAATTTCATCTAGTCCACATTTTACTTTGCATGTATTAATACAGACAAAATGGTGGTAGTATGGGTTAAAACTGAATTGGATGACATGCCGCATTAAAGAGGTGATGCTAGACTACAGTTGCAACTTATCAAGAAAAGTGAGAAGTGTTTATTCTGCAGGTACAGTGGAACTTCCACATTAAGCCAACTCATGCAAAGCAGTGCACGGTATCAAGCTGTGGAAAAGCATGGTATTCCTTTAAATTGGACAGAATCAAGATAGCAATGGAACACAATAACCATACCTGTGTGGATAGTGCTTCTTCAAGTTTGCTATAAAAATAGGTGTTAAACATGTACAGATCCCTGCGAGCTCTTGCTTTTGAGGTACCTGACATAGCCATAGTCAGGATGGAGTATATAGATATCATTTATTAAAACCTACATGGCATACATTACTGGATATTTATAAAGAATGAAGGGAAAGCTCTAGTAAATTTGTGATATGTCATAAAGTCACAAACATCTTCCACATAGTATCTCAGTTGTTGAACTTCAGCACATTATCAAACAGTTTTGAGGCTACCAATAATTCCCAGCGGCTGAGTGACAAAATGAATATACTTTGCTTTTAAAATGATAATTAGACCCGGTGGCATCTAAAGTCTTGAATTCCACAGGCTGTAAGAAATCTCAGGAGCAAAGACATGAGTGCAGTTCAGTGATGCATGCAGAAGAATGTGGGAGATAAAAGAGAGAGTACAGAAAGTGGAAGAGATTACTTACTGAAGGCAAAAAATTTATAACAGGTGATTTTAAATATTCTTTAGGTTCAAGACACTTCATGTCAGAGTAGCTCAGTTCAACCGCTTCCGGATCAGTTCTGTTGACAAATATAAGGTATCAGACTGGATGGAGGTAATCTCCCTATGTACATGTACCTCAATGACAAAGAATGGCTCCAACCTTGAAGGATAGTGGATTATTAGACTGCACTTATTAGATATCTGAACGTCAGCTGATCTAGCAGGCTCTGTATCATCATCGTCATCCAAAAGAACTACATCCTGAAACAGACAAGACAACTGAAGTCGCACAAATAGTAGATTTTTTTATAATATCAGCGTCAATTATCAACCAATAGACAGGAGTGCATGAATTGGTGCATTAAACTTCACAATTCAAATATGTATGCATTTCTTTGTGTTTTGATTGCTTTTTCTTATTTCAAGTAAATCTGGGGTTTTATCTGTTGAAAACAAATACTAGTGGATGGAAAATAACCAAAAAAACGTGCATTTGCAGTAAAAAACATTGACATTAAATATTACTTAGCTCTCTAAGGCAATGTAGGAAATATTATTCATATAACTGATTCACCAGGAGCAAATATTAAGAAACATGTTAAGCGGAAAATGTATAGCTACCCACAAAATGTATGGCCACCCACCTTTTTAATCTTCAAGGGAGGTAAGCCCTTATTTTGTGCAAGGTTACGCCTGCAAGTCAGAATCTTTTTGTCAGAGAAGCACACTGGTTTTATGAAAGGTGCTACTTCCACCATGACATGGCAATCAAGATGCGAGTTCATTATTCATATAGCAAAGAAAACAACGAACGAAAAAGAACATGCCTCGACCCCAAGAAAGTCGGGATAGACATAGACTAGGGATGAAACCCAACAAAGACAGAAAATTTGAGGGTGTAGTAGGGTCATGAGTCTGTCAGGCTAATCCGAAGTATTGGCCAAGAGGCACTGTAAGAGTATGCACTGTATGTTGAATATGAAAGAAGATATACTAAGATGGGGATACAGTTATTCAATTTCAGTGATCATACTACCATATAGATGGGAAAAGAACTGAAAATGGAGTGCAAACTTTAAAAGAAGAACCAATGGAAACATGAACAATCAGAATTAAAGAAAAGGCAAAGAAACATTTCAAGGAGAGACGTAAAAGCACAAAACAGTGAAGCAAATACTATACAATTAAACATCAAGTGTAAAGTAAAACACCTACAGTTCTCAAACAGACAGATTGATACACAAGAATATAGCTCTCGAGATAAAACTGCAAAATAGGAAATACAAAAATCAAGTGGATCAAGGAAAAGGCATTACCGCGTGTTAGTACCAAAGGTGGCATTGATGC
Organism: Hyparrhenia diplandra; assembly: GCA_015847255.1. Taxonomy (NCBI): domain Eukaryota; kingdom Viridiplantae; phylum Streptophyta; class Magnoliopsida; order Poales; family Poaceae; genus Hyparrhenia; species Hyparrhenia diplandra. The sequence goes on along the minus strand of JADLZK010000290.1, from coordinate 113,408 downwards.
GTTTATCGACAGTGCTATTCTCCTGTCGATTTATGGTGTGGCTCTTTGAAGATGAGCGCAAGTTTTTAGTTGACGACTCAAAAACTCTTTTGATATTGGACCACCATTCTTTGGGTAAGCACATTTGCCATGGCTTAAAGAACTTTGTTCTTTATATGCAGCTCCCTTTAACCTACATACAATCAGGAAAGGTAGTCACAAAATCTGTAGAAAGGTAAATCTTAAGGAGAATATCTGAAAAAAAACCGTGTCATTAAAAAACCTGTAGTGTTATAAAGGCACACCTGGGTATAGGTCTTTGTAGGTGTAATACAACTTGAGTTTTGATAGTATTTGCTAGCCGTACTGTCCATGATTTCATCATCAGACTCTGCAAAACGGCCACCACTGTGAGTGATTGCACAAGAACAAACTTCCTTAAGGCAGCAGGCAACAAAAAGGAAGATGTAGTAGCCAAGGCTGCATTCATTTCATAACACCATAAGACCTATACCCAGGTGTTATAAAGGCACAAATAAGCAGTAATCCTTACAGATCAGATGAAATACTCAACACAGATTCTTAGTAACATGCTACAGGCAGATCTATAAGCTTGTACAGTTCTATTGAACTTATGATCTGTCATGACAAAGGAGATCTAAAAAGTTTATGAAGCCGCGTGATCCAGCAGGCAGCAGGTAGGTTGTTGACTTTTTACAAACATACAAACTTGGTATCCATCCCTGAAATGAAGTGTAGGAAGATATAAATCCAAAGAACATTCCAGTTGGTAGTCTACAGTGTTGTTCCAGTAGGATATAATGAGATGATCATCTCTACCAAGTGTACCGACGTCTATTTTTGCTATCCTTTAGGGTGAAGTCACTTATAAATTTGAGGGTTGGACTTATCTGGGAGGTGCCTCACTTAGCCTGGCATGCCACCCAATGATCAGTTAGCTACCCCACAGCAGGTCCCAAATGATCACACTAGAACACTTTGCATCAAAGAGGACTGGGATACATTTCTGCATGGTTATTGTATAGTATAGGATTAAAAAGGAACATTTGTAATGCATTCAGTTTCTACCTTTCAGATGGATGTCAGTATCTAAGATTGTTAAACAATGTTGGATGCTCCTGTTATCCTAACAGCATTAAAGTATTTGAGACCACATAAACCAATGACAGGAAAATTATGTTCATCTGACCTTACTAATGGCCTAAAAACATGACCTGCGCCTTGGGGGCAGGGGGCATTCTGCTTAATATAAAGTTAACCTTCTCACGCAAGTTGAAACCCACCACACACACCCACACAGCGACATTGTTTCCCATGTGAGAGTGGGCCAGCCTGAGGCCTGTGCTCCCCGCGGGAGGCGAGGCGAGGAGATTTTTTTTCAACCTCAGCAGCCTGCCCGAAATTCGTTCCCACTGGGAGTCAAACTCGATATGAGTGCTACTGAAGCCACCAAACTAACTCAGCTAGAGGCTCTTCCGCGACCTTACTAATGACAAACAATTGCAAAAGGAACATAGCCAATAAGGCCTAAAAAGGAAACAGAAAAACAACCAACAGGGCCTAAAGAAGAAACAGACCATAACCAACAAATAAATGCATAAATCTTACTGAAGTCGTAGATTTGACCCCTGCCACCAGTACGCTTGGCTTCTGCCTGTCTCAAAACCGTGTCATCCTAACATAATTAAAAGGAAACGTAAGGTTGCTGCATGGGAGGAAATGAAACAAGCTAAAAATACAAATGTACTTGATGCAAGCCCAGGAAACACCAATATGTAATCTCAAGGTACTCTTTTTATATACTCATGCTAGCTATACTTGATCATAAAAATAAAAGCTCGCCTTACAAGTCCAAACAAACATCATCACAGGATAGACGCTTATATATCCACTTAATTAATCTTTTATAGCTAATCCATGATATTATCATTTGGATCTTTCAATCTCTCAATGACATAAACCAAATTTTATTATACTTTCGTTTATCAGATGCAAACAAACTTCTCGATTTATCCACTGAGGAACTGAACATATCCCATTTGCTGAGTAAAATGTGTATTCAGGTTGACCTCTCCAACTCCAATTTGGATGACTATTTCTTCATAATGAAAAAAGACACCTTGTTCCTCCTGGTCCTGGGATGATTCTAACCGCAGATGTAATTTCTATTGCACGTTGAAAGCAAAGAAAAACACAGCATTTATCCAAAAACTTACACTAAACCCCCAACATTTGTGAAATCCTTGAGACACCCTAACAGAAGATTCATGCAGCCCAATCACCAACCCAACTGTCCGTAAGCCTGATATGAACCGAACCCAAAACAGAAAGGGGAAGAACAACACTGAAGCAAACCCGAAACTATTGCCCAAAATCCACATTTTCCTCACCTTCATCTGCCTGACCACCCTCCGTCGCTCAAGCTCCTTCGTCATCCGGTGGACGCGTGCCTTCATCTTCTCGCCACCATCCGGCAAACCCCGGAGCAGAGCCGCCCCTCCCCAGCGGCTAATATTGTCCTGTAATTGGTTATCGGACATGTGCTCGAATTCCGCCGCGCCTCCGCCATGATCGATGTCGGCATCGGCGCGCGCCGCCGCCGCGGCAGATGGCGTGACGGACGGAGGATGAGCCGACGACCTCCAACCCACCACCGGGGAATCGGGGGCATCACCTGTTGCCAGTCGATGGAAATCCCACCGCTCTGCACGGACATTGCCGCCCGCCGGGCGGGGGAGGCGGGGAGGTTTCTTTCCGTTCAGGCGATCAAATCAAACAGGGCGAGGGGGAGGGTTTTTCGACAGGACTCCACAGGGCGTGAAGTGGAGGAAGCGGAAGGGAAGAATATTTTTTAATGGAAGGAAGAAAAGTTAGGAATTTCCTTTTTTTTTTTTTTTGGCAAACAGTTAGAATTTCCTTGGTTTTATTATATTTCTTATTACTCCCTCCGCCCTAAAAATGTCGGTCGTTTTTGTTTTTTTTTTCGCCATAACTTTGATTCGATTTGTACAAAATACGTGCAATATTTATACATAAATATTAATATTTTTTAATCTATAATTTGTTAAAGTTGTTTCTTGGGAAACGCAGTTTACGACCATTTTGGGGACGGAGCGAGTAGTTTTTATTAGAAAACGGAAATCACCTTTTCAGATGTTGAAATCACCTAGAGGAAATCACCTAGAGGATTGTTTTTTTTTCTTTCATCCTAGCATAACCAATAAATTGTTCTTAATAATCTTGCGCCGCTTCGCATTTTTAAGGCAAAGTTTTATTTGAACTCTTTTTAACTAATTAATTTTGCGTAGCTAATTTATTTTTTTCCTTTTTTTTATCATGAATATCTCTTTTCCCCGTTGCTTGTACTCTTTTCTCGCATTAATAACCATAAAATCCTCCTATTAGTTCATCTTTTCAATTAGCTTCCTTTGCATGGTTGATGAACGACATTCACTAGTAACCTTATCAACAAATGCGTGTGAAAGAAGAGAGACATGCTACATTTTTCCAGCCCCTATCCAAGTGTTCTCATGCTACGGCTCCTCTCCTTGAGCCCTAATGACTCCGCCCCATTTCCGCGTGCAAGCTGCTACTACCGCCTTGCTACGTGGTCATCCCCTTTTCGTGTGCTAGCTGCTACTACCGCCTTCCTACGTGGCCGTCCCATTTTCGTGCGCTAGCGACTACCACCACCTTTCTAAGTGGCTCTAATGGTTCGGTGCTACTTCGCCCACTAACACTTATTTCGATTATAGCATGTGTGTCGTCACCACGCTTGTCACTTAGCGAATCTTTTAAGCTAGTGACCTCACGTAAGTACCGAACCGCCAAATCCTAAATTCAAATTTAAAGTAATCCGGTGAGCAATGGCTATTTTAAGTGACTATAAACATGAGTAAATTTATTTATTCAAACACTAGTCTTTTTTTAAACTGTGTCAAACACTAGTCCTGAGACATCCATGTGTTTGTGGGGTTCACTCCTGCCCTCCCTGATCTTCGAGGGTGTTAGCCTCGGGAGAGGGGGCGAGGGTTTACCACAGGTGAGAGAAGAGCGGGGGAGAGTGAGTGTAGTGAGGTCCCCGCCCTCGTGCACCTTCGTTGATGTTGCCGAGGGCGCGTGAGCGGATTCCAGTGTGTATGAGTGAGAGAACGCGACGAAGGTGGATTATTAATTGCGATTAAATGCCGCAAATTCGCAACCAACCGTCCGTGGCAACGTGTCGCATGCTCGTATTTATGGGCAGCCGAATAGTCGGCGACCCTTTTACAACGGAGATGCTCCCTACTCACCGACAACTCACCCCACCGAGGGCTTTTTCGTACATTTACATCACCGGGCTAACACATTAAAAGAATATGAAGACTCCTGCTTGCCCTAATCCTTGACCGCCCCTGACGCCACCGCCGTTGCGAACTGAATGGGCACCGACTTTTTGGCTTCACGGCCTGCGAGGCTCTCCTCGAACCTTCACTTGCCCCCGCCACCGCGAGGGTCCCTCCTCTAGTTGTTCCTGCTCTCCGAAATAACTGAGATGATAGAATCAACGGATTGTCACGAGTCTGGTCTGGGCCCCCCAACGCGAGGATTTCCCGGACATTCCCCCCGCGCCTCCGAAGTGCAAGCACGAGAGGAATCAGTGTAGGACGCTGGATGTGTGGATTGAGGGCCAGGGGCTGCCGGGGGTCTCGACAAGGGTTACATCCCCAACAGTGTTTCTCCCTCCACTCATCTTGAATGTGTTTTTGCTCATGTCTCTCCAACTTTTGGAGATCTGGTCCTAAGATTAGCCTCCGCCATGGGTTAAATTTATTATGGGATCTTGGAAATATAGTTAGAGAATTGACAGGGTTTTGATGATCTAAAAAGTAAAGCCAACGAAAGTATGCTTGCCTATAAAACAACATTAAAAGAATGGGCAAATCTAAAATATATTTGGTTTAACAGATAAGGCAAAGTGAGATAGAAAAATTGTGGAGGACGTCAAATGAGAGTGGTAACTTAGTGGTATGCTGCAAAACCAAATTAAGGTACGATGGTGGCATAAGGGGCATCAGACTGCCTATATATGTGATGGGAAAGAAGCCTAGAGGAGGAACAAATGAGGATTTGAGAGTTGACAAGCAAGGACAATTGCCAAACAATAAATGGAGAACTGTTGCCAATGAGATATGACTAAGAATTCCGTTGACCAAAATTTCGGTCGCATGTGAGCCGATATGGTGAGCCGTAGACAAACTCCTGACCTTTTCTTTTTTGAACTTAACAGGGTCTCTCCCCTTTTTTAAATTAAATGAAAGAATAGTTATGTACAAACACCTGACCTTGAACTCCTTTTTTAGAAGAAAACTCTCTTTGGTTCGACGAGTGACCCCGTCCATAATGAGCACATTCCTCATGGGTAGTTAGCAATCGTGGAGCTTGTTTCTTCTTGGGCTAAAATCTCGAGCTGAAGGCTTTCGGTTGGGCCTGGGGGCATGTGCGGAAGGGAAGCCATACTACACTTCCGACACTATCTTTGACGCATCTTTATTAAGAGTTTCTCCTATTTTGTTCCCAAAATATAGTGTTGCCAACTTCCAAATTAGTACGAGGAAGAAAAAAAAGATATTATCTTCATGAGTTTTGTATATTTTCATCATAAAAAGTTTTTTTTCTACAATCCGGTCTGGCGGTCTCATTTTTAGCATCAGCAACCCTGAATTTGGTTTTGTACGCATGTAACCTCTTCCACTGAATCTTTCTCTCTTGCGCTTTTCTCACCTAAACCCTGAATTTGTTTCTACACTCACTCCGTCCCAAAATGTCTGCCGCTTACGCTTTTTGAGAAAAAAAAACTTTGACAAATTATATATTTAAAAATATTAGTATTTATCATTCATAATTAGTATCATTGGGAAGATCTTTGAATCTAGTTTTTTAACAAATTTATTTAGAGATATAAATGTCGCATGTATTTTGTATAAATCAAGTCAAATGTGTGGCACGGAAACCAAAATGTCGCATGTATTTTCCACCTCTTGACCCGCTCCCAGACCGCGTAAATTTGCGACGCATGACCGTGATTCGAGAATTGGCAAATGATGGGAAAGCGATAAGTAAAATTATTGGAGATGAGGTTTTGTTATTTAAAAAAATAAGGATGAGAAAGGGATATGCCAAACTCTTTTTTAATTTACACAGTACAACTTAGACGCTCACAACACGCACGCACACTCACCCCTATGAACACACGTACGCAAACCCTACCCCTATGAGCACCTCCGAAGGACCGAAAGCACCGGGCAGATCTGGAGATTCTCGAAGTCACCACAGGCGCCTCGTCGTCGACGGGGAACGTCGCTTACCGCTTAATGCATAACGCCGGTAATCCTGGAAAAATCCTAAGAAAAGATGCGAACACCAGTATTTGAACATAGATTCTTGCTTCTGATGGTCAACCAATCAGTTGTATAGATTCTTGCTTCTGATGGTGGAGATAAAGTTGCAAGAGATGGAGTAGCATGGCAGCCGTTTGCTTGTGCCATGACCGATTCTCCCTTCTCTGACGTCACTTGGATTCCATTTATTAATTCTGTTGGTTGGATAAAACAGAATGGAGATGAGGATGACAGTTGGATGCAAACATTCCAAGCCGCCTGGTCGATTTTGTGTGCACGACTGCGCCACCTGCAATGATGCAGCGAACCTACAATTAGTTTTTTGTGATGTTCCTCGAAAGTTGGTTAATGCGATGAGTGCTTAGCTTACTTTTACATACAAGAGACTTGGTAGGGTTACAAAGTAACTCTAAGTTCTATTTTTTAAAGAGCTCGAGATATAATGTCTGACTTGATAGTTCTAGCCCTATGGTTGAAGATAGTGTGAGTAAGTTTGAAAGTCAAAAATACTCCAATCTAATCTAAGGAGAATTATTGTTTGAACGCATGTGTACTTTTAAAGCGTGAAAACATTGTAGCAACTCCTGATCCGTCCCTGAGTTTGGTTTTGCTTAGGGACGAGCAAACCACGTCAGGTTAAAGAACATATTCCGCACGACATTGGAAGAATGTAGAAGACACTAGATGGTACCATGAGAGAGAGAGAGAGAAGATACATGTGCGGTCGGCAGGCCCAGTGACCCCACCAAACAACACCTCTTCGCTACATCGGCTCTCCATCGCTTCCTAGATTGCATCTACGCCGTTGATCAAGGTTGGTTTAGACAAATGGACGGGATGGAGTATATTATGAAAATTGGGCCCAACCTGGAATTTAAACCAATTAACCATGTGCATATTAATGAATTATGCTAGAGAGTTTATAGTACCACATCGCTGCTAAAGGGAAGAGGGGCCTGGTGACCCCATATATATATATATCAGCCTACCCCAGAGGCCAAGTATTCATTGATTGAGAGATGTCCCATGAATGGATCTCATCTCTCAAAAGATAACATTCAAGAGAAGACCAGTCCTTGCGCTTTTGTTAAAAAAAAAGCTAGGACCAACACGAAGTACCACATATTTATTGAAATTCAAATTAAATAAATACATTTATTATAAAAATATCGTAAGTAATCTAATACACACCATGTTATTTGTAATATGTTTTATTGAATTTGAAATTGATTGACTCGTAAAAAAAACAAGATGTTTGTTGCCTAGACAGATTTATCGGTCAATGCTATGTCTTTTAATCCTCGTCTTGCAAATCATCGTAACCGCATGGCAACGGGCCTGGCCCAAAGCCGATCACCTGACAGGCCAAAGGAAACAAGCAATCCCATGAACCCATCTATCCGACTCTCTCCTTTATCCTCATCTATTTCTTCTTCGGTCTATCGTGAGAATCTCAATCTCAAGCAACTCGCGGCTCAGCGAGGTACGGCAACTCTGAATTCTTGAACTTTGCTAAACCGATCGGTTCCCATCCCTATATGTATATAATGCCTAGGCTGAGCTCAGGGAACAAAGTGCAGTATCATATATATGTATAATGCCTAGGCTGAGCTCAGGGAACAAAGTGCAGTGTATAATGCCTGGCTGAGCTCAGAGAACAGTGCAGAGAGGTTAATTAACCATATATATGTATAATGCCTGGCTGAGCTAAGAGAACAGTGCAGAGGTATGTATAATGGTATAAGTACAGACTATATCAGCAGCAGATATGTATAATGCCTGGCTGAGCTTAGGGAACAGTGCAGAGGTTAATCATATATACGTATAATGCCTAGACTATATCAGCAGCAGAGCAAAGCAGCACCGAATTGGGTCTCAGCAACACCAAATCATGTTGTTGTTGCAGCAGGAGCAGGAACAGACGCAACCATCATCTTCTTGCAGCATCTTCTTCCAGGTAACCCACGCAAGAAGAAGAGCTGCCTTGCCACCCAGCAGTGAGCCAACTACGGTGCCCACCACTCTGGCCGACGAACGGTGAGTACCCACTCTGGCCGACGAACGGTGAGTACGTAGGCGCTGGCCCCCAGGTGCTCGGCCTCGACGCACGGCGCGTCAGGCGTGGTGTCTGGGAAACATACCTGCATGATTGATAATTAAAAGGCGTCACATCTCAAAGGGAATAGCAAGGTTTAAATCAAGAGACTGCAAAACACATCGTAATGTGACCCAAGTCCCCTGCATCAAACTACCCAAAACATATTTCTTCTCTTTTCAACTTGATTAACTATCAATAATTCAAACTTTTTTTCGCAAATAGACTGCAATTTTTCCGGCACCAAGAACTCCACTGCCTAGGGCGCCCCTCCCGCCGCCGGCAACCACAGCAACGGCGCTGGTCCTGGGCTCGCCACGGCAGGCCTCGTCACCTCGGTTGCTGGCTGTGTCGCCTACGCCATGCTTCCTTCTGAGTTGATGCAGTGGTTCTTCCTTGTCGTGTACAACTAAAACCGTGTGTGAGTGTGACCCAAGTGTATCTTTCGTGTTTGTTGCGATTCAGCAGAAAAACACAGATTTAATTAAAATGCTCGACTGAAATCTGATCGTGCTGTCAACAGCATTGGATTGCCAGAAGCATGGCAGATGCATGGAATTCTATATGCAGGTTTGTGTGGTGTGCTTGGTTATGACTGAAGTATGGTTGTACTAATTTTCCTGTGTCCATTTTAAAAGCTATGCAGGCAGCAGATAAGTGTTGTCTCTGTATAACCAAAGATAAACAATGCCTTCCTGATAGTTAGTTGATTAGGTCACTGGGTGACAGAATAGATGAAAATATTTCAACGGGGGCCTTCAAATTGGGTCAGTAATAGCTTTCTGTCAGTTTCTCCAAGTATTGGATAACAGGAAGTCAGTGATAACTTTTCAGGCCAGATTGAAAATGGCCTGCAGCTGCTAGGCATTTGCTTCAGTAAGGAAGTCAGTAATATCTTAAGTTTGTCTGATTGAAGTCAAGAAGTCAGCAACTAGGTAGTTCAATTCATCAACATCTACTACTACTGCTACTGTACACCTGTAGTACAGAGGGAGAAAGAACAGTCAAGATAGCATTCTCTGAGATTTTCTGAATTTTAATTGCATCAAGATGAAGAGCTGCACTTGTACACCTGATTAAGAATCAGATGATTTTAGCAGTTTCAATGCCAGTTTGGTCCCTGATCACTGATCAGTGCAACAGCAGCAGCTTACAGTTAGTAAGGTTGGATTTTTTTTTGGTACTCCAAAAAACACATTTGACCATGTGTACAGTTAGAAATGGCATCTGTACAGTCAGATAGCTGAACTGGATTTCAACTAGATTCAAGATTCTTTTCTTTTCACATATGCTTGGTTCAGAGATTCTTTTATTTTCACATATGCTTGGTTCAGAGATTCATTTCTTTTCACATATGCTTGGTTCAGAGAAACTGAAACTGAGTTCACAAACGAACCATCGTTTAGAGAGTGAAAATGCCTACAGTCCTAGCAACAATTCATGCCATTCCACAACTTCTCCAGAACTCAGGCACTCTTGCAGCACGGAGGCCCACAACATGATTTGGTGTTGCTACCATTGGACCGTAGGCATCCCACTGACCGCCCTATCATTGGACTATAAAGCCAATTCGCGATATGCCAAACTCTTGGAGATGCTCTTAAAATGAGTGTTAAAAAGGTTATAGAGTCTAGAAAATTTTGCACAAGTGATCCGATGACAGGCACCGCACCCGCCGTGCCCTGGGTATCTTCCTGTAGTTCCCGAACAATGTCCAGCCGACGGCGCTGCCGCCCCACTTGAGGACCCTCCCGTCCGGGACGCCGGCGTAGGGCCTCTCGCCCTTGCCGTCGAAGGCGAGGCTCTCGGCGCCGCTTACGCCGCTGGGTAATGGGAGGTGGAAGCTCCAGCGCGCGTCGGTCGTCTTAACCTGCGCAGCGGCGATCGGTGTGGCTAAAAGTGCTAGGACGATGGCAACGGCGACGAGCCACGTCATCGGATTACCGGATTGAGCCGCCGAACCATGTTGTGCAGTGCGTCACCACCTAGGTAGCTTGCTTCGTCGCGATGATCTACAACGCGTGCAGCGTGCGCTCTCGCAATCTCGTGCAGCTGTGCTGGATTTTTGTCGTGTGTTCTGATTCTGATGGAAGCTGCTTGTCGCGCCTGCGCCTTCGGACTCGACGCGGGAGATTTCGTTTGCGAACCGGAATGCCCAACACGATCTGTGCGGTCGCGGACGGAAACAGCAGCGGCAAGCATAAATCACAGAGGGGCTGTGGAGTGGGCCGTGGGGTGCTGTTGGGCTCCCACGAAATCTGCATCCGCCACTGCCGCCAGCCTTCGACCGGCCCACTCTTGTGCCTGGTTTGACTTGAGTTACTTTACCTGGAAGATCTGCTAGTTTCAGTTGGAATCAAGCCTACAATGTACTTACTCCGTACTCAGTTTCAAAAAAAAAAGGTACTTCGTACTCGGTACTCCTATATATAATGAAGCTATCTAGCTGCCTCTGCTTGTGAGTTTCTTCTGTATTTCAAACACAAGTCTACACAGACATGTTCCGTCCGCGAGGTCAGTGCGCACGCATCATGCGTGCAAGGTGCAGCGCGGAGGCGAGGACGACTTCGCCGCAAGTGCCTCCAGAGTCCAGGCTGGCAGGTGCAGCTCGAGTTGAAGACTTCAAGGTCGCATTGCATGTAAAATAATCCCACGACATCATCACGAGCGCAGTACATGCCGTCACTAGTTTAAGCAGATTTCATGGCATGAGCATGACCTGGAGTGGCGGCCGGTGTGAAAAAGATGACCATTTACTCATTTAGGGCACCTCCGTTGTGCAGCGAACCATGCGAGCACGCATGTGTAACAATAAGAAATGTATCTGTGTGGAAGTGCGTTCGGTTCTCACAAAAACTCACACATTCTCCTCCGATCCCCTTGCAGCCTTCCACGACATCATCTCATCAGCATCGTGCTCGATCGGGCCGGGGTGCCCTTGTCCAGAGCTGCAGAAGAGAAGTGCCGAACTGTTGACTTGTGTGCAAACACCGGCGGAGGGGTGGGCCGATCCACCAACCTCGTCTTCCTACAGAAAGCGATATATACTTATATACTAGGAGTATATTATACTCTTATTGAAATATCACTATCTGCACACGCTCAAATTTCCGGTGTAAATAAACGAGCGCTGGTGCGTCGCCGCGATTCGGTATGACCTGGACAGGACTGAACTCGCACTGTTAATTTCCACAGCCCCGCATGGCACGGCCTTCTCTACAGCTGGTCGGCCCTTGACCTCTGCCTCTCCGGCCCTCCTCCGTCGCCGCCGGCACATATCGCTTTCGTTCGTTATTCCTACCTGGTGGCCGGTGCATAGAAGTAGAGAAGGCCTACGCACGTAAACGTCTCACGTACGGTACGTCCGAGGTGCCTTGTTCTTTCTTTGCTGTCGGTGCTCGCCTGCCTGATAAATTCGCCGGCTCACTTCGGTTGGGAACTGGCAACATGAGAACGGACACGGATTGGACGGTCACGCGCATGACGCATCATCTGTCATGTTTTCGCGTTACACCTGTTTGGCATTGCGAAACACGGGGTCGATCGGTCATCAACAACTTGCAGCAAGCTTTTTTTTTATAGTTTTCGCGAGAAAGAATGTATGGAACAATAGTCCTTCGTTTTATTTCGTTTTAATTCACCAAGAACAAAACGAGAAGCTCGGAAAGGTTGAGAAGAAACAAGGCGTGCTTCGCTGACAATTAGACATGCATGCTACTATGCCAGTAGCTGTAGAGTAGCAGTAGCAGTACTGTCGGTACCGCTACGTACACTTGTCCAGTGTTTTAACATCGGCACGGTTCCCATGATCTCAGGCTAGATAGAGCCACTAATATTAAAGTAGGTTATCGTATCGCAAAGGCCATGTTTTAACATCAGCAGTACTCACGCAAGCAAGCCAGTGGAGCTGATGGCAACCGAGAGAAAAAAGAATGCTTGCTACGCGTGGGGAGAACGTGGAGCGAGCGGGCAAAGAATCGGTCATGGACCCGCAGAGGCAGGCGACAACCTGCTGTGCTGATCCCATCCTCGCCTCAGCTCACTTTACCAACGACGAAATGGATGGTCGGATTCGGATGGCTGGGGAGTTGACCGCATTTTGGCGGATTTGCCTCCCCAGCCATGCCGGCGGCCGGCGGTGGTCAGCCCAGCTGGTGAAATGGATCGCGGACTGGCGAGCAGTCCGTCTCGGCACATTGTCCCGTGGCGACGTGGTTTTTGGTGCGGTCGAGGCCGCCTGGCCTGTATCTTCGGCTGCTGATATATACACGCGTCACCACTCACCCACCCGCCCCTTCTTGCTCGACAAAATGGCGAGGGGGCGCTGCCGGCAGCCGCGCTCGGCACTACGCTCGCCCCACACAACCAGATCGCTGGATGGCCGCAGCAGCAGTGGACCGAGTCGGCGCCACTTGGGCTCCACCGGCGGGGCTGGGCGGGCGGTGCATTTGTCTAGCGCGCCGGCCACCGGGGGTCCTGCCCTGCGTTTTTCTGCCGGACGGTTTACCGCGGTAAACCGCGGTTACCGTTTATACCGGACCGGCCGGTATAAAAGAAGGCAAAATCAAAATTTAAAATTTTAAAAAAAAATCGTTGAAAAAAATTCTGTAAAATAGTTCGTGATTTATAGAAGCCAAGGGTGTAAAAATTTGTCAAATTGGAGTTGGTTTGGTATAAAAAATTTTAAATCTAAGTTTGAAAAAAAAAAAAAGAAAATACACAGCCGGCCCATTAAGGCCCATTAAATCATGAAGGTCGAAAAACATACTAAACACACTCAAATTTAAGTAATTTTGACATCATTGGATTCTACAAATCATGAAGTATTTTTAGAAATTTTTTTTAGCATTTTATAAAAAAATTACATTTTGAATTTTGAAAAACCGCTCAAACTGCTCAAACCGCTCGGTAAACCGCTCAAACCGGGCGGTATAAATTCCAAACCGCCCGGTTTTACGGATTTTACCGTTCGCCGGCGCCAGTTTTGAATTCGAGTTGAATTCAAATTTCAAACCGTCCCGTAACCGTCCCGGTTTACCGGTAATCGGACCGGGTTTATCGTTTCCGGACCCGGCGGTTTCCTAGGTCCGGTCGGTAAAAAAAAAACGCAGCTCCTGCCTGCCTACGCGGCAGCCCGCTGCGCCCCTGCCATGCGTGCCCTGATTACATGTTTGCCCTTCAACCCTCGTAACTGTGAAACTAGTTAGATTAGGGGCAGAAATGATAGTATGTGATTAATTTTATGTAAATGACATGTTTTCCTAAACGTTTTAGGATTGCTCCTGATGTCTTGTATTAATGTGAAATTTTAAAATGCATGCTAACCAACTTAAGTCCACCTAGTTTTTGCTATTATGAAAACTTCTGAAGACTAAATAATTTAGTATGTTCATGGCTATTTATTGTACTTTACTTGGTTCTAAATATAATACAGCTCCTTAATTTGTTTATCACAGATGAACTCCCAGATAGCATTGACTGGTCAGAAAGGGTGCAGTGACTCCTGTAAAACACCAGGACATGTATGGGAATTGTTATGCACATTCTACAGTTGGTGCAATTGAAGGATTACATAAAATCAAGACTGGCAAGTTAGTGGAGCTGTCCATCCAGCAGGTAACTGATTGTGCAAATGAATGCAATGGTTGCATCAGTGGATTTCCTGTCAAAGCATTTCTGTACTGTTGTGATGGACTTGCAACATCTAAATCATACCCCCAGCGACCAGACATGTGGTATGGGATATGCCGCTCAAAAGGTATGCCAAAACCTGTGAAAAACGATGGTTACGCCTTTGCTAAGGCAGGCGAAGAGGGTCTAATGAGGGTTGTAGCAAAACAGCCACGTTATAATCTGTCCGATGTTACGCCTCCTCTAAGAGACTATAGAGGGGGCACAATTACTCTTTTGGTCAATGCCTGAAGTTGATGACCCTAAATCTAGATTTAGGGGAATCACACTTTTTGGTGGTTGGGTATGGGACCGACAAGCGTTAAGGGAAGAAGAACTGGAAGGTGACAAACAGTTGGGGTCATTGGTGGGGTGAGAAAGGTTATGCCAGATTGAGAGGGGTACTCCTTGCATGAATGGTGTTGGCGGAATCCTCGGGACACATGGAGTCTTCCCCTACATCAAATGAAATGTCAAACAAATAATATTGGCTGCAGTATTTCAGAGTACAGTATTATGATTGTGGTGCCATTTTTTAACAGAAAACTGTTAAGAATCCGACGTAAAACCAGGAACCACCGAGCATGCAAGACGAGCACACAAGAAAACATAGAGAGAATGTTGGGAGGAATGAAGGCTCTCCATTATTGAGTCACTTTGATGGATGTATTTTACAATGGGGCTAGCCCCTATTTATAGGGAGAGACTATGAGTAGCACTCCCCAAATATCTACTCTAGATATTTTCTTCCTAGATATGTCCACTACACTCTAGAGACTTTTTTTTTGCTCACTAGAGTCCACCATACTCTAGATTCTTCTCTTGTTCCCTAGTGTCGGGGACCCAAATATTGGACCCCGTGACATTCTCATATAACGAGAAATCGTCGGCCGTCGTGGCCCAAGAAAACTCGGCCTGCTATCATCCCGCTTAGAAGGACGGCCCGGCAGACGGTGGACCAGGCCAAAGAGCCACGACGCCACGTGAAGGCGGAGTCGGCCCACGACGGCCCACCGGAGTCACCGCGGACGAAAGAGCTCGCTACGCTCACCCGAGGACAAGGTCGGGGACCTTTACAAGACGACGAACCATGGCGCCCACGTCATCATCGGCCAACCTAAGGCTCGGATTCAACCCCAAATCTCCGTCTCGTCCGAGGGTGGTTTAGCTCACCGGCCCGGATGAGAGACCTCCGCCGCCCGAGGGTGGCCTAGCTCACCACCCTCGGGCGCAAACTCCGCCTCGCCCGAGAGACCCAACCCTCCATCCTCGGCGAGGTGGCTCAACCACTCACCCGGGTCATAGACCCTGGGCGTGGAGGTTCCGTCTCAGGAAGGGAAACAACAGATTTAATGCGTTACACGGCGCACGAGGCGCCTGGGCCATCGATTACGCCCGATCAAATCGACCGCGGATCACTTCCCAAATCCGACCGATGGGACACAAGGTCGAACCGGTGGCGTATTACGCCGCCCGGCCGACGGGGAAACCAGGGCGATTGATCGTTCATTCCCGGCAAAGATCGCCAAGACGCCACGACGGGCCGCACCCTCGGGCTTATGACACGCCACGGCTAGCTTTCCTGGGACCGGCCCCCTCGCCATGCGGATCGTGAGGGACGCCCCACACGCATCCTCGGGGCCACACCGGGAAACGGCACGTCCGCCATCGGATTAGGGCGCATGTCTTCATCAAACAACGCCCAAGCCCGGCCAGGCCCTACCGGCGTGCGCATGCAACGAGCATAGCCTCGAATTAGCCACCTAGGCATCCACATATGTAAACATTACTTCCCTCTTCCCCTCTATAAAAGGGGGGAGTAATGCCCCATTAGCGAGGGATCCCGCACGGACGGAAGCATAACCACCACCACCACCACGATCGTGGGGCTTGAGACCGGCGTCTCTCCCTCACACCGCTTGTAACCCCTACTACAAGCTCACCTTTGAGCGAGGTAACACGAAAGCGGAGACACCACCCGCCGGACGTAGGGGCCCGTTGGCTGAACCGGGATAAACTCGCCCGTGTCTCAGGTCCATCTTGCGCCACGCCATAGGAGGAGGGGGCACACGGCCCATAAATTCTTTTTTGCGGCACCCGAGGCACCCCCCGTCCTCGGAACGCCGATTAAGGTTTGGCGCGCCGTAGGGGAGCGCCGTTGCAATCCGTATCCCCGTCCCCGCCTCCATGGCGTTTCCACCTTCGCTTCCACCCCCGCCGCCGGGACCACGAGCTCCAGCCATGGAACACCTGGCATTCTTCGGGGACATGTCAATTCCTTGGACGGTCCTTAGTGTCTTGGACCCACGACATGCTAAAGAAGTTTGACATGGTGAAGGCAAAGCCAATCAAAACACCAATGCCAAGCAATGGACATCTTGATCTTGATGAGGAGGGTCCAGCCGCGGACATGAAGGTATATCGCCCATGATTGGATCTTTGCTTTACCTTTGTGCATCTAGGCCGACATAATGCTTAGTGTGTGTATGTGTGCTCGTTTTCAAGCCAATCCAAAGGAATGTCACTATGTGGCTGTTAAGAGAATCTTGAGATACTTAGTACACACTCCTAACCTTGGCTTGTGGTATCCCAAGGGTTCCAAGTTCAATCTACTTGGCTATTCGAGATTCGACTATGCCGGTTGCAAAGTAGATAGAAAAAGCACTTCGGGGACATGTCAATTCCTTGGGCGGTCCTTAGTGTCTTGGAGCTCTAAGAAGCAAAATTGTGTAGCCCTTTCCACCGCCGAGGCCGAGTATGTTGCGGCCGGCGCATGTTGTGCTCAACTACTTTGGATGAAGCAAACCTTAAAAGATTACGGATGTCATTTCATAAAGATACCTCTTCTTTGTGACAACGAGAGTGCCATCAAACTCGCAAATAACCCGGTAGCACACTCTAGAACAAAACACATAGACATCCGTCATCACTTCTTGAGAGACCACGAACTCAAAGGAGATATCGCAATTCGCCATGTGAGCACCGAAAAGCAACTAGCCGATATCTTCACCAAGCCTCTCGATGAGTCAAGGTTTTGTGCTTTGCGTAGTGAGCTAAACATTCTCGATTCTCGTAACTTGATTTGAATTCCAGCACACATGCAATCTGTTTGAGACACTAGATTGACATAGGAAAAGTTTGTGAAAACTTTCATATTGTGTTTCAAAAGTTTTCAAATTCTAATCCGAAATTCAATGCCATAGTTCCGTATTGATGATTTGTCCCCGGCAATGAATTTTGGTGTCTCTGTGATCAAATTTGAGGAGAAATAAGTCAAAAGTGGCAATATATATGCGGGGGACGGTCGGGTGCGGCAATGCCGCGTGTCTGCTTGCGCCGGTGCAGCGCAAGGCAGCGATGCGCGCCCTAGCGCTTGGCGGTGCGCGCCTAGGGTTGCCCCGACCGCCTCCCGTCCGAACCGCTTTTGGGCCAAATCTTTTCTTCTTTCCTTTTCTACCCCCGGCCCAACCGGTTTTCTCTTCTCCTCCGCGCCCCCCCCCCGCCGCGCTCCTTCTTTTCTTCCCGAAGTGAGGAGGAAGAGCCCGCCACCCGCCGCCGCCGCCTCCGCCGCCGCCTTGGCCCGCGCGCCCGGCGGTGCCGTCGCCGCGCCGCCGCCCGCCATCTTCTTCTTCGTCTCCGGCCGGCCCCCAAGCCTTCTCCCCGAGCGCTTTCTCTTCTTTCCCCTTCAATCAACGAGGTACAACCTAACCCTAACCATGAACTCTTTGCCCGATCTATGGATTGAGTAGAAATTTCTCTTGGATTTGTGTTGATTAGTGATGTATGAACACTAGGAAAGTGATTTGGTGGTTTGGAATCAATAAATTTCGTGTTTTAATTATTTAAGTGATTTAGAGGATGAGGATGTTGGTGACCCCAACATGAAACCTAACGGTTTCTTGCTGATTCAAACAAAGATAAGCTTCTCATCAGCACTTATCAAATTAAGATGGGAAATTGGTTGATTTGAAATACCAAAGAAATATTTTACTAGAGTTCATAACTATGTTGAATCCATGGGAAATTTCTCTTGTTTTAAGATTTGGATTATGAAATTGTGATAGGCATGTATATTGAGTCGATAGATGTGTTAGAAAGGTATTGAAAAGTAGAAATTGATGATTTGAGCAAGGGGAGCGGCGGTGCGCGTGCATGGCGCGGCGATGCCATGCATGCGGCAGCGTCCTCCTCGCCTCTCTGTACGCTGCTGCCCCGTGATTTCACCCCGACGACTTGCTCTTGTCATCAATTTTCACTTTTCTAATCTTTCTCCTACATATGTTTGGACAATGCATACTATTCTTGGCGGTTTCTTACCATAATCCTATCTTTGACATAGATGGACCCCCGGAAGTGATCCCCATGGCAAGAAAAAGCGGAGGGTCAAAGTGATTGACGTGAAGAGGGGCGGAGGAAGGAAGAATCAACAGGCACATGGCGGGAGGCGGTGGAGCAGGCTCGAGCTTATCGAGGAGCAGAAGAAGAAGCAGTATGGGTACACCATTGTACCCGCAGTGAACAAGGCACTCCGATCACCCCTTAGTGTTTGATAAATGGCTACATGCAAAGCAGTTTGAGGGTGTGTTTGAGATGACTACTCCCGCCAATGACCCACCAATTCCTGTAGCCGCTATTTGAAGAAGCAAAGGAAGGTTGCGGATGCAAGAGCTATAAATGTCTATGCGTAAGAGCAAATAGAAGGCATTGATGAGAGGTTTTGGGCAGCTTTTTCATTCAAACTTCTACTTGACAAATCCTTCTCCACTCCACCAAGAGCAAGATCACTACCATGCACTACATTGATTTTGAGAGGATGAGAGATAGGGAGGAGGATGCCTTTGATGAAGCCATAGAAGCATGTGAAAAGTTTGAGTTTACGTGACATCATGTCTTTCGTGCATGATTGGAATGAAGAGATCCTTAGTCGGTTTCATGCCACCTACTACCGGGACAGCCCATCCGACACTATTCACTCGGATGACGACGGGAGGCACTACGAGTTGACTTTGTCACATTCTCGTCGATACTTGGCTTTGGGGCTGATCACGTGGGAGTACACCGACATACATGAGATTGACCCCATTGATGCCAAGGCCATCGAAACTTCTTTGGGCGATCCCGCACTCCTTGGGAGAAGGAAGGGGTTGAAGGATTTCTTCTATGTGATGAACAACCTCTCGCAGTGCACTATTGATCCAAAGGATGGAGCAAACCTTCGACATCAATGGCTATGCTAGGAACTTACTTGCTCATTTCAGAATGATGAAACTTTCAATGTTGGAAAGTTCATTTGGAGACAAATAGCCAATGCTATGGATGATGCTAGGAGGAACCTCGCCATATGCTCCCTACATCATGTTCATGATTGAGAGGGTTTCGGGAACATCTATCCCAAGGACTGCTTTCACACACGTCTACAACATAGAGAAGACCCATGGCTTGGATGGTGGGAAGACTAGTGGCGGGGCAAGACCCTCGGCCAGGAGGCACCTCACCGGCGAGAGGACTTGGAGGAGCCATCTAGCTCTAGGCCCGGGAGGCACAAAGAAGTCCAAGGGGAAGATGAAGAAGTGGCTCAAGGCAATCTTTGGACATTGCTCATATGCTTCTCGGCGACCTATGAGCTACGCAGGGGAGGTGAGACAGGGCCTTCAAGAGTGTCGTGGAGAAGCAAGGACTCCCGGTTCCTCCGTCTATCCCTAGACCACCTCGGTAGACACCGACCTTCCGAGCTTTCACCACTAGCAGCTCGGATCGACTTGTCCGACATGCTTGGTTCGATTGCGCCAGCCAGATTCCAGCTCGACGCTCCACTCGCCGCCCCACGCAGCCGGTGCCACTATCTCGAGAGGAGGACGAGGACACCGCTTCTAGCAAAGGCGGGGACACCAAAGGAGGAGTGACTCCACTCTTCTTTCTTTTCTTTTCTATGATTTTTTGGTGCTTGACGCCAAAGGGGGAGAAAATTAGAAGAAATGAGGGGGGGTCAAACTTTTCGACGCGCCGAGATGGTTTCGGATGGAGCAGCAAAGCAGATTTTTAGAGTTTAGATCTTTTGAGAGTAGCTTGTTAGGTGTGAGTTTGAGAGAAACTCTATTTTATGTAATAATGCCACCTATGACTTGTTATTTCTCGGATTTGGTCGTTTGATTGCTTAAACTCGCTTTTATATATCTTGCTTCGCTTGGTTTAGTTTGTTAATCATGTCACATATGCCGTGGTTTGATGTTTTACATTTGTCTTTTATGCCGATAGGCGCGGCAGTGCGGCCGCACTCGGCGCTTGGCAAAGCAGCGCACACATCGCCACGCATGCACATAATTGCCGTGTGCTTTAGTTCATTATCTTGTCATATGCATCACGGATATATTTGTATGACACTATTTAAGCACCCCACAAAGAATCATGGATGTAGGGGAGGTCTTCCACCACTTCTAAATGTGTGATGTGACTTCCATGTCAAAATGAGAATTCAAATCTCCCCACACATTTAGGGGAGGCCTTACTACACCTAAAATATGTGAAAATTGACTTTTCATGTCAATATTGAGAATTCAAATCTCACTTACATATTTGGGTAAAGGGCTCTACATCCATGATCTTCGTAATCTAAGTTTGACTTTACATCTTATGTAAGCTCTAATTTGGTTGTCATCAATCACCAAAAAGGGGGAGATTGTAAGTGCAATCAAGCTCTAAGTGGGTTTTGGCGTTGATGACCACCGAATTAGGGGACTAATGAGATTTACGAAGATGACATGCGGGATTAAAATATGGAGTTGGTGAACAGTCCAAAGGTACCAAATACGCTAGACAATGGTGTTTTCCGGATCAAGGCGTTTAAATTACTTTATGTTTTGAATCTTGAGTTTAGGAAATGCCGTACTATTAAGAGGGATCATAGGATTCTCGGGTATCCGTGGACCAAGTGCTCTAAACATCAAATCCGCACACCACACACAACTCCAGCCCCGACCACCAAAGAAATCACCGTGTTTCACACTTCGCCGTCAGTCGGGCGCGGGCACAGGCGCAAAGAATGGTGCGGCAAGCAATAAGCGCCCTACGCGGCGAGCAGCCGCAGCGTGTCGGCAAGGCGGCAAAGCCACACTTAATCGCATTGGGTCCGTGGGGGTATAAATACCCATTCTACCCCTCCCCAACGGTCACCCGGCTCACTTTCTTCTTCCTCCCGACCGAACAGCCAGAGACCACCTTTTGCTCTCTCTCACCTCCATTGAAGCACCTTGAGCTCCCCACTCAATCTCTCACTTCCCACCTGGGATTCTTGAGGGAAACAAATGCAAACTTCGATTGGAGACCGGATCTACGACTTCCCCCACTCAAAAGAGCATTTGGTTCACGTTTGGCCGAACCCTAGGGTTCTTTACTCTTGGAGCTTGCTCCTAGACGGCTAGGGCGTCGCCCTTGAGCTTGCCCCCTTCGTGTGGCAGCCTTGGGAGGTTTGTAACCTCGATCTACAAAGAATACATTACCCCACATCTCTAGGGTTAACTCCCTAGACTTGTGAACGAGGGAAAAAGCAAGCCTGTGGGCAAGCTAAGCCTTGTGTGGCAACCTCAACAACGTGGACGTAGCCCACCGTGGTGGCGCGGTGAACCACGGGTCAAATCCTTGTGTCACCTTGTCTCATTACTTTTGTTGCATATTTGTCTTGTGAGAAAGGGCTTCGACCCGATCTACTTTGTGGCAAGGTTTCCGCCCAAGCTTAGCTTGTGTTTTGTGAGATACATGTGTGCGGAACCTAGGTGAATCATCATCAAGCAAGTGCAAGCTCACGTATTCACCTCGAGGTCACTTCGCGGAAGTGACCCGCGGCAAGCAGCGCCCGTGGACGCGCGGCAAAGGTCGCGCCCACCGCACCAGAGAAGTCCATTCTCTCTTTACGCCTCCTTCAGTCAGCTTTGTGCGGCAAGGTGCCGCCCTACTACGCGGCAAAGGCCGCGCCGTAGTTATCCGACAAAGGTGCTTAAAGTTTTAACAGTCGATTTTCAAGGGTTAAGCCTATTCACCCCCTCTAGGCTTCCATCGATCCTACAAGTGGTATCGAGCTAGGTTACTTCGCATACGCTTCACCGCTGAAGTATGGAGGCACCGGAGGGATCGAACAAAGGAGGCAAGTCCACCGTCGCCGGTGGAAGAGCCGAGGCCGCAAGAATGAAGCTTTCTCTTGGTACGGCTAGCGAGAGCACCATCAAGGGTGACGCTACCGATCCCGAGAGAAAGGCCGCTAGACAAGCACGGCGAGCCGCAAGAAGAAGACAAGAGCGAGAAAGGAAGAAGCTAGAAGAGCAAGCTAGCTTGAAGCTCGCCGAGAAGCTCCAAAGAAAAGAGCAAAGAAAGATGATCCGTGAGGCAAGGGCTGCTAGAAGGGCAGCTAGAGAAAAGCAAAGGCAAGAAGAAGAAGCGAGTCAAGTGAGCTATCAAGTAGTCCAAGATGGAGATGATGATGTCTCCTACAACAAGAAGAAGAAGAAGGAAAGCAAGAAGGAGGAGGGCAGCGTCAACAACAACAAGTTTGTCGCCATCTCTTTCAATTATTCTTCTTATTTGACTAACCGCGACAAGAAGTCATACATCAATGTTCCCGTGGGGAAGTTGCCCAAATTTGATGGGACCAACTATGCCAAATGGAAACACTTGATGAGGGCTTACCTTGAAGCACTTCACCCCGGTCTTTGGGAAGTTGTGTGTAGTGGATTTCAACCACCTAAGGTGAACCCAAAGGCGCCAACAAATGAAGAGCTAGCTGCTGCCCACATCAATGGTCAAGCTACAAGCATACTCCTAAGTGCTCTAGAAGGAAATGAGTACAATAGGGTGATGAATGTCAACATTGCAAAGAAGATTTGGGACACCTTGGTGCTTGCACATGAAGGTGTTGACAAAGTGAGAAAAGCAAAGATTGACATGTTGAAGGCAAAGCTCAATCGGTTTGTGATCATTGATGGTGAGGGTGCACAAGAAATGTTTGATAGGTTGATGGTCCTAGTTGGCAAGATTAGAGGATTTGGAGATGAGGATCTTGATGACCACACGGTTGTCAAGGTTATGCTAGAGGCCTACACACCTAGGAATCCCACCGTGGTAACCTTGATTAGAGACAAGAAGAAGTTTGAGCACTTTACACCCAATGATGTGCTTGGAAGGTTGATCACTCATGATATGCAAATGGAAGAAGCAAATGAGAGAAAGAAGCTTGGTGAGTTGCAAGCCAAGCTTGAGGGCATCAAGATCAAGGATGTTGCTCTAAAGGCATCCAAGACAAGCAAGTCATGCTCATCACACAAGACAAAAGGCAGCAAGCAAGCATCCATAAGTCAAGACAAGGAAGTGAAGAAGATGCAAGAAAATATTGATGAAATCTCTTCCTCAAGTGATGATGAAGATGATGGGGCTGATTACGAGAAGATTGATGATATGGCCCTATTCATGAAGAAGTATGGGAAGGGGATGAAGGCAAATGGCTACAAAATGGTGCAACGAAGATTCCCAAACAAGAAAAAGAGAACTTGCTTCAATTGTGGCAGCACCGAACACTTTGTTGCCGATTGTCCACATGAGAACAAGAACAACAAATACAAGAAGGACAATGGCAAAGATAAGAAGCAAGACTACAAGAGAAGGGGAAGGAACATGGGTGAAGCTCACATCGGTCATGAGTGGGACTCAACCAAAGAGACAAGTGAAGAGGAGATTCACATTGCAACATTTGCCATGCAAGAAACCTCTACACCCAAGCTCTTCAACAACATGTCCGATGATGAGGATGAGGACCTTGACTCCACTCATGTTTGTCTCATGGCCAAGCATGAGAAGGTAAAAACTAAATCCAAACCCTCTCCCTCTCTTAGTGATGAATCTAGTGATCTTAGTGAAAGCTCTAGTGAAGATGAATCTAGTGATGATGAAGAATATGTTAGACTCACCAAGAACCTAGATCCTAAAACTAGAAGCTTTCTTGCTCAACTAATGGCGGACTTAGAAAGTACCCAAGCGAGTTGGCAACTAGAGATAGTCAATTGGATAGACTTGAAAAACTCTATGTTGACAACAAGGATGCTCTTGTAGCTGAGAGGAGTGAGGTGGCTGCCTTGCAAAAGAGCCTAGCTAATGAGCAAGGAGACCATGCTCTCACAAAGAAAGCTATGGTTGCCCTAAATGGGAAGTATTGTGACTTGCAAAACAAGCACAAAGAGCTTGAAGCTCAATATAGCCTTCTTTGGGAGAGCAACTCACATCTCTCAACCACAAAGGATACTTCTACTCCCTCCACTAGTCAAGGTTGTGGTAAATGCTATAATGTTGATATGAATGTTTATACCACTAACCTTGCCAACATGAAAGCAATGGAGAAAGAGATCACTAGGCTCACGGCTATGGTGAGAAAAGAAGGTGAAAACAAAGAAAGCCACAAGTGAGCAATAAAGTTGAGGCTCCAAAAGAAGCCCAATTACATTGATGGGAGAAATCCAAGAATCAAGGATGGACTTGGACACAAACAAGGAAACAAGACCAATGGTCGAAAGATGATCAATGGTGTTGAATGTGTAAAATTCTTGAGCAAAGGCACGTAGGTACAGAGAGACCCGCACACAGAGCGCCGGACACAAGCCAACCCGAAGCTGCACCGATCGCCACACGCGGCAAAGGCCGCTGAGGACGGCGGCAAAGGCAGCGCCCCCAACTAAAGGGAAGGTCACCTACACCGCCTCTCAAATGAATAGACCCAAGAAGAGGGTCCAAAAGGCTGTGAAGAAGGTCCGTAAGTCGAAAATCTTGTCCGGGCTACTCCAAGAAGCTACTCCTATCAATGGAAGGCTAAAGCAAGCAAGTTAGACTCAAATCCTTGCTTTGAAGTGAAGGCAAACAGCAAGGGGGAGGTGTTTGCAAAATACTTGGGCAAAGGAAAAGAAACTTTATTGCAACACCTCTATATGGGTTCCCAAAGTTCTTGTGACTAAGGTAAAAGGTCCCAAGAATCTTAGGGGACCTAAACTTGTGAACTAAACTTGTTTTGCAGGCATACTCCTCCGGTGGGTCAAGTTGGGTGTTTGACAAATGGGCCGCATAAATCATATGACCGAGAAAGGAGTATGTTCTCATCATATTCCCAAACCAATGACGATAGGAATAACATAAGGTTTGGAAATGATGATGTGAGAAGTGTGATCGGTCTTGGTAACGTTGCTATCACAACCGAGCATAATATTTCGTATGTATTGCATGTTGATTCGTTGGGATACAACTTGTTGTCGGTCTCACAATTGTGTGAGAAAGGCTACAATTGTCTCTTTACGGATGTTGGTGTGGAAGTCTTTCGCAGAAGGATTCCTCTCGTTGTCTTTACAGAAAACTCAAGAATAAGCTTTACTTAGTTGATTTCAACAAAAGTGAGGCTAAGCTTGATACCCGCCTAATGGCAAAATCTAGCATGGGCTGGTTATGGCATCGCCGCCTCAGCACATGTTGGCATGAGGAACTTGGCCAAACCGCAGAAAGACAACCACATCATTGGACTAACAAACATTGACTTTGACAAAGACAGATATGTGGACCTTGCCAAGCCGAAAAGCAAGTAGGTGCACCTCACCCACCAAAGAGCTTGATGACCACTACTCAACCCTTGGAGTTGATACACATGGATCTCTTTGGACCGGTGGGCCTACCTTAGCATCGGGGTAACAAATATGGACTTGTTATTGTTGATGATTATTCCCGCTTCACTTGGGTTTTCTTTGTCTTTGATAAGTGCCAGTACAAGAGAAGGTGAAGACATTCATCAAGAGGGCACAAAGAGAATTTGATCTTCCCGCCAAGAGAATAAGAAGTGACAATGGGACCGAATTCAAGAACACCCAAGTTGAAGAGTATCTTGATGAAGAGGGCATCAAGCATGAATTCTCACCGCATATACCCCTCAACAAAATGGTGTAGTAGAGAGGAAGAACCGTACACTCATAGAGATGGCAAGGACAATGCTTGATGAGTACAAGACTTCGACATCTTTTGGTGCGAAGCTATCAACACCGCTTGTCATGCCATCAACCGCCTCTATCTACACAAGAAACTCAAGAAGACTTCATATGAACTCTTAACCGTAACAAGCCAAAGGTGTCATACTTTAGGGTGTTTGGGTGCAAGTGTTTCATTTTGAACAAAAGGCCCCGAACCTCTAAGTTTGCACCTAAAGTTGATGAAGGTTTTCTTCTTGGTTACGGATCAAATGAGCATGCCTATCGTGTTTTCAATCAAACCTTGGGTAGGGTTGAGATCACTATAGATGTGACATTTGATGAATCTAACGGCTCTCAAGTAGAGCAAGTTGATCAAAGTGTTGTAGGAAAGGAGGATCCACCTTGTGAGGCAATCAAGCAACTAGCTATTGGTGACATAAGGCCTCAAGAAGATCAAGCAAATGAAGAGGAGGATCCACCGCTTGTTGCCGCACAAGATTCCGCCGACGCACTCAAAGACCAAGTGCAAAGACACACACCGCCGGAAGTGCCCAAATACAAGCAGCCGCGACAAACGCTACGCAAGCAAAGGCCACCCACCTACCTCGCAGCAATCGATCCACCTACATCACCCATTCAACCACTTGATCTTGCACCAATACTTGAAGCTAATGATGAATATGATGAAGATCAAGAAGAACAAGTCAAGGCGTTGATCACCCACGACTCACGATTAAACGGTTCAACGGATCATCCCGCTGACAACATCCTTGGGAGTCTTCGAAAGGGAGTGACCACTGATCTCATTTAGCCGCCGCCAACATTTCTCGCTTGTTTCTTCTTTGGAACCGCAGAAAAGTAGATGATGCTCTCAAGGATCCGGATTGGGTGTTGGCCATGCAAGAAGAGCTCAACAACTTCAAGAGAAATGAAGTTTGGGAGTTGGTGGAAAGACCCAAGACTAACATCATTGGTACCAAGTGGGTCTTCCGCAACAAGCAAGATGAAGATGGGTTGGTGACAAGAAACAAGGCAAGATTGGTGGCTCAAGGCTTCACTCAAGTAGAGGGCTTGGACTTTGATGAAACCTATGCACCGGTGGCAAGACTAGAAGCACCGCATTCTTCTAGCCTTCGCTGCCCATCATGACTTCAAGCTGTACCAAATGGATGTCAAAAGTGCATTCCTCAATGGTCCACTACAAGAGGAAGTATATGTTGAGCAACCACCCGGTTTTGAAGACCCCAAGTTTCCCAACCACGCCTACAAGCTCCATAAGGCGCTCTATGGGCTTAAGCAAGCACCTAGAGCATGGTATGAATGCCTTAAGGAATTCTTGCTCAAACAAGGCTTTGAGATAGGCAAAGCCGAATCTACTCTCTTCACTCACAAAGTTAGCAATGATTTATTTGTATGCCAAATATATGTCGATGACATAATATTTGGTAGCACTAACAATGTGTATGTTGAGCAATTTAGTAGGACAATGACCAAGAGATTTGAGATGTCCATGATGGGTGAGCTCAAGTACTTCCTCGGGTTTCAAGTCAAGCAAATGGAGGAAGGGACATTCATTTGCCAAACAAAGTACACCCACGATATGCTAAAGAAGTTTGACATGGTGAAGGCCAAGCCTATCAAAACACCAATGCCAAGCAATGGACATCTTGATCTTGATGAGGAGGGTCCAAGCCGTGGACATGAAGGTATATCGCCCATGATTGATCCCTACTTTTACCTTTGTGCATCTAGGCCGGACATAATGCTTAGTGTGTGTATGTGTGCTCGTTTTCAAGCTAATCCAAAGGAATGTCACTATGTGGTCTGTTAAGAGAATCTTGAGATACTTAGTACACACTCCTAACCTTGGCTTGTGGTATCCCAAGGGTTCCAAGTTCAATCTACTTGGCTATTCGTGATTCGACTATGCCTAAGCAAAGTAGATAGAAAAAGCACTTCGGGACATGTCAATTCCTTGACGGTCCTTAGTGTCTTGGAGCTCTAAGAAGCAAAATTGTGTAGCCCTTTCCACCGCCGAGGCCGAGTATGTTGCAGCCGGGCGCATGTTGTGCTCAACTACTTTGGATGAAGCAAACCTTAAAAGATTACGGATGTCATTTCACAAAGATACCTCTTCTTTGTGACAACGAGAGTGCCATCAAACTCGCAAATAACCCGGTAGCACACTCTAGAACAAAACACATAGACATCCGTCATCACTTCTTGAGAGACCACGAACTCAAAGGAGATATCGCACTGCCATGTGAGCACCGAAAAGCAACTAGCCGATATCTTCACCAAGCCTCTCGATGAGTCAAGGTTTTGTGCTTTGCGTAGTGAGCTAAACATTCTCGATTCTCGTAACTTGATTTGAATTCCAAAGCACACATGCAACTGCTTGAGACACTAGATCGACATAGGAAAAGTTTGTGAAAACTTTCATATTGTGTTTCAAAAGATTTTTCAAATTTAATCCGAAATTCAATGCCATAGTTCTCAGTATTGATGATCTGTCCCCTCGGCAATGAATTTTGGTGTCTCTTGTGATCAAATTTGAGGAGAAATAAGTCAAAAGTGGCAATATATATGCAGACAAAGAGTCGGGTGCGGCAATGCCGCAGGTCCCCCGCACGGGCAAGCAGCCGCAGCCACGGCAAGGTCAGCGCCCCAGCGCGGGCAAAGGCCGCGCCTAGGGTTGCCCGACCGCCTCTCAAACGAACCGCTTTTTGGGCCAAATCTTTCTTCTTTTTCCTTTTCTACCCCCGCCCAACCGGTTTTCTTCTTCTCCTCCGCCCCGACCCCGCCCCACGCGCCCCTTCTTTTCTTCCCCCGAGCGTGAGGAAGAGCGCCGCCACCGCCGCCGCCGCCGCGCCGCCGCCGTCGGCCGCCGCGCCCCGCGGTGCCGCGGCCGCCGCCCGCCGCCCCCATCTTCTTCGCCTCCGGCCCCCCCGCCCCTTCTCCCCGAAAGCAGCTCTCTTCTTTCCCCTTCAATCAACGAGGTACAACCTAACCCTAACCATGAACTCTTTGCCCGATCTATGGATTGAGTAGAAATTTCTCTTGGATTTGTGTTGATTAGTGATGTATGAACACTAGGAAAGTGATTTGGTGGTTTGGAATCAATAAATTTTCGTGTTTTAATTATTTAAGTGATTTAGAGGATGAGGATGTTGGTGACTCCCCAACATGAAACCTAACGGTTTCTTGCTGATTCAAACAAAGATAAGCTCTCGTCAAAGCACTTATCAAATTAAGATGGGAAATTGGTTGATTTGAAATACCAAAGAAATATTTTACTAGAGTTCATAACTATGTTGAATCCATGGGAAATTTCTCACAATTTTAAGATTTGGATTATGAAATTGTGATAGGCATGTATATTGAGTCGATAGATGTGTTAGAAAGGTATTGAAAAGTAGAAATTGATGATTTGAGCAAGGGGGAGCGGCAAAGGTAAGCCGCATGCATGACACGCAAGCAAAGCCGCATGCGCGCGGCAAAGCCCGTGCCCCTCGCTACAGCAATTTCGCAGCCCGTGATTTCACCCCTCGACAGCCTTGCTCTTGTCATCAATTTTCACTTTTCTAATCTTTCTCCTACATATGTTTGGACAATGCATACTATTCTCGAAAGCGCTTACCATAATCCTATCTTTGACATAGATGGACCCCCGAAGTGATCCCCATGGCAAGAGAAAGCAGAGGGTCAAAGTGATTGACGTAAGGGGCAGAGGAAGAAAGAATCAACATGGCAGAGGCAAAGCAGGAGCAAATTGAAGCCATCGAGGAGCAAAAAGAAGAAGAAGATGGGTACACCATTGTACCCACAGGGAACAAGGCACCTGCATCACCCCTAGTGTTTGATAACAGCCTACATGCAAAGAGAGTTGAGGGTGTGTTTGAGATGACCGCCCCCTCGCCAATGACCCACCAATCCTCGTAGCCGTTATTTGAAGAAGCAAAGGGAGGTTGCGATGCAAGAGCTATAAATGTCTATGCGTAAGAGCAAAATAGAAGGCATTGATGAGAGGTTTTGGGCAGCCTTTTCATTCAAACTTTTACTTGACAAATCCTTCCCACTCCACCAAGAGCAAGATCACTACCATGCACTACATTGATTTTGAGAGGATGAGAGATAGGGAGGAGGATGCATTTGATGAGGCCATAGAAGCATGTGAAAAGTTTGAGTTTACACAGACATCATGTCATTCGTGCATGATTGAATGAAGAGATCCTTAGTCCGGCTTCATGCCACCTACTACCGGGACAGCCATCCGACACTATTCACCGGATGACGATGAGAGGCACTACAGAGTTGGACTTTGTCACATTCTCGCCGATACTTGGCTTTGGGGCTGATCACGTGGAGTACACCGACATACATGAGATTGACCCCATTGATGCCAAGGCCATCGAAACCGGCCGGGCTGATCCCGCACTCCTTGGGAGAAGGAAGGGGTTGAAGGATTTCTTCTATGTGATGAACAACCTCTCGCAGGTGCACTATTGATCCAAAGGATGGAGCAGCTTCTGACATCAATGGCTATGCTAGGAACTTACTTGCTCATTTCAGGAATGATGAAACTTTCAATGTTGGAAAGTTCATTTGGAGACAGCTAGCCAATGCTATGGATGATGCTAGGAGGAACCTGCCATATGCTCCTTACATCATGTTCATGATTGAGAGGGTTTCGGGAACATCTATCCCAAGGATTGCTTCCACACACGCCTACAACATAGAGAAGACCCATGGCTTGATGGTGGGAAGACTAGTGGCGTGGCAAGACCCTCGCCAGAGGCACCTCACCGGCAGAGAGGACTTGAGGAGCCCTCTAGCTCTAGGCCCGTGAGGCACAAAGAAGTCCAATCCAAGATGAAGAAGTGGCTCAAGGCTATCTTTGGGCATTGCTCATATGCATCTCGCAAGACCTATGAGCTTCGCAGGAGGTGAGAGACAGCCTTCAAGAGTGTCGTGGAGAAGCAAGGACTCCCGCCCTCCGCCTATCCTAGACCACCTCAAGACACCGACCTTCCGTAGCTTTCACCACTAGCAGCTCGATCGACTTGTCCGACATGCTTGGTTCGATTATGCCAGCCAGATTCCAAATCGACGCTCCACTCGCCGCCCACGCAGCCGCTGCTACTATCTCGAGGAGGACGAGGACACCGCTTCTAGCAAAGGGGGATGACACCAAAGTGAGGAGTGACTCCACTCTTCTTTCTTTTCTTTCTATGATCTTTTGGTGCTTGACGCCAAAGGGGAGAAAAATTAGAAGAAATGAGGGGGGTCAAACTTTTTCGACGCCCGAGATGGTTCGAGGATGGAGCAGCCAGCCAGATTTTTAGAGTTTAGATCTTTTGAGAGTAGCTTGTTAGGTGTGAGTTTGAGAGAAACTCTATTTTATGTAATAATGCCACCTATGACTTGTTATTTCTGATTTGGTCGCTTGATTGCTTAAACTCGCTTTTATATATCTTGCCGCTTGGTTTAGTTTGTTAATCATGTCACATATGCCGTGGTTTGATGTTTCGCTGTGTCGTTTATGCCGATAGGCGCAAGAGCAGCCAAGCACTGGGCGCGCTGGCAAAGGTGCCGCGCACATCATCACATCGCATGCATAATTGCGTTGTGCTTTTTAGTTCATTATCTTGTCATATGCATCACGGATATATTTGTATGACACTATTTAAGCACCCCACAAAGAATCATGGATGTAGGGGAGGTCTTCCACCACTTCTAAATGTGTGATGTGACTTCCATGTCAAAATGAGAATTCAAATCTCCCACACACATTTAGGGGAGGCCTTACTACACCTAAAATATGTGAAAATTGACTTTTCATGTCAATATTGAGAATTCAAATCTCACTTACATATTTGGGTAAAGGGCTCTACATCCATGATCTTCGTAATCTAAGTTTGACTTTACATCTTATGTAAGTTTCTAATTTGGTTGTCATCAATCACCAAAAAGGGGAGATTGTAAGTGCAATCAAGCTCTAAGTGGGTTTTGGCGTTGATGACCACCGAATTAGGGGACTAATGAGATTTACGAAGATGACATGCAGGATTAAAATATGGAGTTGGTGAACAGTCCAAAGGTACCAAATACGCTAGACAATGGTGTTTCCTGATCAAGGCGTTTAAATTACTTTTATGTTTTGAATCTTGAGTTTAGGAAATGCCGTACTATTAAGAGGGATCATAGGATTCTCGGCATCTCGTGGACCAAGTGCTCTAAACATCAAATCCGCATACCACACACAACTCCAAGCCCCGACCACCAAAGAAATCACCGTGTTTCACACTTCTCACCGTCAGTCAAGGCGCCAAGCAGTCAAAGAATGGTGCGGCAAGCAAAAGCGCGCCTACGCGGCAAAGCACACGGTCGCTGCGGCAAAGGCCACACTTAATCGCACCGTTGGGTCCGTGGGGGTATAAATACCCATTCTACCCCTCCCCAACGGTCACCGCTCACTTTCTTCTTCCTCCCGACCGTAACAGCCAGAGACCACCTTTTGCTCTCTCTCACCTCCATTGAAGCACCTTGAGCTCCCCACTCAATCTCTCACTTCCCACCCGGGATTCTTGAGGGAAACAAATGCAAACTTCGATTGGAGACCGGATCTACGACTTCCCCCACTCAAAAGAGCATTTGGTTCACGCTTTGGCCGAACCCTAGGGTTCTTTACTCTTGAGCTTGCTCCTAGACGGCTAGGGCGTCGCCCTTGAGCTTGCCCCCTTCGTGTGGCAGCCTTGGGAGGTTTGTAACCTCGATCTACAAAGAATACATTACCCCACATCTCTAGGGTTAACTCCCTAGACTTGTGAACGAGGGAAAAAGCAAGCCGGTGGGCAAGCTAAGCCTTGTGTGGCAACCTCAACAACGTGGACGTAGCCCACCGTGGTGGCGCGGTGAACCACGGGTCAAATCCTTGTGTCACCTTGTCTCATTACTTTTGTTGCATATTTGTCTTGTGAGAAAGGGCTTCGACCCGATCTACTTTGTGGCAAGGTTTCGCCGCCTATAGCTTGTGTTTTGTGAGGTACTTGTGTGCAGAACCTAGGTGAATCATCATCAAGCAAGTGCAAGCTCACAGATCCACCTCGAGGTCACCTCGTGAAGTGACCCGCGGCAAGGTCGCCCGTGGACGCGGCAGATGCGCGCCCACCAGCCCGCAGAGAAGTCCATTCTCTGTTTTCTGCCTCCTTCTCGTCGCTTTTGTGCGGCAAAGGCCGCCCTACTCATGCGAGCTGCCGCGCCGTAGTGTACCGACAAAGGTGCTTAAGTTTTAACAGTCGATTTTCATGGGTTAAGCCTATTCACCCCCCTCTAGGCTTCCATCGATCCTACCGCCGCGCGCAAGGCGCACCCAAGCAACGGATTCGAATCCGGCAACGCACCCCCCGTGCCGACTCGCCAGAGGGCTCCCAGAACCCTAGACGCCGGGAAGATCCTTACCCAAGACACGCGGTCGCGGGATTCAAAAAACCCTAATCATCGAGAACGCGTCCGCACCCGTGATACCGGAAGGAGTACCCGTAATTCCGGGACGGAGACTTCAAATGAAACGCCGCGAGGAGAGCACGGGCCGACCTCCGCCGTCCCCACGGGAACGCTTATCCCACCTGACAATCACGCTGGAAGAGCGCATCCGCCGGGATGCCGCACGACCCCATCCCGCCTCCCTCGTCCGGCACGATTGGGGCCAGTCCCGAGAACGGGCGGAATCGCACTACCGTCCGGAGAACAGGGACTTCCTCCGCGCGTTCGGCCGCCCCCTCGAACCGGACGACGAGGACGATTATTATGACCCCACGCGGAATGCTTCAATGTAGAGATCCAGAGCAAGATGGTCGCCTCACCGGGACGCCTCCGACGAAGATGAGGCGGACGCACCGCCACGACGGGTCGCCGCCGGGCGCCCGCCAGCCTTCCGCCCCTGTCCGGCCTCCCGTAGCGGCGCCAGCGCCGCCGGCCGAATGCGCCACACCGGGATCTCGCAGGACCGCATCCGAGCGTAGTCCGCACGACCGACGACCGGAGCGTAACATCCAACGGAGCAAGCCCGGCCGCGCGGCAGCCCCAAGGGCGCCTCATGATCGCAACGGGCGGCGATGCGCGGACCTGACGGGTACCACCACTTCCCGACATAGCGGCCCCTGCTCTCAACAGAGCCACCCAACGTGGCGGCGGCCGCCATGCTGGTACGCGAAATGCCCGAACCCCACCGCCAAGGGAAGGCGCATTCGTGAGGGCCTACGACATCTCCTCGACAAAGGGCAGCCGTATAACAAAGCGAGAGCCCGCTTCCCGAGATCGGGCCGTGACATCACGACGACGAGAAGAGTCCGGGCGGAGTCGCCAGGGCTCCGCAGACCGAAGCGCAGCCGAGCCTCGCAAGGCCGGTCCGGAACGCCTAGATGACAACCGCGGCAACCGCCCGCCCGGGAGCGCATAGAAGACCCCCGCCAAGACCGCAACCGAGGTGCCCCCGACCTCGTGGACGAGATCGAAGCGACGGCGAAAGCCGCCACGGCGAGGCTCACCTCGGGCGGCAGGCAAGGCGAGACGCACAAGCACGCCGATCGACCGAGGGTACTCCCGGATCCACCGCCACACGGGCCTCACAAGGGATATCAGAGGGCACCACTCCCCTCGCGGCGCGCTTCAGGCCGCCCAACCACATCGAGAAGTACTCGAGAAACTCGTCCCGAGGTATGGTCGACCGACTATCGGCTAGCATGCCAGCTTGCTGGGGGCACACGATGAAAGGGTAATCATCGTAAATTTGCCCCCTCGTATCTCCGACTCAGCCTGTGGCCCGGGCGGAACATCTTCCACCGTACCTCATATCAAACCGGGCGCACTTGAGAGAACCTTCCGAGGTAATTTCCTGTGGCACGTACCAACGCCTGTGTAACTCATGGGACCTCCGAAACTGCCGTCGAAACCCGACGAGTCCCCGCGTGTGACTACATCCGGCGCTTCTCTAAGCAACGGACCGAGCTCCCTAATGTGACGGATTCTCGACGTCATAGGGCCTTCTTGGTCGCACCTCTGCCGCGTGATCTCGTGAAGAAGCCGGGCGCCGGACTCCAACCGAGGCAAACGAGCCGATGGACATCGCCACTAAGTTTGCTAGCGGAGAGGAGGCCGCCGGAGCTCGCTCAATCGTGGCCCCGCAAGGGAAAGCGCAGGAGGAGGAACCCGAGGGCTCCCACCGGGAGAACAAGAAGAAGAAGAAAAGGACAAGAGCCGCAAGGGCAAGGGCCGTGCCCTCAACGCGCACGACGAAAACATGGTGGCCGCGGTCGACCGCAGGGGCCAAGGCTCCGCCACAAGAAACCTTCGACAAGATGCTCAAGAAGCCGCGCTGTAAACCACAATTACCCTGGCCAAGCATACCGGAGAATGCAAAACGGTGCGCAAACACTTCGCCAAACTCAGGGCCATTCCGAGGAGGAGGAGGAAGAAGCGCCCGAGGGCAATCCCGGGTGACCGGGGTTTCCCGAAGGTGAACAATCGCTTCATGATCTTCGGCGGCAACACCAAAGAACATGTCGGTACGGCAACGCAAGAAGGAGCGACGGAGGTGTACGCGACCGAGCCGGTAATCCCGGCCGCGCAAAGTGGTCGGACCAAGCCATCACCTTCGACCGCCGGATCACCCGGCACATCCCAAACCCGGGCTTATCCATTGGTGGTGGATCCCATCATTGGCAATACCCGCTCACCAAGGTCCTCATGGACGGAGGAAGCAGCCTCAACCTCATCTACGAGGAAACGCTGACCTCCCTGGAGTGGACAAGTCCAAGATCCGCCCAGAGGGCCGGCATTCAACGGCGCCGCCCCCGGCAAGCAACCGGCCCCTCGGCAGATCGACCCACCGGGTCCGCGTCGGGGACCCTCGAACTTCGTGCAAGAGACTCTCACCTTTGAGATCCTTGGAGTCCGGGTACATACCACGCACTCCTCTGGGCGGCCTTGCTATGCCAAATTCATGGTCGTCCCGAACTATACCTACCTCAAGCTCAAGATGCCAGGCCAAAGGGTGTCATCACGACAGCCCTTCGCACCTCACGCATATGGAGTGCGACGTGGAGAGCGTGGAGTACGCCGAGGCACTTCGCCATTGCCGAGGCACTCATTGCCGACGCGAAGAGAAGCTTTGACGAGATCGCAAATCGAGCACGAGGCCAAGCGCCGCGCTGGGAGCTTCGAGCCCTCCCCCTGGCACCAAGAAGATCCCACTCGATCCCAAGCAACCAAGGAGAAGCTACCGACTATCGCCCGAGCCGGATCCGAAATAGGGAAGCAAAGCTCGTCGACTCCTCCGTGCGAACGCCAAAACGTTTGATGGGGACCCTGACATGCCAGCATACCGAGGGATGTCGCCGAGCACTCCCTAGACATCCGACCGGCTCAAAGCTCAAAATACAGCGCTTGCGCCGTTTTGATGACGCCAAGCGGAAGATCATCGGCGAGGAGATCCACAAGCTACGTGAGGCCGGATTTATAAAAGAAGTATTCCACCCCGAGTGGTTAGCTAATCCTCGTATTTGTAGAGAAAAAGAATGGGAAATGGCGGATGTGTGTGGACTACACTAGTCTCAACAAAGCATGTCCGAAAGTTCCCTTTCCTTTACCTCGAATCGACCAGATTGTCGACTCCACCGCTGGGTGCGAGACTTTGTCCTTTCTCGATGCATACCCGCTACCATCGATCAAAATGAAAGAGTCCGACCAACTCGCGACTTCGTTCATAACACCCTTCGGGATGTATTGCTACCTCACAATGCCTTTCGGGCCGAGGAACGTCGGGCAACATACCAGCCGCATGCAAATCATCTTCGAGAACTCATCGGGAGATTGTGGAAGCCTATGTCGACGACATAGTGGTAAAATCCAAGAAAACGTCGGACCTCGTGAGAGACCCTGGGAAACCTTCGAGTGCCTAAACAAGAAGGGAGTCAAACTCAACCTCGAAAAATGCGTATTTGGGGTCCCCCGAGGATGCGCTGTTTCATCGCCTCTCAACGAGGCATCGAAGCAAACCCAACCAAGGTTGACGCGATCACGAAGATGGGGCCAATCCGAGACCTCAAAGGAGTTCGAAGGTCATGGGCTGCCCGGCTTCACTAAGCAGTTCATCTCCCGCCCCTCGAGGAAAGGGGCCTTCCCTCCATCGGCAAGACTCGAGCACTTTGCCCGACCCCGAGGGCCGAAGAAGCCCTCGGCAACCTCAAGAAGCTCCCTCGACTAGTCCACCAATCCCGGTGCCACCAAACCCGAGAGAGACCTTGCTCCTCTACGTCACGCCCACTACCCGTAGTCGAGCACGGTGGTCGTAGTAGAGCGGGAAGAGGGCACACGTTGCCGCTCAACGCCCCGCTTACTTCATCGAAGTACTTTCCGACACCAAGACTCGATACATCGCAGATGCAAAAACCGGCTATATGCTATCGTACCGACGCGAAGAAAACTTTGCCACTACTTCCTCGCGCACCCGCCTGCCGTGGTATCCTCATTCCCCTGGGAGATCATCCAGAACCGAGAAGCCACAGAAGAGTGGCGAAGTGGGCGGTGGAGCTCATGGGCGAGACGATATCGTTCCTGCCCTCGTAAGGCAATAAAGTCTCAAGTCTTGGCCGATTTTGTGGCCGAATGGATCGATACACAATTACCCCCGGCGCCCATCCAAGCCGAGTGTTGGACCATGTACTTCGATGGGTCCATGATGAAGACAAAAAAGGGTGCCGGTTTGCTTTTCATCTCACCCCCTTGGGGTTCACACAAGGTATGCCATCCGGTTGCATTTCCCCGCTCCAACAACGTCGCGAATACGAGGCGCCGATCAACGGTCTTAGGATCGCGGTTAGCCTCGGGATCCGACGGTTGGAAACCGGGGGGTTCTCAACCGGTTATTGACCAAGTCATGAAGGCCTCGGCCCGCCACGACCCCAAGATGGAAGCATACCGCCGAGAAGTGCGCAAACCGGAGGAAAGGTTCCACGGGCTTGAGCACAAGCACACCTCAAGGCGTTACAATGAAGCCGCGGACGAACTCGCCAAGGTCGCGGGGCGACCCGAGGTACCGCTTCCCGAACGTTCTCACCCAAGATCTTAATGAGCCCCGGTCGTACACACGCCTTGAAATACCCTCGGGGCTCCTCGGAGACGACTCGTAACAAGCCGCGTGCCGGCTATGGCGGTGCTTCACAAGTCCCCCGACCGAGAGAGCCTCTATGGGAATACCTATCCCAAGGAGAATTACCCGAGGATAAGACCGAGGTTTCGCCGACCGGCCCGGGCGGGCAAAATCCTTCGCGCTTATTGGAGACAAAAAGAACTCTACAAGAAAGGAGCCTCGAGTATACATGCGATGCATACCCTGGCGGAAGGCGTAGATTTGCTCGAAGACACCCACAAAGGGGAGTGTGGCCATCATGCCGCACCGAGGACTCTTGTCGGTAAAGTCTTCGCACAAGGCTTCATCGCCCTCGGTGGTACGGGGACGCCGAATGAAGTTGTGCGCATCCGCAAGGGATGTCAATTTTACGCACGCAAGACACATCTTCCAAAGACAAGCCCCCGCACCATACCTCCGACATGGCCATTTGCAGTATGGGGCTCGACATGATTGGTCCCCGAAAAGGGCACCTGGAGGACACACTCACGCCCTAGTCGCCATCGACAAGTTCTCCAAATGGATCGGCCCGAGCTGTGGTGAACCCTCGCACGTAGGAAACGGTGAAGTTCTTTACGAACATCATTTCCGCTTTGGAGTCCCGAACTCCATCATCACGATAACGGAACCAACTTTGTGGGCAAGAAATTCCTCGACTTTGTGACGACTACGGCATCCGGGTCGACACCTCGGCCGTAGCCCACCCAAAGACCAACGGTCAAGTGGAGCGTGCCAATGGCATCATCTTGCAAGGCCTCAAACCAAGGATCTTCAATCGGCTAAACCAGTATGGGAAGAGGTGGCACCAAGA
The DNA here is from genome assembly GCA_015847255.1 of Hyparrhenia diplandra. NCBI lineage: Eukaryota > Viridiplantae > Streptophyta > Magnoliopsida > Poales > Poaceae > Hyparrhenia > Hyparrhenia diplandra. Next base: position 74,284 of record JADLZK010000290.1, on the reverse strand, counting down.
GCTACCGTCGGTTCTATGGAGCCTTCGAACAATAAAAAGCCGAGCCACGGGTTTCACCCCATTCTTTCTAGTCTATGGAGCCGAGGCGATCTTACCCACAGACATTGAGTATGGGTCCCCAAGGCTGCGAGCCTACACCGAGCAGGGCAACCAGCAGGCAAGGCAAGATTCCATCGACCAAGTCGATGAGGCCCGAGATGTCGCGACTTCAATTCGGGCGAGATACCAACAAGCTCTTCGGAAGTATCACGCCAAGCGAGTGAAGCCTCGGGAGTTCCAAGTCAATGACCCCGCATCAGCCGAAGCAAGATAACAAAGGGCGTCACAAACTCACGCCACATTAGGAAGGGCCGTATTTCATCGCCGAAATACTAAGGCCCGTAACCTACAAGCTGAAGAACGAGAAGGGTGAAGTCTACTCCAACGCCCGGAACATAGAACAGACTACATCGTTTCTACCCTTAACCTCACACCGTAAGATTAAACACTTACGTTTTTCGCTCAATAAAAGATCTACATCTTTTATGAAGAGAAACTTCTTGTGCATACCTTAAGGGAGTCTTAGTCTCGCCCAAAGACAAGACTAAAACTCCCTCGGGGCTACACGGGGACCCCTCCTTTTTCTTTTTCAAACTTTTTCTTCAAAGAAAAAGTTCTCCTAGCAAGACACTGGATCGATCGCTTAAGTTGCGAAGGTCGCACACGCACGCATCCTAAGTGAGGTAGCCGAGCCAAGCGGATCGCCCCTAGTGACACCCGCCACGGGACCGCCCCCGTGGCATCCATGCTCACTATCTCGCGAGCGGAGAAAGCAAGCGACCCGCCACACAATAAACGAAAATTCGAGAGACGCAACACAATCATAAACGCATTCCGCCCAAGACACAAGGCCTCGGGCAGCACCATTGTTTATGTACATATTCCTTACCCATTTAACTTTTCATACAAGGGGAGATCGGGGCGTCGCGAGCCTCGTCCACCCGCACTTCACGACGGCGCCGAGGCAACATCCGCGGAGGCAACATCCTCGGCAATGCATCCCCCGGAGCGGACGCCAGCCCCATCGGCGCATCCTCCGGAGACGGCATCCCGCATCTCCGTGTCCGCCTCATAGCTTGATTCTATGGGGAATACGGAGGGCATACCTCGCCTTCAAAGCGGGAGGCTAAATGGCGCCGCAGGATCGCCCACGGTTATACAACTCCCGGTCTTGGCGGCATCGGCGGTATCCTTCCCTTCCCGGAAGTCGCCACGCCTCGCCATCCGAAAGCCGAGGAAGAAGCCCCCCCGCGACGTTGCTCGTAACCACGGGTTGCATCGGGAAGTGCGAAAGCGTAACACCGCCATGCACGTCCGCACGCCAGACCGGAAGGCATTCCGGAGCTCGACCTAAGGAAGCCACCCACGGCGCCAAAGGTGCGAGCCGAGGTCCAACCTCTAGGTTGTCCGCCCAAAGCGACGGATGAAGTCGACAGGGCCTCCTCCGCCCCCGGTATGACTTCGCTCTTGTTCCAGCCCCTCCGAGCGGCGTAGCCGAGGTCTCCACGGCCTCGGTCCGGATCTTCTCTCGCCTCGCGACAGGCACCAAAGCAATGTCGAAGAAAGACAAAAGACCTACCAAGGAAAGAACGTACCTTGGCACTTCCGCCAGCCCCAGCCTCCGCGATCACGTGCTCATCCGCGAGCCGACTTATGGAGCTGCTCCTTCTCCTTTCGAGGGTCTCCCCTCGGACACCAACTCCCGATACGGGGTGTTCGTGGGCGCCGCACATCTCCGCCGCTTCCTCGCCTCTTCCGGGATCCGTCCCGCCGCCATTGGCCTCCTCTAGGGCCCGGAGGATCGCTTCCGGCATCCTCAAAGTCCCGGCTCATCCGAGCCATTTCGGCCGCCACCTTGGCGGCCCGGACCCGGCCTTGACGAGCTCGGCCTCCGAGCCTGTCGCCGAGACTCCCTCTCCCCGGCAAGAGTAGTAAGCCGGACGCCCCGCTTTGGGCCTCGATCACCCCTCACTTTCGGCCCGGCCCGAGGGCGGTCCAGTTCAGGACATTCTCGCGAAGAGCTCGGACTTCTCCCGGGCGAATCGCCGAGATTCTCGCGGCAAAGACACCACCAATTATGGCACATACATAAAGAAAATGCAGCGGAAAATGGCAGCCAAGACACTCACCGCGACGCCCTCGGGCGAGACGACCGTTATGGTGTCACCCATCTTCGCAAGGTCGCCGGCGACCCACCGGGCGGATCTGCTTCATGAGTCCTCCACGCCAGACCTCGGACGGTCATCGATCACCACGGCGGGGACCCCCGGCACATCACCCAAGGTCAAGGGGACCACCCCCAACGAGTCGGCTCGAGGAGGAAGTATTTCATCCACCGACAGCTCCCCGCAGCTCGGGAAACCCAGACCAGTAAAAGTCCAGAGGTCCTTCGCCGCTGACCACGGCACGGACCTCACCAACGCCGAAGACGACGCTTTCCGGGCGGTGCGCCCAACCCGGCGCATGGAGCAACGGAAGTCGGGTTGCACGCCTCATGAGCCCCCGGATCGCTGGGAGCCGACACAAGTGAAGACCTCCGTGTCTCCGCCGCCTCGAAGAGCTCCTCCCCGAGAGAACTCTCGGACGAAGGGGCTTGGCTCTGGGGAGGGCATGCCACGCCATGGGACCCTCAAACGGCGCGAATCGCCCGGGCGCTGGTCTGGCGTCGCGCAGCCGGCCGAGCTCTCTCGAGTCGATCACCATAGGGCTGGGTGGACGACCCACCATCACCACCGTGGGCTTGAACCACCTCGGAGAAATCTCGGCCGTCCGCTGGGCCCGACCCCTCCCGAGGCTCGGGGGCTAACACCACGGGGAGCCCAACGCGGGTGGGACAACGTCTTGGTGAGACAACCCCCGCCTCGGCTCCCTACGAGGCTTGCGCACTAGCCTTCCTGGGCCTTCTTGGGATGCAGGGACAGTGGGGCCCCGCTTCCTGAAGTCAAGAACGCGTCAAAAGAAGCCAAAAATACCGTAAAAGGGAGGCTAATGCAAAACACGGCGGGACTCACGAGGCCCGAGGGATCGCTCGGGTGTGGCCGGTGCGGCACGGAAGATCGCGACTGGCATCGCACTTCTGACGCACGGGCCGCTTCCCCACGGCTTTCACGCGACGCGCTGAGCTAGCGTGAAGGGGCGCCACCGGTTTCACCTCGAGCGGCGCCCGCGACGCCCAGAGTCGCTGGCCCCTTCACGCCGAAGCCTCACCTTGCGGCGCCAAGGCGCCCACATCGGAAACCCCTCGAGCCGCCACCAGTCCCGGCTCGCTGGAGGAAGCCTCGGGCGCACGAGTCCCGGCGGCCTCCGGCGTCTCGGGCACCGGGCACGAGCGAAGTGGGAAAGGGGGTCGGCAACCCCAAGGCTCGGTCTATCACGAGCCGCCACATCGTCATCCGACGAGTTCACGACGAACCCGTCCTCCTCATCCTCGTCCCTCCTCGGTGGTCGAGGTATCGAGCGATTGGCCCCGCCTACTCGTTGCTCGGCCCGACGGTTGGCGCGGGCCACGTTCTTCTTCTTCTCCTCCTCCTCGCCCGGCGCCCAGCGCCCTCTGCTGCTCGTTCGAACACGGTTTGCCGCCGGCCGCCACTCTCTAGATCGGGCACAGCGGAGGAGAGTCGTGATAGTTCAAATGACCCCAAGAAGATGGAATAAGAACTGCGGTGGTAGCCACGTGGCAACAACAAGACAATGCAAGAACGCCGAAGCCAAAAGCGCTACCAAGGAGATGTACCACCCGGCGGGCGCATAGGGATCGAATGCGGGACGAGGTATTGGACCCCAATGCCTCCCTCACCCTCTTGGCCGGGCCATCGGTGGAAAGCGTAAGGGATGACATCCGAGACTCCTCAAGACCAGGCCCGGCCGAGGAGGTCATCCACTCATGAGCAAAGGGCGAGCCATCAATGGCAACACCCGACGCCGATGAAAAAGCAGCTACCACACGCCGCCGCGCTCACACCCCCATCTCGGAGCCGCCAGGATCGCCCGCCTCAGCCCTCCAACCGGGATGATCCGCCGGGGGGGACCCTGCCTCCCAACTTATTCTGACGACGCTTAAGGACACGCCGTGTATGGGGAAGCGTTCCCCTCATCATTGGGGGAGGTAGAACCACTAATCCTCGCCACCCCCTTATTAGAAGAGGTAAGCTTTGAAAAGGATGTACCCATCACGGTTCGCCTTGTGTTCGCTCCGATCGGACTGCAGCCGCCGCAAACCACCAACGCAACGCCCGCGTGCCTCCCTCCCTTTCACCACCGAGGCGCTGGTGAGATCTCGCCTTGAAGAACCACAGCCAAAGGTCCCAATGCGCTCGATCCTCGTGAATCCCTCACAGGGGTAACAAAGATAGCCGCCGAGAGATCGAAGTTCGGGGGCGATGGTGGAGCTCGACGTCATAATGATGAAGAATCGCCGAATAAACCGCCCCGCCGGCATCCCTAACCCGCGCAAACTCACCACATAGCCATCGAGGGAGGTTAGGCTCCTCCTCGGTCCACGCGGCGCAATCCACTCCGCCGCCGGGCATTGGTACGAGGGACGAAGAAGCCCTTCCTCGACAAGGCGCCGGCTTTTCCTCCGCCGCCGCTGCTCAGCCACGGTCGCCGGCATCGAGCACCTCCTCGTGTTGTCGCCGCCACCGCATTGCGCCATGGACGAACGGGAGGACGAGGAACAAAGAACCACCGGCAACACCGCTCACACGAGCACAAGGCAAGTGGATTTCTCCCTTAACCTCTCCCTGTCTTTCTTTCTTTCTCCTAATTGCAGCGGCAAGAAGGCAAGAAGGCGATGGCAAGAACAAAGAGCACCTATCCGCCGCCCCCGGACCCCCATATTTATAGGGAAGGGAAGGCAAAACCGCCTACCCGTAGACGAATCCCGACTTCCGAATGAACGCCCATGATGAAACAGAACCGCCATCCAACGGCTCAGCCGCCGTAGAGCCGCCAGCATTAATGCACCTTGACGGTGTTTCGACACGCCGACAAGAAGCCACAGAGCCACGCCCCATCGGACCGAACCGCATCGCCACGTCACGCTGCGCGGCGAGGAGATGCCTCGCCTCCCGGGCCAGGGTAAAACCGCCCGCCGCTTCATATCCGCCAGCGCCCACCCTATGGGCAAAAGTCGGGCCCGATGATTTGCTCTCACCCGCGGAACTAAACGAGCCTCGGGCTGGCGCAGCACGTCAACGCACCCTACGATCCGTAGGTTGCCGTGCCGGGCCCCATGGGCTTCTGCGCTCTCGATAACCCGAACCAGGGACAGATGGAAATGCACAATCGTTATACCCGGTTCCTCCGGGCCCCGGGATTTCCTCAACGTGTTTAATCCCGCTGGTGCTCGCTTATAGAGATGTCCCATCCGTGGGAGGCCTACAGTGCCCCCGGGGCTGGACCCGTCAAACCCCCGGATCTACTAAGCGGTCCGAGGGTTCTCATGGGGTGAATCCTAGATCACATAGCCGACCCTTGCTCCCGGGCAGGGCACGGGCACCCCACTTAAACCGACCCGCCATAACGTTCAAACGGAGCGCACCATGGTCGGGCTTTCGTGGGCACCGGTGTGTGTCTCCCCTCCTCCTCCCTTTTAGGAGGGCGACAAAGGAGCGTATAATCAAAGTCGAGGAAGCCTGGTCGCATCTTTGCGACATAAGCTGGCCCCGGCTGCCCACGCAAAAACAAAATGTCTGCACAAACAAGCGCAATTTAAGAGTCAAGCTTCAGCCTTGCCGCCGTGCGGGTATAAAAGACCCTCGAAGGAATCCGCCATTCCATTCGAGGCCTCGGGGCTACACCCAACCCAGCCATGCCACACGCACCCCCTGTAGACCTAACCACGCCGAGAAAAACAAGGCGACGGAACGGCACAACCCCCCGGCGAGTCCACACACGCCGGCTCGGGGCTACCGCCGGGACCCAAATATTGGACCCCCGTGACATTCTCATATAACGAGAAATCGCCGGCACCGTCGTGGCCCAGTAAAACCCCGCCCGCTATCATCCCGCCTTAGAAGGACGGCCCAGCGTACGTGGACCAGGCCAAAGAGCCACGACGCCTACGTGAAGACGGTCGCCCACGACGGCCCACCGAGTCACCGCGACAAAAGAGCTTCGCTACGCCACGGAGGACAAGGTCGTGGACCTTTACAAGACGACCGAACCATGGCGCCCACACGTCATCATCGGCCAACCTAAGGCCCTCGGATTCAACCCCAAATCTCTCCGTCTCCCGCCCGAGGGTGGTTTAGCTCACCAAATTCGGATGAGAGACCTCCGCCCCGCCCGAGGGTGGCCTAGCTTCACCACCCCGGGCGCAAAAACCCTTCGCCCGAGGGAGACCCAGCTCTCCATCCTCGAGCGAGGTGGCTCAATCCCACCTCACCCGGGTCATAGACCCTCGGGCGTGGAGGTTCCGTCTCAAGGAAGGGAAAACACCGTGCATTTAATGCGGTTACACGGCGACGCAGGCGCCCGGGGCCATCGACACGCCCAACAACCGACCGCGCGGATCACTTCCCAAATCCGACCGATGGGACACAAGGGTGAACCGGTGACGTATTACGCCGCCCAAAGACGGGAAACCGGGGGCGATTATTCATTCCCCAAGAAGATCGTCAAGACGCCACGACGGGCGGACCCTCGGGCTTATGACACGCCACGGCTAGCTTTCACGACCGGCCCGCCATGCGGGCTTGTGAGGGACGCCTCCGCAGATCCTCGGGGCCACACCGAAACGGCACATCCGCCATCGGATTAGGGCCCGGCGTGTCTTCATCAAACAACGCCCAAGCGCCCGACCCTCGGCCGTGCGCAAGATGCAACGAGCATAGCCTCGGAATTAGCCACCTAGGCATCCACATGTAAACATTACTTCCCTCTTCCCTCTATAATAGGGGGAGTAATGCCCCATTAGCGGGGGATCCCGCACGGATTGAAGCATAACCACCACCACCACCACGATCGTGGGGCTTGAGACCAGCGTCTCTCCCTCACACCGCTTGTAACCCCTACTACAAGCTCACCTTTGAGCGAGGTAACACGAGCGGGACACCACCGTTGGGCGTAGGGCCCCGTTGGCCTGAACCAGATAAACTTCGCTTCGTGTCTGTCCATCTTGCGCTACGCCATAGGAGGAGGGGGCACACGGCCCATAAATTCTTTATTGCCCGGCACCGAGGCACCCCCCTTCTCGGAACGCCGACACCTAGAGTGTTAGATATTTTTCTCCTTGCTTTGAGATTCACTCGCACACATGATTTCACAACACTCCCCTTGGGTGAATCGCACATGTGTACATGCCTCGTTAAAAACTCCCCCAAAAAAAAACCCAGTGAAAAAAAGGGTAGGAGAAAAGAGTACATTCACACGTACCAACCATGTTTGCACCTGTTGCCTCGTTAAAAACCTTGCATGAGAAAACCCAAAGGGGAAAACTCATCAAGAGAAAAAAGAGTACAACAGTTGATGCTTCCGGTTCGGGACCGACTCGTGATCTTCAGGATCACGACCATGGGCTATGTTCTTGGGGGTATGTCTCCCTGAACCCTGCAACTCTACGAGCTGCATCGTGTAAATTCCATGGATACACTTATAGAAACTAGAGGCGGGTAGGGACTTGGTGAACAAGTCTGCAAGATTTTCATATGATCTTGCTTGCGGAGATCTTTATTTCCCCCACTCTTCTGGAACTCATGGGGATAAAAAAAAACTGGAGCAATATGTTTCATGAGATTGCTCTTCACATAGCCCGTGTGCATCTGTGTGAGGGTGTCCGCCGACGTTTAGATTACATGACTTCTGGATGTGGTTAATCATTCGTCGCAGCCAAACACATTCCTATGTGGCTTTATATAGGGCAATTGTCTCCTAGTAGTTGGATGATGTGGCAACCCGTGCCCGCTTTGATAGACTGCTATAAAATGGTTGCCAGGCGGGCTGTGCATTTGTCTAGCGCGCCGGCCGGGTCCTGCCTGCCTACGCGGCAGCCCGCTACGCGCCCTGCCATGCGTGCCCCTTTTCTGCCCGCTTTGTTTTGCTTGCTGTCTGTTAATTATTCCCTTTCAATTCCGGGTACGTACTTTGTACCTGCACCTTTGCATTAAGCATATGATGATGATTCATAAGCTGTTAGGGTTAGCAAATGAAAATGTGGACAAAGTACTCAATCAGCACGTACGGTATGCTGTTTTATTTTTATGCTGAGAAATAGCGTAAAGGCTCTTGACGATACAAGAACGGGGACATGAGTTTCAGAGTTACTAGAAGAATGGCCCGTGCCTTACCGCGGGAGTTGCATGTGAACTGATACTACTTGTACTGTATTTAGTTATATAAAAATCATACATATTCGTTGGAGTTGTAGCTACATGATGTGGATAAATTCAATGAAGATACTTAAGATATAATTATATAGGATAGGCTAGCGGATGTTGATGTTGACATTTTTGCATGTCGAGACAAAATGCTCCTGGGAATTTGAAAATATAAGAAATATTGTATAGATATAGATATTTTTTAGATAATGTATAATAAAATCCGGCTTCTATATCCAGAGATGTACACAACCAATTATTATAAAGTTCAGATTTTGAAAAAAAAAAGTACCGCAAAGCCAAGTGTCTGTAACATAGACATCGGAACTAAAGCAAATGGAAAAGATGCTTCCACCCTCTATTGAGATTTCTAAAGCTACTTGCTCAATGTGATGAGGGCGCCCTTGCTTGCTCAAAGACGCTGCAACTCGGGCCCGAAGTGCAAACCAATAAGCTCCCCCTGAAGATAACCCGCATAATAGAGTTAGATTTCATTTTTTTAAAAAATCGCGGTCATTATGACATCTCCAGATGGCCCAGAATAAAGCAGCCACACCAACCCAAATCAGTGGCTTTAGTCGTTTATGCTGACTTTGTAGCCAAGTACCAAACCTATGGTCAATAGAAACAAGGTTGGGTAAGGTTTGTAGCATAGAAAATAATCCTCCAAATCATATTGGCAAAAGGGCAATCAAAAAAGAGGTGTTGGATAGTCTCATTCATGTTACAACACTCACATTTCTGACCCTTTTCCAATTTTCCCTAAGAAGGTTGTCTTTTGTCAAAAACGACACCTCTTTGGACAAACCAGAGAAAATTTTTAATTTTTAGAGGTATTTTTTTCATTTCCAAATTCTCTTATGTTGGAAGGGTGGATTTGTATCTATAGCATCAAGATACATAGACCGGACGGAGAAAACTCCAGACCTGGATAAAAGCCATTTAAAATAGTCTTTACCATCCACCAGAGCCACATTAGAAACTTGATCTATCAAGTTAAGCCACTCAACTAGGTTATTATGTATAGATATAGACATAGACATAGACATAGACATAGACATACATGACATATTAATTATTCTATGAAAATATAAAAAAAGATATTGCATAGATATAGATATAGGAGTAGACATAGATGAGATATTGTTCTATTGCTTGTGTAGTAGCAGTAAGGAAGCAGTGTGTGAATTAATCGTGTGAACAATGGACGATATGCGGTCCTTTTCGCCTAATGAACTGTTGACGAATGTCGTCTCGCTCAACAAAGACCAGTGGCATATATGCACACTTATAAAAAGCACTAAGAAAATTGTGTTCCTTTTCACTATACATGTATCATGTGTTTTATGATACAGATGGGGTTTCGTATCTTGATTCATTAATTGGTGCGGGAGGAGGGGGCAACCATATGGTTTGAATTCCATTTAATCTGACTGCATAAGTCAGAAACAAATAAATGGGTGCTAGAACGAGTGTTAATGTCACCGGCTCAACAATAGGCTTCGTTTATGACCGTAAAACTACATACAGTATCTAGAAATTATTTATACGGAGGCACGACTTCAATGATACTATAGCTGCCGGGAGGATTAATTTGATCCATTAAATAATTGGATTAGCTTCTTCATCCAATTTGAACACCCAGCGTGCTTATCAGTACGATACGAGCGGTAATTACAAAATTACTGCTCGATCCAAGAAGATAATGCTACGTCCTATGGCACCGTGTCATCGGGGAAGAATGGCACGGTGCGGTGTGTCGATTTCGTTGCGATACGGTACGGTGGGAAAGGAAGAATATCCTGTGGATGGTTTCTTCCTTGCTCCTTGGATTCCGGTACGTTTCGACTTTAAGTCCATTTCAGCCCAAACCTCACTGCATGGGCAGGTAGCACACGCACGTCAAGTCCCACGCCAAACTGCCAAAAACAGACTGAAGACGTACTCGTAAAACCGCGTGGAACACAACGCACATAATTAGTAAAAGTTAATTCCAAATTAAAGAAACATTACTCCCTCTATTTCCCCTATGTTTGTCTTTAGACATGAGCAAAATAGGTTTGGACCGGCTCGACCACACAAGTTACTGAACAGATTTTTTTTTTTTTTTTTTTTAGAATTACACAGTAGAACACACTCACAACACGCACGCACACTGATCCCTATGAATACACGCGTACGCAAACCCTACCCCCATGAAGACCTACGAAGGACCGAAAGACCCGACGATATGGAGATTCTCCGAAGTCACCATTAACGCCATCGTCAACGGAACGCCGCTACTACCAATGCATAACGCCGTAAATCTCGAGAAAAAATCTCAGATAAAGATGTTGGAAGCTACAAGTTACTGGGCGTGAAAGTTCGACCCGAAAGTCTCATGCTTATTTATCCGCCAAAATGCAAGTCTTACCACCCTCTGTCTCCTCCTAACAGTGCCACCATCAATGTTTTTCTAGCTGGCTATTTGATGGCGTGACGGAAAGACAACATAGAAAAAAAGTAGCTCGCTGGTGATGAGTTTTAATCGCCCAACTCGCATGATCACCCATACCACTCTAGTATGTTGTATGCTTGAGAACTTCTTTTTAAAAAAACTTTTTAGTCTACTGTCCTGACAAGTTCGCTCCCCTCTAAAGAGCATCGTTCTCACTTTTTAAGAGGTCAAATATTTTTAACTTTGATCAAATATATATAATAAAATATTTATCTTTAATAATATATAAGAAATTTGATATTATAAGAAAAGTAATAAATATAAATTATTTACGATTCATATTCAATATCATTGGTTAAATCATTGAATACATTTTTGTATAATACGCTTATTTGGGGATATAAATGTTGTTAATACTTTTTTTTAAAAAAAAATAACTTATTGGACCGTCACCAACCCCTCACCTTGACCAAGAGGTTATGACATAATATGCTATGGCATTATTATTTAAATAGTTTACTTAGAGTTAGAGAGTAAGAATATTAATGTTATAGTATTCACAATTTTATATCGCATAAATATTGTGAAAATGTATTTTCTCAATGCTATGTATGATGACTTATCAAAACCAAAGAGGGTATGTTATTGTACAAATTAGTTGTACTATCACACCGTAGCTACTATCTAAATGGAATGATATGTATAATTACTTAATTAAACACCCTATGATCGTATACTTTTTAAAGAAAAAATCTAGAACATTATGTTTTAAATGTTTGTGCTAGAATTTTGTTGAGGAGCGCCAAAATCGTAAAACATGCATGTTCATGTTTGTTACATGTAAACTCATGTTGCTATCACTAGCTCACACCAAGGTAAATACAATAACAATAAGCACAACTGTGAACACATATCCAGATGTTTTGTTAAATCTGGTCCACAACAAAAATATTGCACCCGAGCAACAAAAAACTATGCCACATTGATTGGTACTTTTTTTTTTCCTGATGAATGCATGACCCTTCCTAAATCCATTAATTGTTGTCTAAGAAGGAAACCTAGTTGATTTTCACCCTAAGAAACTCACTTACCAAGACATCAACATCAAGTGACAACAGAAGCAAGTTCCTCAACGAGTTGAGGGTTGAAACAAACACGCTCTGCCACCGTCCGCACGCACTAATCCATTCCGTCCATAAAATAAATAAAAGCTAACACAAAATCTGAAGGTTCCTCACGAAAACAAAGTATATATATACTAAATATACTTCACGTAGCCCACCACAATCCAGCCAGCTCTGCTGGCCTCACATCGTACGCCGTAAACTAGGAAGCCACAGCGGTACAGAATGGATGAGCTCCCTCCCGCGCGCAATCAAACAAACCCGCAATTTGTTGGTCTCGTTTGCCCCGAAACAGTCCGCGCGCCGCCGTCAACACGGTGACGAGGGCTCGTTCCTGCCCGTGCGGCCCTCCCAGTCCCAGTCCCAGTCCCAGTCCCAGCTCGCTGGCTCGCTGGCTCCCATGGTTTCCACCACCACCCCCGCGGGACGCGGGACGCCGAGCCGGGAGGCCAGCGGTGGGTGCGGAGCCACTAGCGACAACATGCACGAGAAATACCAATACCACCGGTGTTTTTTAGCGTTTTCCCTCGCCACTCCCCCAACTCCCGATGCCCTCTGGAGCTGGAGCTGTAGCTGTACTGCTAGCTCCTCTCAGTCCAGCTATCTCCCATAGACTTCGCACCAACCCCTCTCGCTCGCTCGCTCGCACACACCAAAGAGGAAAAAAAAGCCTTGTTTTCTCTTCGGAAAAAAGGAGAGAGAGAAAATTATACTCCTTCTCTCTCTACTGTCCAGCCGCGGACACCAAGGCAGAGGCAGGCAGGCAGGCGGACAGGGGAGGCAAGAGGCGAGCTCGGCCAAGGCGCTGAGGGAGACACAGCCAGCAGCCGCTGCATTGCGCTACATTGGGCAGGAGGGCTCGCCGCCGGGGAGGCTCGGATCTTGGCGTCTCTGGCCGGCCGTAGCTGCCGCGTGCTTCGTTTGGTGGCGCTGCGCCCATTGGCGGTCCAGCGCGGCGTGATCTGGCGCGCGCCGCCGACGCCGCTCGCGTCGGGGAGGCCTGGATCTTGGCGCTGCCGCGAGACTCTGGAGGGAGGGGGGCACGGCGTGCTCATCAGTCGCCCGCAGTCCCGCTGAGCTGCCGACTGCTCCCGGCGGGCGGGAGATCTGGCCGACGGCGCGGCGCTGCAGATCCCCTGCCTGCGCGGGCACGCCTCACTGCTGCTGTGGAGGCTGTTGCGCGCGGCCGTGCCGATGGGCTACGGGTACGTGGATCCCTTCCTGCCCCCGCAGCAGCAGCAGCAGCAGGCGGCGTACGTCGCGCCGCAGGGGACTACGGCCAGCCGCAGGCGCAGCCGGCTCCGCGGCCGCCGGCTTGCCCGTACTCGTCGTCGCCTGCCTCCCGCTCCGCCGGTCTCCGCGTCCTACCATTCGCCGCCTCCGGCGACGTCGCCTCCGCCGGTGAGTAGCCCACCTCCGGCGTCCCCTTTACCGGAGCCATCGCCGCCGCCTCCTGCACCATTGCCCCCGCCGCCTGCATTGTCGCCTCCTCCGCCAGACGCCCCCTCCGTCGCTTCCACCGTCACCGCTGCCATATCCAACCCCGTCACCGCCTCAAGCCCCGCCGCCCCCGATGGCGACGGACCAGCCGCGCGTTCAGCCCCGCGTATACCCATCACCGCCACCGCCGTCCCTTCCTCCGCCGCCGCCTCCCACCGTCTCGCCGCCATCGCCGGCTCCGTCCACCACCATCGCCGTCGCCTGCTCCAGCTGCACAAGCTCCGGCTCCCGCGCGTGTTGCTGCTTATTCGCCTCCCCGCCAAGAATCGCCCCTCCTCCGCCGCCGCCGCACAATCACGGCAGGTCGCATTACACGCCGCACTCGCCGGTGAAGTCGCATTCGAACTCGACCCATGCAGCTAGTGGCAGCGGCAAGAACATCGAGATATCGAGGGAGGCGGCCACCACCATTGTAGCACTGGCCGGTCTCGCAATGCTCAGCTTTATTGGCGCTACCATTTGGTTCGTCAAGAAAAAGCGCCGGCGCATAGAGCCCCCGACGACACTGCCTACACAGCAACCAGCTCCTCCACCACCACCCAACTACATTCCATCTTCGGCTGGATCGTCACTAGCTTCAGGTAAGAGCGCAGACGGTGGTGTTGTTTTTTCACGCATTCCCCAATTTTAGCAGTCAAACTGGTGCTGATTGTTTGTGCTGGACAGACGGGTTCTACTTGAGATCTCCTGGGTATCCTTTCATGAGATACAGCACTGGGAGCCATGGTTTTCCATACTCTCCTGCAGACTCTGGGATTGGGTACTCCCATATGCTGTTCACACCAGAGAATTTGGCAGCTATCACAGACGACTTTGCAGAAGAGAACCTTTTGGGAGAAGGTGGATTTGGGTGTGTGTTCAAGGGCATTTTGCCAGATGGTCGGCCAGTTGCTGTCAAGAAGCTCAAGATTGGGAATGGGCAAGGCGAGCGTGAGTTCAAGGCTGAGGTCGATACTATCAGCAGAGTACATCATAGGCATTTGGTTTCTCTAGTAGGCTATTGCATAGCGGAGGGCCAGCGAATGCTTGTTTATGATTTTGTTCCCAACAACACACTTTATTACCACCTTCATGGTGAGGACATGTTTCTTTCAGTTGATAGTATTTTCTATCATTTATTTAATGCCAGCTTCATTTGAACACTCTAATTATTCATCGATTATGTGATCATTAACTTGACCTCTCAACACTGCAGTAAGCGAAGCATCACTTGATTGGCGGACAAGGGTTAAGATTGCAGCCGGAGCAGCCCGAGGGATTGGTTACCTCCATGAAGATTGTAATGTTTTTTACTAAACTATTTCCTCAACGATCCCCCTAATGGTCGATAGTTTTCTTAGCATTTGCTGTTTTTGTTCATTAGGTCATCCACGTATTATTCATAGAGATATTAAATCATCCAATATTTTGTTGGATAACAACTTCGAAGCTCAGGTATGATTGATTTGCTATGTAAGTCTAGAGGTCAATATTTTGCTATTTTTATCATAATTATTGTCTAATTTTGTTATATTCTATGGAAACTATCCAGGTTTCTGATTTTGGACTTGCAAGGTTAGCTGGCGATTCAAATACACATGTTACCACACGTGTCATGGGGACATTTGGGTAAGTGATGAAGCCAATCCACACTATCTTGCATTTTTCAGAGTTTATTGGCTAATATGATATATCTCCTCTTCAGGTATTTGGCTCCAGAGTATGCATTGTCAGGCAAACTAACAGCAAAGTCTGATGTGTATTCTTTTTGGGGTTGTTCTTTTGGAGCTTATTACAGGTAGAAAACCTGTTGATGCTTCTCAGCCATTGGGAGATGAAAGTCTGGTCGAATGGGTGAGTTCATTTTATATAATAGTTGAACTTACTGCACGCCACTAATGTTAGGTTCTATAGTATGTAAATTTTATGTTTTTAGCCAGTAACCATAGTCATGAGATCGAGATCCACTAAAAAATAACATGATCATTTTGTTATACACCAATGGATGTGTCTAGACTTCTTCAAGCTTCAATGGTTTCCTGTTCCACAGACTGTCGATAAATATCCATTAAGTTGATGTGGAAATGGAATGCCTCAAAAATTTTAAGTTCTATCTTGCAGTAGCTAATTCTCTGCTGATGCTTTCACTAGTTTATTCCTTTCCCTTAAAAAGCTGAACGGCCCTTGTGTATTTTTCTTGCATGACATGGGCATTGATTCTGGTGGTTATCCATAATATGTTTAATCCTTCCACTGGTCCCATTTGCATTGCATGTCAACCAAGAGTGATCTGGAGGGAACCCAGTTGCTAAAAAGTTCTAGGAACTATACCTTTTATAAAGTGGGCAACCTGATTAATCTTCCAGAGTGGCACGCAGAAAGTGGCTAGAGTGCTAGGGGCTTATTTATTGCAGTCTTCATACTGTGGTTCAGCATGAAACAAGCTCAGATGGAAACTTAGCAATGACTCAGGCAGCTTGATGCAGGACCAAAGCAAAACACCAGTTATAAGTTATAATAACCGCTGCAATCATGAAAGGAGCTGACCCATTACACAAATGGCACTTAAATAGATCTGAACACATTCCTAAAGGGCACAAGCGTAGAGGCAAACCACAAGGTGGGACACAAGAATTTTTCCCGATGTTTGGTTGCTTGCCGCTACCTACTTCCCATTGTGGTCCAAGGATTACCTCTCCTCTACTAGCTCAACAAGCTCTCAAGCTTGGCTCGACGTGAGCGCCAGTGATGCTAATCGATAGTAGTTGTTTGATATAGTTAGGAAGTTTCAATGTCTATTCCAATGAAGAATATGAATGCCATATCCAATCAATGAGATCGGTTGTAACAGATACCATGGGGGCTATATCTGACTCAATGTGTGTGTGTTTCTGTTTTTCATTGTGAGAGCTTAGTATTTGGACTTGGACAGGCTTACCGCTGTTATGATCTTAACTCAACATTATGCGTGTTGGAAAATTTCCAGGCTCGCCCTCTTCTGATGAAGGCAATTGAGCATCGGGAGTTTGGGGACCTTCCTGACCCTAGGATGGAAAAACAGGTTCGATGAAAATGAGATGTTTCATATGATCGGAGCTGCAGCTGCATGCATTCGCATTCTCGCGGCAATGAGGCCACGGATGGGTCAGGTAACATAGTCTGCAACACCTTTTTCCCCCTATTCCTGAATGACTGACGACCAAGGATCAAAATGTGACCGTGTCTCATCTCCATCTCCCAGGTGGTTAGAGCACTAGATAGTTTAGCAGACTCTAATTTGAACAATGGCCTTCAACCGGGACGCAGCGAGGTATTCTTAGAGCCACAATCCGAGGAGATTAGATTGTTCCAGTTGAGGGAATTCGCAGCCGGGATTGTAGCGACGAGTTGAGCCAAGCAAGCTGGAGAAGCCGAAGAGATTTGTGAACAGATTCGGTACAAGATCATTAACATTCTTTTTTGTCATTCTTTACATGTAATTATCTCTTTTACATGATTCTTTCTTTCTTTCTTTTTCTTTCTTTTTGTTACTCCTCCCTGAGGCAATTCTTGTTCCCGGTGGAATAAATTTTGCATTCTTTCAGGAGATAAGTAAATGAATCCTCTTTTTTCCAGTGAAAGAGTACACAGAAAGTTTTGTTCCTGGCATTCTCCAGTAAACAATCTTGCTCAGTATCTAAGGAAAATGTAGACAATCTTGCTATGCCTCCTCACTGCTTTTTGGAGCAGGCCAGTGGCCAGTTGCTGCCCTTGAACTGCAAGTCTCTGTATAAGGATTAGGGCAGTTCACTGTATTAAGAGACTCTCTACAGGCGTTGCGTTGGGCGGGCACAAGTACAATGATTAGCGGTGCTAATTTTTTTTATTCATGAATTGCATGCATCCTACGCTCAATTATTCCCACCCTCCGTTTTGTCAAAAGGCTGGACGGGCACATATCATTGAGATTTGCATAGATCCCCATCCCTCGCGCGTCGACCAGGATCGGTGGATCACCTCGACGCGGTTGGCAATAATTTGGAACGGCAGCCACATGATGGAGAACCGGTGGCAGATGGCAATGCCTTACCAAGAAATACGCGTACGAGCTGAGCTGCGTGGATGGAGGAGCGACCGCTGCACCGCACGTCTGTCGGTCGGTGTCGCTTCTTCTCGTTTAATTGTTTTTTTTGCTCCTTTTCTTCGAAAAAGAAAAAAACTTGTTTTAGTTCGGCTGTCGTGGGCCAAATTGGCTTTAGCGGGAATCTAATGAAGAGCCCACGCCAGAGGAAAGCCCAGCAAATTTGGAGGGCCCAGGGCTGAAGCACGTGTTTCACGAGAGGGAAAATGTCGCTTAGTATGATTTTTTAGTCTATTTTTTGGTAAAAAACTCTAAAACCGGATTTATACCCTGAACTCTTGGAACCATTCAAATTACCTCCCTACCATTGTTTCGAGTGGTTTTATCCGTTTTTAGTTAAAAAAATTCAGTAAATACTTGATAAGGGTTTTTAAATCATTGAAAATGTCTCTATGCATCTAAAAAATGAAAATATTTTTTGGAGATATATTTGATACTCCAAACCGAAATAAAATATTTAGACCTCATCAAAATATGTATAGATGCTTTAAAACATAGATTTAGCTCGGAGAGAATAGAAAAATATCAAAAAATCTAGAAAACTCCCAAAACATTCTAATAAATGTATAAACATGTTTTAAAATTTATCATAATAACAAAAATAATACGCAACTAGCATAAATGTATTCAACATTAGTATATATTATTCCATGCTAGTTGCGTCTCATGTTCTTTGCTGCACACAATTTTCAAAGCATGTTTATTCACCGATTAAATTATTTAACTTTCTAGATTTGTTATGGATATTTTCTTATTTTCCAAGAGAAATATCAATTCTTTTCCAAACATCTAGATATATTTGCATGAGATCTAAATAGGTAATTTCGTTTTGGAGTATCAAAATATGTCTCTAGGTTTTTTTTTTTGGAACTTTTCAAGAGTTATGGGGGTTTAAATATCCGATTTTTGAGTTTAATAAGAAACATCAATCAATGAAATCAAATAGAATAAATGTTCAAGAATGTATAATGGACCTCGCAATAATCATCGGACAATGTACAGCATGCCTGTTCCGCGGGACCGTGGATTGTCCCCACTCCCCAAGTGTAGCAAATTCAGAAACTGAAACCAGCCCACGGCCCATGGAATTATAGTCCAAAATGAAAGTGGAGCCGGAAAGCACGCAAGCCCGAGTCAAGTCCAACCTTGACGAGGCGCCGCCGAGCCGGACCGAGCCCCTCCTAGAGGACACACACGTGGCAGCCGAGCCGCTGGTCCGCCGATCGCCGATGGAACTGCGCGTGCGCGCTGCCATTCCGCTCCGCTCCGCGGCACCAACGTTTTCTTTCCCCGGGTCGCCACGCCGGCCCGGTCATAGTCTCCGTTTGCGCACGAGCCTCGCGTTGTCGTCTCGAGAAAGAGGGAGAGAGAGGAAGCAAAAGCGTTCGCGAATCCTCCTTCCAGGGAACCCCAAGAGAGGACGAAGAGATAAGCAGCCGGAGGCGAGCCCGCGATCGTCCCTCTACTGGCCGCCATGGATTTCATGAAGGTGCTCGATCAGACCGTCCGAGAGATGTAAAACCCCGCGTTTCTTCTCATTTTATTTTATTTTATTTTATTTTATTTTATTTTATTTTTTTTTTTCTGTTAACAGCTAGCTCTTCATTTCCCTTTTATTTTTCTTTTATACGCAGAAAGAGGGAGGTGAACCTCAAGGTGCTAAAGGTGCCGGAAATCGAGCAGAAGGTTGGGGTTTTTCTTCTATTGAAATCCGCACTCTCGGTCTAACTTACCTACATGTTTCCTGGCGCATCGATGTTTTGGGTTCTTAGATTTGTTTAGAATTGGATCACGAGGGTTTCTTCTCGACTGCAGGTTCTAGATGCCACCAGCGACGAGCCGTGGGGTCCTCACGGCTCCGACTTGGCTGACATTGCCCGGGCCACCAAAAAATAGTGGGTGCTAAATCTCAGTTTCTCCTCACCTCACTTGTTCTTATATTTTTGTAATTCTTTTACCATTCCATTATCGCTTTTTTTTTTTTTCTGCAGTGGTGAATGTGCAATGATCATGAATGTGTTGTGGCAACGGCTGGGTAACACTGGTGCAAATTGGCGCCATGTGTATAAGGTCAATTTTTTAGAAAGAAATGATAATATGGAGTTAACTGTTTGATGAATACAGTGTTTAGATTGTTTCTTTTACACGACGCAATTGACCCTTGTTTTTTATCTCATTTATTTATAGGCATTGGCTGTGATCGAGTATCTTCTGGCTAATGGAACTGAACGTGTTGTTGACGAAATTATTGACGGTAGCTCACAGATTGCGGTATGTTTGGTCAGCTTGTTCAATTCAAATTTCTTTGCTTATAACACCTGATCTCATCTGATATTTTTTCCTTTCGGGAAGAAACTTACAAGTTTCGAGTATGTGGAGCCTAATGGTAAAGATGTTGGGCTCAACGTGCGGAAGAAGGCTGAAAGTGTTCTAGCTACTGTGGATGATAGGGACAAACTTCAGCAAATCAGAGACAAGGCTGCTGCAACGAGGGATAAGTGAGCCATTCATGTCTGAATTACTAATGCAGCACAGTTTTCTTTGCAGAAATATCATCTTTTTTTTTTAAAGACCCGGTTGCCCGGCATTATATTAATAAGAAGGAATTAGAGTTGCAATTTACATCATCAACTGCAGACCGCCATATGAAAAAATATCATCTTTACATGGATCATACATTTAGGTACTTTGGTTTATCATCAACTGAGTAACATCTGGTAAGTCACTCATTTGGCAGTGGCAGCTACTCATCTGAGTCACTATGGAAGCACACAGAGTTCAAAAAGAAGCCGACACATCCAGTAATAGCTACAGAGGCAAGGAATATAGCAACCCAAGTAATGAAGCAATTTCAAATTCTAGAAATACTAGAAGAATGTCGAGAAAAATGCGAGCAGCACAACTAACTATAAGCCAACAAAGGGAGAAGGGTGTCACAGGAGGTAACTGTTTACATGAGAATCCCTTCAGCGACCATTTCTTAGATAATTCTTTTCATTGTGATGTATGTCACCCTGAAATATATTTGGTATGTTGTAGAAATCAAGATTCCCCAACATCACATCTGAAATCATCATCAAATCTTCATTCCACATCTGGAGGAACAATTTCACAGAAAGCAAATAAAGATGACGAAGATGACTTCAACCCCGAGGTAATTCCACATCTGGTTTGTATTCCTCTACTTATGTGGAACATTCTGGTGTGATTGTCAACCCCCGGTTTGTATGTTTTGAATTGTTATTTTGTCAGCATTCTTCTTGTGTCAGCATTCTTCTGGGTATTTTAGTATTATGAGCTAAGCAACAAAGATTTTTCTATAGATTTATTTCAATTTGACCACATTTATCATTTTGTTGTCAGACATTATACTTATCTCTACCTTTAAAATGCATCAGGAACAGCTAATGTGAGCTTTAATCATATGGATCTTTTTGCACCAAATTTATTGGATGACCTTGTGGACACCACTGCATCTTCTTCAAGAGCTCTGCCACGTGTTGGAACTGCTTCTGTGCCAGAAGTTGATTTATTTGCTAATTCAGATTTCCATTCTGCTACTCCAGCAACTGGTTCTCATGCACAGGTTTACCCTATTCTAGTGTCTAGTGATACCTTTTAAATAATTCACTTTATTTTACATATCTTGCGGTTGTTTATATTTCACCCTACATAAATATGATACAAAAGGTTGCGCTTGCTACAACCTTTTGCAGCTGCAGCTGCAAACAGCAAACTGATTCAGCATGCAGGTGAAGCCGAAAATATCACAGACAAACAGGCTGAAAAATCTTCTCATGGCAAATGAATATCAGACTTCAGAAGGATGTAGCTTACTTTTTTAACGCAAGGACGTAACTTATGAGGACCCACTTTTTCAGTGACCCAAAACGGAGAATCTGCTCACGGCAAATGAAGAATATAATCCTAATTTATATTGACTATGTGGTCAACAGTTTACAAGCTTGATTAATGAAACATTTGATGATTACAATTACTTGTTATATTAACATCAGTTTCCTAACTGCCGTTTCCTGGATGTCATTACAGGACATTATTGATCTATTTGCAGGCAGGTCATCATTTGCTGATTCCATTAATTCAGATACAGATTTCTCGGGACGTGGAAGTAATAAATCCTCAGAGCATAATCCATCTTCCCATGCACATTCTTCAGCCTCTGTTTTTGATCCCTTCCAACCATCTTTTGCAACATCATTCGATCCAGACACAGAGTTCTCAGTGCGTGACACCCCAGGCAAATCTGAAAACCCAATTCACCAACATTCCATTGATGCAGATTTTGATCCTTTTGCTGCAATTGCAGTGAGGAATCATGGTTCAGATGTAGGTCTTAATGAACCAAGACTTGATCCTTCCGATCATAGTCCTTCCTTTAGAGGAGCTGAATTTTAGGTGCTTTCACTTCACATACGGAATTGCCTAAAACAACTGCTATCAAATCCTTAAACAATTTATCCCCAAAGCCAGATCCGGCCTCTATGTCAGCATCAAAAACAGATGTGAAGAAGGGAGTTTTTCAGGTTAAGTCTGGCATATGGGCTGATTCTTTGAGTCGTGGCCTGATTGATCTGAATATAACTGCCCGTATGTACCTCTAACCCATTTTGTTTTATACACATGTATTTGGCGGGCCCTCTGCATTTCTGCTTTCACAGAAACTTTATTAGCTTTATTCATGTATCATGCATGAGTCATGAATTATAAGTTCCTGCTCTGAACATACGAAAATTGCAAATTATATATCATGAGTTGCAATCCCAGTTCTGCATGTGCAAAGTTATAGTTTTTCTATTAGTAGGAACCAGTGTTTGGGATATGCGTTTCGGTCAAAAATATCGGTACAGATAGAAACGAAAATCGGGATTTTTGGCGATTATCGGGTTTTCTCGTACAAAATCTGTCTAAATTTTGAATGAAATTTTGAAATTTATGAACGCAAATTTGCAAAAAAAGTCCAAATGAAACAAATTAATATACCAAGTAGATTTTCACACCTTTTTGTTTACCGATCACACAATTGCTTTAGGTCTGTACATTATTTAAACACTTAAAATTTTTTTAAAAAGACCGAAATTTCGGGCCTTATAATATCGAGCCTGACCGAAAACGATATAAGTAGTAATAAGTATATTTCAAGATTCTATGATTCTTTTACATATAAAAAAGATGCCTTATACAAAATTATAAGTTAATAAGTTTGCAATAGTAGCATTCAGTACAGAGTTCATGAACGTTCTTAATTTTTTATAGCTTATGAGTGTTCATCATTGTATGCAGCAAAGAAGGCCCATCATTCAGATATCGGGATTGTTGGGCAAATGAGGAACGGATCTGAGGAGAATGCCTCAGCTGCTCCATGGTACATGGGGGCAACCACGCTCGATGGATCAGGCCTTGGCAGTTCCGGCTTTCCGTCGTCCACAGGAACAAATGGTGTTGGTGGAGCAAAGATTTCTAGCATCAGCAGTTTGGAGACATCTACTGATCTTTCATCTTGAGAGTGAACATATCTTCCCATCCATAGCCTTCTAAAAATTCCTCTGATAGAATAGAAGGCCTCTTTCTTTTTTGTTTTTCAGTCCCCATCAATGCAAGCAGGTCATGTAATTTGCTGCCTCTATTAGACAGTGTGCCGCCGAAATTGGTTACCAGTTACAAAAGCGCTGAATGAACCTTCAGCATGATAAATGCTAGGAATATTGCAGACTTTGAATCGTAATAATAGAATAGAATGATGAGCCTACCTTAGCATGGTCTGATATCCAATCTTTTCATATAATCCCGAGAGATTGGTGAGATGTAACCATTTGTGATTTCTACTCTAGATTTTAAATTGCAGGGCATTTCTGTTCTCACACTAGAATTTAAATGCCAGGCTATGGGATTAACCTATTTCTTTCATCAGAGTACTGCTATCAAACTGATTTTGGAAACGTTGTCCGGACGATGCTGTGAGAATGAAAAGAAAATGATGTCCACAAGGATAGTCATACGACAATCTGGCAACAAATTCATGATACTTACATGGTTTTAAATAAAAAGGTTAAACTGCACCGCCACAATGCATTTTACAGTCATCGCTGTGCGACGTGCCCGGCGAAATGTGCATGGCAAAAAACTAGCACACGACGACCACCACGATCACTTCTTCCAGAACCTCTTCCGCCTCTCCTTGCCCTTCTCCTTGTTCTCGGCGCCCGCGTCCCCGCCTTGCGTCTATCTGGAGATGCCAACGTGTCTGCGGCCCCGGCGGTGGGCTTGACCACCTTCTTGTCCCGCGTGAAGGACCTGAACGTGAACAGCCTCGGCTTGGAGGCAGCCACGTCCCGCTCCACGCTCGCGCCCGCGTCCGCCTGCATCCCGTGCAATGGGCTCCCGCGGCCGTCGGCGCTCTGCGTCTCGGATCCCTCCGAGTCGTGCACCGCCGGCGGCGGCGGTGGCGGCGTGGTGCAGCCTTCGGGCTTCGCGGTGTTGACGTGCGGTTCCATCTCGATCGCCTGTGCGTGCTCGGTTTGAGGCGCCGGCGCCACGTCGCGTTCTGGCGTGTCCAGTGGTGTCGCGGGCTGCGCGGCGTTTGTTCCGGGCGTCGGCTTCACCTCCCCTGCGTCAGGGTTCCATCTGCAACGTCGGTCTCCATGGTTTCTGCTTCTTCGTTCGCCTGCTCCTCCTGATCACCTGCAGCTGCACCAGCGTCGTCTGCATTGACAGATTCAGGTGCCCTCGCGTTGTCGACGTCCGCTCTTGCAATTTGCGCCACATGAACGTCGGTTGCCGGCTGCTGTGGTGGTGTCGGGTGGTGCGGCGGGTTGCGCTTCGACGCCGTTTATGTCTTCTCCCCATGCAAAAACGTAGGAACAGGGAAGAACTGAGCATGGAAACCTGCTGGCCAAGCGCAACCACCAACGTGCAGAGCACTTGGACGAAAGTAAGACATAATCACACAACTTGAGGTGAGCCCAACATGAACAAAGAGGATCATGGTCCATGGACGATTGACGGCTTGTTTTGTTGGGAAAGGGGACGATACATTGAGCAGCCGAAAGTAACCTCTCGTGATATCATCACGCCGGAGACACGGTGACAGGAAATTTTCTAGAAGAAGAACCGCCGCTCAGACCAGAGAGTATCTGTTGTGGCCGGCCGCTCTGCCTTCAGATGAACTGATGGAGGCCGGCAGTCCGGCACATACGACCAACACAAGCAAATTGAAGAGCACTAGTATATGTTTTCTAACGCAAATACACACTATGAAACTTTTATTACGTGAATTCTGTTCGGATGCAAATGGAAGCAAAACTCATCGAATTCGCAGTTTTGGCCTACTGACCTCAGCCAGTTTGCAGCAGCTACTGTACACAACAAAGAGCCGTCAAAAGCATACTATTTCTCACCACTTGCCAACACTGGTGCAGATTGGTTCTTCGCAACCTCTCCGCTCTTCATGCGGTTGGCGGCCTTATCGGCTTCTCTAGCCGCGTCGATGTCCTTCTGGCTCAGGAAACTTGGCTGGTTGGTTGAAGACAGCAACCTCGCCCACATCCTGTCAGTTATCCTCACCTTGTTCCTTGTAGATGTCACCCTCTGTGGTCAGAGTAAATTTAGTCATGTAGATTGCAAAAGTAAACATTACAGGGAAGAATTTTGTGTCCCATATGGAAGCACATCTTTTCCTGCCAGAAGAAATATCACAACTCCCTTTGGAAGCAAATATACAGAAGAAATTTTAATTAAGCTGTCTACCAAGGTGCTCTGCAAATTTCCCAGCGCAGTGCAATGTGATCGCTACTGATTAGTGTAGATTCCTGATGTGCTTGTTCAATCGAGCACAAGACTTGTTCAGCATTACAGTGAGTTGAATTAACTTGTTTTCAGGTATGCAGCGAGCATGGTTGTCAAAATGTACCAAAAAGTTAAGACATCTAAGGATGACATGTAGCTACTGTCCTTGGGTAGTTCTAGGCGCATGTATGTATGCGTGGTGAAACCTTGTAATTTCTCGTAAAGGTGTGTTATAAGGGTGTGTCAGGGTTTGGGAGCTTGCTCCCTTTCCCTTGTATTTTCCTTTCTTAATGAAATGATATAAAGCTCTCCTGCATGTTCCGAGAATGGAAAAACCGGATACTAATATTATCACTGTTTATGAAAAAGATGGAGAAAGTTAGACTCACATGAAATGGTATATATGCATGCCTGCCATTAACCATTCCGACTGTAAAGCTGTATCCTGCCATTGCACCATGAATGGCACTATGTGCGAGCAGCGTGCAGTAGACATTGTCTGATGCATTGCTTGGAATAGCACGGATCATGTAAGTTGGATCTACATAAAAAAATGGCAAGCACTTCGTCAGATTCCTTGACACGCTATAAATTACAAACTAACACTGTTAACAAAGTAAACAGAAGTTGATTACCTATGTATTTAATAGTCATCTCCATCTTCTTGCTCTTGCAATAATCCTACAAAGCAATAATGCAACATCAAAGATTTGCTCAGAGAAACTTTGGAGCAACACCACAGAAACACTAATCAATCACTCATTTCAAACCCAACACAAAGTCACACATTAACTTGCTAAACCTATCATCTGTTTCCTTTTTACTTGCCTACAGTAGACTTGCTTCAAAACAAAGACATATCATCTGAGGCTGAAACAGGCCCCCCCCCCACACACACACACACACACACACACACATACAGAGTAGGAAACATATTAATACACCTATAATATATTCATTTTACAGCATAAAAGTGCATCAAATTAGCTATTTTTATGATAATCATGCGATTTTTCATTATAAATACTAACTACATACGTAAAACTATGGAAACAATTTGTGAGAAATATGTTTAGTCATATATTCATCACATTTGGACACGTCGTCATATTTGCTCGGCCCCACTTAATCAAAGTGGCTGGTTCCGCCTGCATGTCACAGCCATGTATACATTCGTGTAGTTTCAGTGAAAATTAGAAAGATGCGCACAAAGTGCATGTCAAACTGCCATTTCAAGCAACGATAGGGATCAAGATGTAGTGATGAAAATGGGCTAATAGGAATGTACCTTAATCTTGTGAGTCAACCAGAGACCAACATCAAGAAGCAGCTTATTTCCCGACGCATCTTGTTGATCTGCAGCAGGTATACTTTGAGCAATAAGATCCTGTCCAGCTCCCTCCGCCACAACAATAACCATGTGGTTGTTCTCCTTCAATCTCCTATCTATATACTCGAATAGTCCACCCTCCCCTTCCAAATAAAAGGGTGACTCAGGAATCAAGCAGCAGTCCTACATAAGATGGACATGAATAATTAGGTCCATCTTCAAAGAAGATTATGAATATTAAGTGGTTAAATTTACAAAGTGACAGATTTCAGAAGGGCAACTGGGCCAAATATGTAAAATAGGACACTTTAAGAAAACTAGAGAATATTTACTGGATTAGTTGAGGCATTAACTCACCACATCTCTGCTTGCAAGAGTAGCATACATGGCAATAAACCCTGCATCATAAAGTAAGCACAGTAAGGACAACACAATGAAAGAGTTAAAACGATAAAAATACTGCGCTTTGACAAAGGGTGAAAATTCTTCAGTTTGTAGGCAGGAAAACTAACCACTATAGCGACCCATAAGCTTCACTAACCCTATCCCATTTTCAGCACTTGAAGCTTCCACATGAGCTGCATTGATGGCCCGCTGAGCTTCTTCTACAGCGCTATCAAAACCAAATGACTTGTCGATAACCTAACAATGTATATACAAATAATCAGCATACTCCAGAGTCCAGGTTTCTGCACTACAGTCTTTCAAATCAATAGGTATGCAGCAAAAGCAACTATGCAAACTGAAAAAAGAACAAGGAACCAAAAATTACCGCTATATCATTATCAATAGTCTTGGGAATACCAGCAACAGCTACTTGTAGACCACGCCTCCGAATTTCCTGTGGTAATTTTAAAAATAGAGCATAATGAAAAAACTAACTTTTGGATTACAATCCTTTGCACTATTTGTCTATAAAAATATCTAACTGTACATATACATAAATTGAGCACATTCAAAATTCCTACTGCTTGAGTGCACGTGAAGAGACATCAAAGAAATGCGCAGATGACGTGATTTGACAGTATCTGAAGTTTCTGAACCATGTATGTCAGACATACTCATGACCTCATGAGAATGATTACCTTGTAAATCTCATATGCTCCCTTCTGAGTTCCATCTCCTCCTATAATGTACACCTAGATGTGGTAAAGAAGAACATTTACTTAGCCTCCAAAATAAGGGTTATGCAAGGAAACACTAATCAGCAAGCATATACCTGATTAATTCCACGATCTTGAATGTTGTCAACGATCTTTTTGGTATCATGGCCACCTCGTGATGTTCCAAGAACTGTACCACCTCGTTTGTGGATATCATTCACACTCTTTGGTGTCATGGGAAGATAATTGCTCGAATAGAACCCCTTGTACCCATTCTGCAAAATTACTTACAACATGAGACGTCTCGTGGATAGACTACAAATAGGATTCAAGTTTGATCGCACTGATTCACTGCAATCATGATGCATACATAGTCATTGCAAAACCACTAGCTGGCACAAAGTTCGTAACAATTGGTAATGTACATCACAAAAATTGTGGTCCTACATCAGACAATAAAATGTGAAGATTCCAGAACCTGCAACTATTTCATTGATGCAACCAAACGAATTCTGAACTGACTTTAGATTTGCAAATTCATATTTATTTGTAGCAAGAGTTTTACATGCCAAATATCAAGACTCAACAATCAACATCTTTTTCCTTCAAAAAGAAAGAAAGAAAGAAAGAAAGAGCCCAGTTGACTGTGTGGAAAGAATATGAACGCATTATATCATCCAGCATTTATATAGCCATATAGGTAATCTGGAACAAATCAAACCTGAATTCCAAAGATATTGCTAACGTTGTACATGTGGGACAAGCCACACACCAACTCTCTGATGACAGTATTCAGCCCAGGGCAAAGGCCTCCACAGGTTACAATGCAAGCTTTCACTTCTTCTGACTCAAAATACACCTGAGGGTTAAATATTTATGTTATACTATATGAAAATAATGCATTGCTCACAAATGATATAGGCGTACAACTTCCAAGTTGTCATACCCTCTGACGAGGTCCAGCACGACGGAAGTGAACTCCTCGTGGACTGTTCTTCTGAACAACCACCTGTGGTAGCGCAAAGAACATGTCATTTCACCAATCACCACTCAAACAAACAACATTGACATTGATATTCAGAACAATCACATCTGATATTATTTACCTTTTCAGGGACTGTATCATCTGCATTGACAAAATATTGCCTGGTGAATGTGTGCACAGAAAGTTCAGTTTGACAGATTGCACAACTAGAATGATTAACGGTTATCAGAAAGAAGCAGAAAAGTCAAATAGAAAGAAATCCTCACTTTACAGTTGAATACGCCGGATGATCTTGCAGAGGATTAGGAAAAGTCTGCAATGAAAATCAAACAGGGAAACTATTAGATTAACCCTTATGATTTGACCTCGAAAATGACTTCACTTTAACTTGAACTTAAACAAAAAATAGACAAGTAAACAGGTGATTGCCATGTTTCCTGTGAATTTTACACATGGTAGATGATTGAGATCAGCGAGGACAGGTTGCCAACTAATATAAGTAACTCGACAGGTTGCCGACTAGTACAAGCAATTCCTTAATCCTTCCAGAAGCATGGAAACAAGAAATCTAACAAAAGAACCTAATAAAACAAAGTCATAGACGCAAGGAGACATGAGATCCACACGACTGTCCAAATTTCAATAGGAGACGAGTATTATTACATTTTTTGTTGGATCATAGTAGATTAGTAGTACCCTAGCTAACGAGCTGTCTGCACGCGGATGCCTGACAAGAGTCACGAAACTGACACATCTCATAGAATTATTTAAAACTGCAGCTCACGCGTCGACCAATCCTCAAACATCCTCAAATAAAGCCACTGTGGCTTAACACAGAAACTTCACGACTTTTTAAAAATGGTACTGAAGCTGACTCTTAACCCAAATCTTCGAGCCCAAAACGATCCCCAATTCCATCAATGTAATTCATAGTATTACTAGCATTTTTCACCGAGGAACAGGAACCACAGATCGGGCAACGGGGCAACCAGAGATCGAGCAGGGGAGTGGGGTTGGCGACGCTCACGGGGAGGTCCGGGAGGTAGTCGGTGAGGTGCGGGACGTCGTCGAGCACGTATCCGTAGTCGCCCTCCTCGACCTTGACGAAGGCGGCGTCATCGTCGTGTAGCTCCATGGTGGACGCGTTCCGCAGCGCGCGGAGGTTCGGGTACGAGTCGCGGGAGATCCGGACGCACGTTGCCGAGAACGGCAGCGCCGCCTTCCCGGGCGCCTGCTCCTGGTACGGCCGCGGCGCCGGGGAGTCGT
This sequence comes from Hyparrhenia diplandra, assembly GCA_015847255.1. Taxonomy (NCBI): domain Eukaryota; kingdom Viridiplantae; phylum Streptophyta; class Magnoliopsida; order Poales; family Poaceae; genus Hyparrhenia; species Hyparrhenia diplandra. The sequence goes on along the minus strand of JADLZK010000290.1, from coordinate 44,280 downwards.
GGTCCGCCTCCACCGCCACGCCCAACCCTGCCTCCGCCTCCGCCTCCCTCCTCCTCCTTGGGCAGGATGATGTGGGACGACGCCATTGGAGAACTCAGAACTTTCCCCTGACTCTCTAGCTAGAAGCCTCGCGATCGAGCTCGCTCCACTGCTCGGCTGCGGGTGCGTGGATCTCCCGCGGGGTCAAAAACAATGGTTCCCTCTCTGGAAGCCGACGGGGAAGAAGTGGGTTTAAAATAGTCGGCGAGGGGCCAAGCGTGGAGAAGGGGAAAGGCGAGAGCGAGAATGGTCTCGAGTTCTGGAGGGCAGCAGGAAGGAAGGGTGGTTTCCGGTTTCATGTGATGGTTTGTGCTGTCCGCAGTCCGCCACCTGGGTTTGGGTGGGTGACGGCTGACGGTGACGCCGGCGTTGCTGCTGATGAAAAGTGGCGGCCGCATAGGAGGTGAGTCTTTCTGCGATTTCTTCTTCGGATGATTGTTTATGGGTTGACTTGGTTTTGGATTTTGTGCGTCTGTCATCTATAGATGGATGATTAGGTATAGCTAACTTAAGAGAATTATTTTGTGCGTCTGTTATCTATAGAGGGAGGGTCTTAATATAACTGGCATTATTTGTTGTGCTTTATCATTCCTTTTTGACAAGTCAAAAAAAAAAAACAAATCTATATCTACATATCTTCTATTTGGAAATGTTTTGTGTATAGAGAAATGTAGCTGTTTGTGGGGATGCTGCAGCAGCAACCTTTGCCACTGCCACAGCCTAGGGCCTGTTTGGATCACACAGTCCGCCTGCCTAAGCTTCGCACGCCGCAAATGTTTGGCAGTTGCTTGGTTCAACACTTATGTTTGGCAGCCACACCTTGTCGTATGCTAGCAGTCCGTTAGCGGATACTATCTGTGGCAAGGCTGTAAGTGAGGCGATTCTTGACCGCCTCCGCCACACCCTGCTGTGGCCAGCATCATTGTGGCGTTTAAACAGTACTAACCAAACATCCCCTATATCTTCATATAAGCTATCTAATTCAGTAGCATGTTAGAATGTGCATAATAATTATTTCTTCATTTAAACTATTTATACCCATTAGCATGTCTATCTCTTCATGTTAGCACGTATAATTATGGTTTCTATCTGCTCATTTCTTTAAGCTATTACACATCGTTCACTAGCACGTACAGATTTAGTTGTCCTTAACGTTCCATACCATCCAATATCCATTTTATTTATTTATAGTAATCTAGCACTTTATGTAAATAAATATAAATAGTCTAATTTTATTTTCAATCATATGCGTGGTAGCGCGTTGACTATCTCTCTTGTTATTTAAAAAGAGAAGAAGACAATTGGTGGGAACTAAAAACACATTAAAAAGAGAAGAAGACAACACTGACGGAGTTATTATTTATAGGAGGCCGAGCAAAGAGATCCAACTTGTTTTCATAAAAACTGAGCACAGTTGGTTAGGTTTTTCTGGTGGCCATATAGATTAATCCATCCACTTGACACGAGTTTTCAGATTTTCAACGACATTATCCTTTTTGGTGGTACAGATACCCCTTGACATCAAGGCGCACGTTTAGGCGTTATTTCGTAAATCTTAAGACCTACGTTGTAGTCCTTTCAAAGTGCTTCATAATATTATCTAGTTGTGTTTTGTATGATTTAATTATCTAGAAGAAATTAAAAGGTATATACGATAAGAATTTTTTTATATTCTCTATCTCAGTAATACAATTAAAAATCAGTAAAAAAAAATTGTTTGAAAATATTAGAGGTGACCTACCCCAACTAGGTTGGGACAAAGGGCTATTAGAGCACCTCCAGTGTTGTATGCGAACCGTGGCAGAACGTGTCAGTCCAGAGTTCGATTCCCTTTTGCGCTTGTCTTCACATTGTGAACATCGACTTTGGGACCCACATCGAATAAAGAATGGGCTTTGAGTTTGCTTTATTGGTGTACAACCCCCTGCTCCCACAGCCGAACTGTCTTTGGTGTTTGATTTTAGATTCTGACACACACGGTTCGCTTCCCACAGTGTGACGGTTCGCTTTGAGGTGCCCACGTTTCGCTTTTTCTCTACACTGGAGTTGCCCTTATGTTGTTGTTGTTGTTGAAAAATGTAGGGGGGTGGGGGCACTGGCCCCTGCCAACCCCACTTGGCCCCTTTGCCTCTCAAAATATATTATGTTGTCTTCCATCACATATGTATATAATATGAAAACATAATTAGCCTCCTTTTGTAACACAAATCACGAGAATAGAAAAATCTTAGGATTTTATGGATGGCACTTGGAATTGAAAACACAAGAAAGAAGAAGAGAAGCCCCTTTACAAGCTATAGAAAGAAGTCTATAGAAAAAGTACAGGAAGACATACAGGACGTTGGGGAATGTGAGGCCCAAAAGTTGTGCAAAGAGCTATAGGAATTTTTCCATGACACCTGGCCTCTTCCTAAATTTCCTATGGAATTGGATCATAGGATGACATTCCATAGGATTATTTCCCGGATTATTACCCTTCTTTTCCTCTGTTTCAAAGGGAGCTTTGGGGAAAAAAAAAAAGACTCAGGAGAATCTCAATCTTACAAAGTTCCTTTGTGAATCTTCCATTCCAAAGGGTCTCCCCTGAATTAAAATCTAAATGGTAATTATTTTATATCATAAATAATATTATTTTAGTATATAAGTTTGGTGAAATTTTAAAATACTTTGACCATGAATGAAAATTAGAATAAACTTTACTTTTGGACGGAAGACAAACACAGGGTAAAATAAGAGTCGGTAACCCTAACAGTAACACCGGTTGCAGGTATGCTTGCTGCCGAGCCGACTGGCGCGCATCATACATGTCTGCAGAGTCTCGGACGAAACAGGCGGCGCCAGAATCCACGAGCGGTCCGCGGGGATTGGACGGTGGTTTTGCCGGGGCTCGCGCATCTCGGCACATGACTGCGCGACTCCTTTTCAGAAATGGACGCGGTGCGCGCGATGCACCCACCGGCCACCGTGCGCGAGTACGTCGCCTACAAAGCATCAGTTAAACAACTCGCAGAGTCGCAGGTACATGTTTGTGATGCATGCGTGAACAGACGAAATTCAGGGTCCCAGCCGGTCCATTCCTGGTAGCCAGAAGCCCAAAACATGCTACGGATTGTATTACAAAATCCGCGTCCGTGTAGGTGGACAACGAAGGTCCATTTCACGCAGTCAGGAAAAGCAGGGAGTCGTCTAGACCAAAAAAGACGAAGAAGTGTGCGGTCCAGCTTCTGGAATCAAGAAGTTGGGCGTGATAACAAGCACGAATCAGATACACACGGCCGGGGCATCCTTCGAGACCATGCATGGTAATGAGAGCGACATGAGGCATCGCATTCGCATCCTCTTCTAGATCATGGTAGAATCGAGTGCCACAATCGTTGCCACTTGTTTAATTTGCGTCGTAACCAGGTCTAGACTCAGGAGGGACCCCGGAGTCCTTTTCACAGCTGCTCATATGACGGCCAGCACAGCTGCACAGCATCGTCATCATGCTCGTGTGAACAAGTCAAGGAATCATAGTAACGTTGTGGTTGTGGCCCATTTTCACCAGCCTTTTGCATTTTAAAGCAATAAAGAGTATTGTGCTTTTGCCTGTTCCATAATCGAGGAATCAAACTGCTCCACCAAAGAGATTAAAGAACAACAACGGTCCTGGTTCTTACAAAAACAATCTTTCAGTTACACAGCATATGTTCGATCGGCGGATCAAATGCAATCGATCACATAGACAATTCTTCATCAGAACCTAATGACAGGATCAGAGGATTAAGCGATGAAAGGTGACAAAATGTAAACATTCATTATCAGGTACAAAAAAATGTAAAACGGTATTAGTGTGAAGTCAACAGCGGCAGCTTGGAACTGCTCTTTCGGTCGTTCCACAGTGTAGGGTTTGCAAAACAAAAATGTTGAAAGTCATTGAAACTTATAGCCATTTCTTATATGCCATTGGAAATCAAGACTTCCCTTCATTATACTCCTATTTTTGTTTCCCTAATACAGTACGTCATAGACGCATGAAATCAATTATTGATTCATTCATCGGGCGGATCCAGTAATCCAGTATACTAGAAGATATAGGTTTTTTTTTTTTTTGAGTTGCCTCTTATCCGGATGCAATTTGTAGTATCTGTTCGCGTACATACACACACCACTACACACGCACACCTCACACACACCACTTGTACAATCGCATCCTACAACTACACTTTCGGACATTAAAATCGCGTCCTTCCCGAAATCACCGGAATCACCGACTCCGTAGGCGGCGAGGTGCGCCGTATTCCGTTGAATCGAACCACGCCAAGACCAAACGCCGGGACTGTCCGAGCGGAAGATTGCTTTGGGAACCTACTGTTCCCGGTGAGAACGCGAGCGATCCAAGGGATCGAACTCGCGACCAGCCGTTCGCACACCAGCGACACGACCAGCTGAGCTAGCGCTCGTTCTCACTAGAAGATATAGGTATGCTGTCACCTGACAGCAGTGGCTTCTTGCCTGGCCCAAGTGCCCTTCTCGATTTTGGACTGGATGACAGCAGCCCATATACATGTCGTCCAAAGGCACTTGTGGCCCGAGTACCTTTGTCAATTTGTCTTTCCTTTTTCCACACATCACTCAGCACGGCTGAACAGGAGTCGCGAATCGGCGTCGCCGCATCGCCGGCACCGCGGCAGCGGCAGCAGCCGCCGAGTGCCGACAGCCATCGCCGAGACGCCCAGCCCCATCAGAGCATCAGGTAAGGCTTTATCTATCCTACCCTATATAAACTGTATATCCCTCCAGTTCCCGATCCAATTTGACAGTTTCATTTCGTGTCTGAAGATTTTTTTTTTTTTTTTTTTTTCGCGATCGGGCCGTTCACCCAGTATTTCATTAAGAGGAGGAAAACCAAATCCAAATACAACAAACCCCCGATGCCGAGAAGACATCGCAGGAGAAACACCAACGAAGACCTTAAACAAAAACAAAAAAGCAAGAAAAGCGAGGGCAGGGAACCCTCCACCTAACAACCCAGCAAGCTGTGCCTATACAAAAATAACTCAACACCTAGGTAGCTAGTAGGGATCGGAGCCGTAGATGATACACCTCGGCAGCAAAGCATCTGCCGGAAAGACAACGACCTCGGTGGCAAAGCATCCACCGTAACCTCCTTGACGGCCAAGCATCCGCCAGAAACACAACCTCAGTGGCAAAGCATCCACCGGAACCACCACGGCGGCAAAGCATCCGCCAGAGACACGACCTGAAGCTCCAAATGCTCCTCCGAGTCACACGAGGACCACGGGCGAGGAGGACTTTGATACCGGCGGCAAAGCATCCACCCAAATCAACGACCACGACTACGGCTATAACAAACACCAACTAGACAAACCCAAGTGTAGAGACACACAGCGTAGATAGGTGCAAGAGGATGACCAAAGCGACCATGGAGAGCAGTGGCAGGCCGTAGAGATTCATCAGCAACGCCTTCATGAAGGGGGTGACGCCGAGGACGCCATCATCGCTGGCCTTAGAGAGCTGAGGCGGGGCCTTCGCCCAGAATCTACGCCGCCGGTGACAGTTGCATGGGACTCGAAGATGACGCCTTCAAGAAGGGTGCGGCGCCAAAGGGGCGTCGTCGTCATCCACCCGAACACGTCGGGCTAAGCTTTCGCTAGGAGTTCCATGCCACCAAGTCACACAAAGGGTCGCGCGAGACAACACCATCCACGCCACCACGGCGTCGATGCTGCAGCGCCATTGCAGCCACCCACACCACCACGGTGCGAGGCGGCATACGCACCTGGCCGCGCAACCCGAACTGCTGGTCGCCCCGCATGCCAGCCCGCACGAGCCACTGGAGCCACGCCCAACGCGCCACCAGCAGGGGCAGGGCAGGGCATTCCCGGCGAGCAGAGGGTCCACCCGCCAAGCAGGCAGAGGGCGCCGGAGCACCAGCACGGGGCCGAGCACCAGCAGCCCACCCGGCGTGAGCACGGGCACCAGGAGACGCCGGAAAGGCGAGGGGGCCGCGCGCCCACTGTGCAGCGGAGGAGGCCCGGAAGCCACCAGCGACCGAAGGAGGCAGCCGCGGCAACGTGCGCCGCCACTTCCCTTCCATCCGCACCGAGCGGCCAGGGACAAGCACACAACCCTAGGTGGCCGGAACAGTGACCTGCACCACCAAGCCCCAGATCCGGGGAGTGGGGCACCGGATCCGGCCACAGGACGCCCGGATCCGGCCTCCTGGCTCGCCGGTGGCCACCTTGGCTGGCCATCAAACTCCACAGCTTGGGGAAGGGAGAGGAGAGCTGGGAAAGGGGGAGGGGGGGACGAGGGAGGTGGAGATGTCACTGCGAGGGTGCCTTTTGAGCTCCCCGTGGGCCGCCGCCGCCGCTGGCCGGAGGAGCGACGACGGCGGCCGGAGGTGACCGCCGGCGGTGGTTTGTTGGGCTGCGAGGGTCGCCCCGAGTCGCCTCGGGGAGAGACGACGCGGGGCTGCGAGGGTGGGGGCATCACGCTCGAGCAGGCTAAGAAGCTGTGAGAACACCCTCGTGTCTGAAGATTAATTTTGATATAATATTGATCCATTGATGAAGACTTCCTAAAGACCAAGATGACATGTGGTTCAGGTAGAAAAAATATTATTCTTCATTTACACGTGCAGAAGTTAAAACGTATGAATTTAACATTAACACTAATTAATTGTTCAGGTAGTGGAAGTAATTTATGAATTTGACAGAACGGTTTTTGAAAAAGAAAATTACCACCACTGGCTAAGTGATGGAGGGAGTTCACAGGGAGATTGTGGTGCATCAAACATCAATGTTACAGCTCATTCTTCTTTGATACTATTAGCTAGAGATGTTAATTTAGTAATTCAGATGATCTTCCTACTGATCCGGCTGATAGGAAAAGAATAACAGAATATTATTATGGTCTTAAGCTACAAGAAGGGATAAGGAGAAGATATTTGATTAGAGGTCCTAATAGAATACACCATCAAGCATCTCAAAGAGATCAGAAACACCGCAAAATATGTCATGCATAGAACATGGATACTCCGGAAAATAATCCGAAACATGTCATGAAACATCTAAAAAATGTGGACAATCCATAATCATAAAACATCTTATATAAATAAATAAATAACAAATAACACAAAAGTGAAGGAAATAGTTTTTGAAAGTTAATAAATAGAAAAGAAGAAAATAAAAAAACGATAAAAGGAAATGGAAATAGAAAGACGAAAAAATGCAAAAGAAACATCCGAGGCGGACATTTTGCAGTTGCATGAAGGGATGAAAATGAAACATATATTTTACAATCCATCCGTCCAGAAAGGACCAGAGCACTATCTGAATCTAAATACTAAAAAATCATATTTCTGATATGTAGATAGATATCAATATCTAAATGATTAGATATAACTAGAAACCGTGGGCGGCAAGAAAAGCATCAACTGACAGGAAAGCAAACTTCGAGGAAGTAAGTTAGAAGTTAACCCTGTTACCTAGGTTGTTCTTTACACTTGATAAAGCAATTCACTTTGACAAACCAATCAGTTGTAGATCACAGTAACAGTATGGTTCTTGCCAAACCATTCAGTGGGTTTAGCATTAGGTAGGAGTAGAAGTAAAAAAAAAAAAAACATGTATCAGTATTAAGTATTGTGGCATTGCTGAATGAAAAAGCTTCAGGATCATGGATATTCTTCTCGGATGTATGCATGTATCCAGAGTTGGATAGAACTGCATGGACAACAAAAGAAAATAAAAAGGACATAAGACGATGGACTAATCTGTTCATTAGAGAAAATAAGTATTGGTTCCTTATGCACACTTCTATGGACCTAATCTAGGCATTTTTAGTTCGAATACACTCCAATGATGACTCCACATACGCTCAACGTTCTAAAATCAAATGGGACTTCCCTTGGCAGTCAACCAGATAGATTGTGGGCGTTCACAATGCACTTTAGTATGTTGCAGCAACTGTCATTGCGTCTCCACGCACAACCAGTACATTTGTTGTTTTAAATTGCACCAATTTAGGTGGATAGCGCAGTAGCACAGGCGCAGATTTCATCATGCAATTGCTCTTACCTGGATGAGTAGGGCGGCTGCTTCAAGCTTGTTTCTCTGAAAATATGGAGACATATTTCATTATGTGTTTTCTAGGTTGAAGCACCAATTTGTGATGGAGCGCATCAAGGGGCTGCAGCAGGATCTCTCTGAAGCCTGGAATAGATTATCGACACCATACAATCAGCACACATATGTGTATGCCAAGAAGAAAACCCAGAAATGAGGGCGTACATGATGGACATCACATTTTGGCTAATTGAAAGCAAGAGCAAAGTTTATGCAGCTTATTAGCATCACAGCTCATCAAATGGAGCAAGAGGCTATTAGAGTTTGTGAAATTGTATATTTTAAGACATCGAAATTTTGTCAAACACATGGTCATTGGTCAGCAAGCCATGAGCCTGGTTCGGTATCTGCAACACTCCATTGCTTATTTTAATATCATGGAAAAAGTCCATCTACGTAGTTGGCTTACTGGATGGAACCATTAGTACCACAGCTCATGAAATCAAGCAAGAGGGCTACTGGAGCCCATGAAATGAAATTGTATATTTGCAAGACAAGGGCATTTTGTCAAACACATGGTCACTGGTCAACAAACTTAGTACTGGTTGTCAAACACATGTCTTTTGCCACGCTTTCTTTGGAGTAGGCCAGTTGCTCGGTCCTTTACATTTGTATACGTTATATGCAAATTCTTTTTTTAGCCAACTTGAAAAGCACCAATTTATTATGTTGGGCACAAATATTTATTTCATTAATTCAGAGGTATGGGATAGAATTATCAAGATTAACTATTACAAACAAACCATAAAGAATATAAACCCTTGTAGATCAAACATTTAATATGTTGTATTTGCTTGAGGATGTGGACAGGTAACAAAACACGAAGCTGGTGTAAGGAAACCGTTGTTTGGTCTTTCATATGGAACCAACTAAGATTAGTGGTGCTTACAATACCCTGTCAGATGCATTATTTTGAGTGATAAGACACTCTTCTTGGGTGAAAGCATTATATTTGCAATTGTTATACTGAATGCTTGTATCATTTTTTTTTATCTTAATCCTAACATTCTGGATGTTTAGGCATATATGGCATAATATAGAACACTTTTTGTCCATGCCTGACCAAACGAGATATTGGCATATTAATATAACGAGTACATAACTCTTCTCAATTATATGAATATTGAAATTACATTTGGCGGATATTTAAAAGTCTAGATCACCCCAAACTATTGGGGGTGGTCTATTAACCGCCAAACTATGAAACGGTCTATTTTACTCCTCGAACTTTCCAAAACCGCCTACTTTACCTCCCCCGGGGGAAGTTTTGGACAGCGGTTTTGCTTTCAGATAACCGAATCTTTGAAAAATTATAGTAAATCACAAAAAAAAAAATCATAAAATATAAAATCCAATTTTGTTGGACTCCACGTGAGTAGATCTACACAATGAACATATAATATGGTGTGCTTTAGTACAAAGTTTTTTGTTGTAGCTTAAAGCTACAACAAAAATAAATAAAATGTAAAATCAATTTTGTTGGACTCCACGTGAGTAGAGTCCAACAAATTGATTTTTACATTTTACATTTTTTTTGATTTACTATGATTTTTCAAACCATGGTTACTTTGTAGCAAAACTATGGTTACTGTAGCAAAGCGACGTCCAAAACTGCTCTAGGGGGTAAAGTAGACGGTTTTGAAAAGTTCGAGGAGGTAAATTAGACCGCTTCATAGTTTAGGGGTTAAGTACACCACTCTCCATAGTTGTGTGTGTGTGTGGTGGGGGTGGTGGTGGTGGTGCTGGTGCTGGTGGTGGGGGGGGGGGTGTAAGCTAGACTTTTTACCGGATTATATTTGTTGCATATTAATTTACATGTAATGAAGGTATACCTTAGAACCCAATTGAGGAGCATAAGTTATTATTTACCTTCAAATTGTGCTACATCTACATGCTTATTAATCTTTTCTGTCTTAGTCTACTCCATTCATTTTTTTTGTCACTTTTGGCTGGGGCATTTAAATGTTGCTAAAACCTTCGAAATGTCTGATGCTTGGTAAAAAAAAAAACTTAAGCATTTCCTACGACGATTAACTCACCTAAGCTGAATAGCATGAGCCCGACTCTGTATGCGTTGTTGTATAGTGAGTTCAATGTTTACATTAAATGATTGAGCTATTTCTTGAGCCTTATTTCAATTTCGATGAAGGAGAGATTTAGTCTTGTAATTCGGGAAAAAAACACTATCAATAAACTTACCAATTTCAAAGTGAACAATCATCTCAGAGCCAAAGCATCGAGCACTTGGTGCACATGTTTTCCCCAGAAAGAGAGAAACAGAGGTGGGTAGAGGTAGTGGTAGCAGGGGACGGACCTCACAGCATAGCTACCGCAGCCTAGGGGCGAGCACCACCAGCTTGCGGATGAGCGAACCGCTCGAGCCCGAGTTGGTGGCCCGCCGCTCGCGTTGCCCCGTGCTTCACTCAGTTAGCGGCAGCAGCCAATAGGTGCCATCACCGTCACCCGTACCATATTGCGACTTGTCGCTAGCCAGTCTGTCACGGCGTGTCGGTAAATGTTGATTGTCGCGGCAGCGTGCCGCCACCGCCGAAGCGATTCGGCGGGGAAACCACTAGCGTGTAGGCTGCGGTGGCGATCCACGGTGGCGGCGAGAGAGCACGAGGGTGTCGCCCGCGGGTCGACCCCGCGTGGCGGCCAGGAGGGGGCGATGAGAAGGAAGGTAGGGGGGGGGCCAGCGCCCGCTGGGCGCTTGTGCCGTGGCGCCCAGCGCACGTCGTGAGGAGGAGGGAGGAGCGGGGACTTGTCCTAAGTTTCGCGAAGGCCCGGTTTGGCGGGTAACGTGCAAGACCGAAGGGGCCCGATCGAAACGGACGAGATGGTTTGTTCGCCCAATCGAACGGTAGATGGGTTAACAGGCAACGTGGCCGCGGCTGTCTGCTCGAGAAATGAGCCCAACTTTCGTAGGGTAAAGATACGGGGTGTGGAACATAATGTAGGGTCACATGTATCCATCTATATCTGACCCGTTTTCATCCTAGGTCGTGTGTGTCCAAGCGCTAAATATATTGGATTTCTTGTTATCCATGGTGCCTATCCTCGGCAGCTCCCTTGTGAGCGAGCTTTTTTTTTGGCATAGGGTACAAGACAAACTCATCCAAGATTCAATCACTTGTTCCATATGGATCGGGAAAAGTAGTCCAGTGGCTAGCAAGTCGACATACAAGCAAACCTCTAATTTCCTTGGTGTGGGTGCTACCGACTATTGAGTCAAGAATAAATCTTAGAACGAACCTCTCCTACTTAAAAGATTCGTAATATTGTTGTAGTTCTGACTTCTAGCTTTGTCTATCGCCACGCTCGAGCACCCCTCCTTGCTAAACGTGCCAACAGGTGTGACCCACTTGCTCGCACTTGCTACCAACACCCCACATGTAGCACCGACCTCTCATCGAGATCCCCCTCCTCCATTCGATTGCCTCCCTTTCATCTGCGACACACTTCTCCTCCATTGTTGGCATCGTTAGGCTGAGGGCCTCACGTGCAAAGGAACCAGACGACCTTCATGCACAACATAATGAAGCCAAATGATTGCGATAAGGCAAGAGAATGATTTGCACTCTCTCTCCTCATCTCATCAGGCGACCACGACAGAAAGCAGAGAGAAGGGTATCGTTGGGAAGGAGTTTGGATGCATATGTGGATGTGGTGAAGGAGAAACACCATTGGTGCAGAAGCGAATGACGGTTGCGAAGGAGATGATGGGCTTGGCAATAAAGAAGGCGTCATCGAGGCATCGTGCAAAGGGGGCATAGGACATGTGGCGAGGTCCATGTGCATGGAAAAGGTGTGTGGAGGCCACATGGGTAAGTCGGGAGTAGAGGACCATGGTTTCAAATAAAAGCAAACCTACACTAGAAATAAGGCTACAAGAGAGGGACAACTAGCGTAGGTGCTTTGGGCGCGACACATACAGTCGCACCGTAGGGAGAGAGAGAGAGAGAGAAAGAGAGAGAGAGAGAGAGAGATGACACATGGAGCTAACAGTGGCCATTAACGGCAAGAGGCACACTACATTTTTACTTAATTTGAATATTCGGAAGTTTCGGGGGGTAAATATCTGATTTTTTTTAGTAAAAAAAACAAACTATAACAATGGTTTATAGAGTTAAATAATTGTTTTTTTTCTAGATGTTGTAGGCCATGTGAGATTTTGCCTGAGCTCGACGCCTCTAAAGAGGGATGACTGATGAGTAGGGTTTTTGTGAGCCGAAAGAAATGTTCTCATCCGCGTCCATCTTTTGGCCACTATTCTTTTTAGTGGAATGTGTGTGTGTGTGTTTTTGAAAGCACGTGTGTTTTTTTTTAAAAAAATATGGCATATGCTTTAGTTGATGGCTCGATTAGCGAAAAGGTTGCTTTGTTGGTAGCCATTATTTGCTTAATTGTGGAAAATAAGGCTAGTCACCGTTGCTTTCGTAGTGTTTTTTTTTTTAAAATTACACGGCACGACACTTCACGATATGCACGCACACTCATCCCTATGGATACACGTCGCAAAACCCTACCCCTATGAACACCTCCGGAAGGGGCAAAGCCCGACGGATCGGGGAGATTCCCAAAGTCACCATTGACGCCTCGTCGTCGGCGGGAGCGTCGTTTATCACTAAATGCATAAGCGCCCGGTAATTCCGGAAAAGATCGATCACCGGGATTTGAACGCGGTGGGTAGCGTCCCCACTAAACCGTCTTATCGTTAGACTACGAACCAATTCGCTTCATAATGTTTTATTTTACGTTACAGTCGGCGAGTTCCACGTTCGTCGCTCGTGGAGCATGTTTGCTTGAGGTATTTCTGGAGCAGACTTGATCACCCCTCTTTAGGGGTGTTCGGTTAGCGCTTCTGAGGAACCCAAAAAAGTCTTACGGTTCCCGTCACATCAAATCTTTTAACGTATTTTTGGAAAGCATTAAATGTAGGTAAATGAAAAAAACTGATTATATAGTTTAGTTGAAAAGTGCGAGGACCGAATGTTTTAATCCTAGTTAGTCCATGGTTGGACAATAATTACCAAATACAAAACGAAAAAGTCTTCTGATGAAATTTCAACCCAAAATATTTCACCAACTAAACAAGTCAAGCTCCTTCTGACATCAGAGTACACGCCGGAAGGTAAAGTTGGATATGGTACAGCAGATGCGATAAGCATTTTGAGCAAATATCCATCCACTAGCGGCTGGCAGGACTCCACTAGAGGAACACGTGGTTTCGTGTTTTATATATTCCCATAAACAAATATAAACGAAATATACGAAAATGCCATCAAATATAGCGTGCGTCCGTATTCTTGAAAACGCCATCTCAGTTCTCAAAGCACGCAATGTCATGGCCCATCCATCAACCACTTCTATATTACAAATATGCGGCGAAATGCCTTCTTTTTTTTTCTTTTTGGTTCTTTTGCTCGCTGCTCCCTCCGTCCCATGGGTTAAATTAGTTTTTAACTTTTGAACTTCATGTTTGACCATCTGTCTTATTTAAAATATTTATGCAAATCATAAAATAAATTAATCAATATTCAAGTATCTTTATTGATAAAATAAGTCGTAACAAAATAAATTATATTTGTGTAAAAAATTTGAATAAGACGAAGCGTCGAATAAGATGGTACGGAATCTAGGATGACAAACTTCGGTGGGACGGAGGGAGGGTGTTCAGTTGCCATGCATACCCAAAAAGTGAACCCAAAAGTGCTTTTCAAAGGTCCGGCCACATCAAATCTTTTTTGATAGATATTTGGAATATTAAATGTAGGTAAATAAAAAAAACTAATTGCAGTTTGGTGAAAAGTGCGAGGCGAATCTTTTTGAGCTGGTTAGTTCATAATTGAACAATAATTACCAAATACAAACGAAAAGTCTTCTGATAGGCCAACCCAAAATATTTCACCAACTAAACACACCTAAGACGTCTGTTTGCCTTTGGCATTTTCTGTAGCACTGTAACTGCTACTGTAACGGCCACTCATTCCCCGTCTGCAAACGAAGGCGAAATAGTCACGTGTGACGTTGGTGATGCAGTGAGCGTGACGCGCGAAGGCGACGCATCATCTGCTTCACACTCCAACGTCCACTCCGCTCTCAGCGAGTGAAAAGATCGCTGGGCATCATATGTGGCGAATCTGATCGGAGGCGGGCGTTCACACGGGGACAGCTTTGGTTCCATTCCAAAACAGCGATCACGCCACGCCCGCTGGAAGATGCCCCGTGCAGAATAAACCAAGCACCAGCCCAGTGGCGTCCACGTACGTACTAGGGTATATTTTCGTCAACAGACTACAGAGCCCGTGTAAGCACTTTTCTAATTAATCCTATAGGCTAATCATGTGAGTGCCGAATTCGGTTCGTGCATATATCCAAATCCATGTACATGGCGTCATCCGACAGTGCACGCTTTTTTTTTTTCCCTAGACAGCTAGACTCATTTCCTTTAGAGACTACAAGAAAAATTATCTGCAGATTAAATATTTAAATACATGAATTTGTAGTACTGTTGGTTAAAACGCTCGCGCAAAAAAAAAAAAGGCAGCACTTGCGAGACCGAAGGAATAGAAGATCCGAGCAGTGACTGTGAGCACCAGTCGTCGGTGGATGATGTGGATTGGATCCGTTGAGCGAGTCCGATTCCGAGACCGCTGCTGGCTGGCGGCACCCGAGTCAAATACCGTGCGCAAGCTCACTCCACATCTCGGGCCCACAAACCATTATCACTCCCGAGGCTCACAGCCGCCGTGGGCTCAGGCCTACCCACTGTTCCACTCCTATCCACCAACGGGATGCGTCCAACGGACACCGCCCATCGGGGCCCACCGGGAGCACTGCCCCTGCTTCGCCCGGAATGGGTGGTTCCACGTGGGGCGGCGGCAGGTCGTGCGCGTACGTCCCGCGTGACGCCGCGCCGGGCGCTGGCTGGCGAGTGGCGACGCCAACCCGCCGCGGTCCAATCACGCGCGGCGGACTCGGACTCAAATCCGCGGCGCGGGCTTGTCAGCGCATCGGGGCGTGGGCATGCGCCGTCGGATCCACCGGATCCAGATTCGACGGCGCTTGCCTGTCCTGGGTCGGGTCGGGAGGCCGCTCGTGTCATTGGATGCTGAATGTACGGACGATGCTGATTGGACCGGGTGGCCTGAGGTGTTGAGGGCGCGATGGATATCCGATTCGAAGTACGTGTTTGGCAGTAAACGGGCGGTTTCACAATTATGCCCTCGGAAAGTGATTGACGCGTGCGATTGTTAATTAGGCACTTTCCTGCCCATAACCCCCACCTTAGTTCAAAATTGTGTTTTGTGCACGCTTCTAAGTGATGCTTCTCGACGGTGTTACTTCAAGGCAGTGCGTTCTATGGTACAAGCGCGTCCTAAGTGATGCAGCATTGCAGCAGCAACAACTTTTATGTTGCTACTATAGTACAGGTTGGGACGAGCCATAGCCACGACAACACCAACAACAATGGCTATCAAACAAGCCCTAGTTATAACGTAGCGCAACGGACACGAGAGGGTAGGCAGTAGGCATACTCCTTTATGAACTTGGCCTTTCACTCTTACTATGCTAACTAGGATCATGCCCGTGCATTCTTCTACGGGTGTTATCTTCTTCGACAATAACTTACGTTGATAATATTACATATTTTCAATAAGATTACAGACTTGGACTCATAATATAGTTGTGTGAGAAAAGAGGAGAACAATATCTGACAATTATAGGTCTTAGATTTTATATTTCCTATGCTTATAATTTTTAAAAATTACCTTTGTTTCTTAACGATTTAGATCTATACTTTGTATGAGAGAAATACTTTCTTCGAACATGAGTTTGCTTGATCCCCATAATTCTCATCCTTTTAAATGTTTGTACTTAATGTTTGTACTTTTTCAAATAATTTCGAGTCAAATTGCATGTTTTGTGGAGCGAAGGGTACATCTTTTATACGAGAGAATTTTTATTCCTACCATAGAATTTTTCCCATCCTTTCTTTTAGATTCGATCATATTCATTTTAAGTTTTTTTCTTCTAAAATAGGGTCGGAGTTCTTCACCATCTGTACACGTATCTTTTTTTCATTGCATGCGATCATGCAAATCTAGTGGGACCAAAATAACGGTTTTCCTTTTCTTAGCATGCAAGCGGTCGAGGTTATCCTAGCCAAGCATGTGGGGGGAGTCTTATTTGTGAGGAAGAGCGAGAAGCGACGCGACATGCGTCGCTCCTCATGGTAGAGTCCGTGTTTTCGTTCTTTTTTAGTAGTAGGATTTGGTGTTAGTCCTCATTAATGCACCCAAAGAAAAATTACCCACACAAATACATTTCGGATCATTGAATTAGCATATAAGTCATATATTACATAGTTTTTTCTGCATTTTACAACTTACTCCCTCCATCCTAAATTGTAAGTCATTCCAAAATGTCGGAGAGTCAAAGTGTTTCACCTTTGACCAAACTTATATGATAAAATAATAACATTTGTATGTTAACTAAGTATTATTGGATTTTTTATTAAAAATATTTTTATAGTATATCTATTTTATGTTACAAATCTTTATAATTTTTTACTATAATTTTGATCAAACTTCATATAGTTTGACTCTTCAATATTCTTTAAATGACTTACAATTTGGGATAAAGGGGTAGAACAGAGAGAATAGTTTTTTTTTTTTTTGACACATCCTGTAAATAGAGACCTCACAGAGGCGCCGGTGCTGGACCACGAAAGAAACATTGGAAAATTGTTGTTGCACCTACTCCATCCTCCAACAAGAAAAGGGGAGCGGTTATGAAAAACTGCAAATGCCCGAGTACCTGAGAAGGAAACGCACCCAAGTTTCCGCCACCACTAACTCCACCAGCTAAAACCAGCGAGCCAGCTCTGCTTCCCTCCTTCAATACCTTCCGATTCAGCACCTCGTGCCACCTGTTTCAGCATTCTGCTGCCGGGGTTTTAGACAAAAACATTTCTCGCGTCCCCAGGCCACCCCACTGTCTCGACTCGATCCACCGCGATTCCCCTCCTCTCCCATTCCTCCACGGATCTGCTCGTTGTGGAAGCGGAGGAGGACGCTGGAGGGGCCTCTCGGCGGCGCGAGGATTCGCGACCTGTTGTGGTGGCGGTGGTGGGAAATGAGGATCTGCGAATGGGGAGACGGTGACGCGGGCCTGGCCCTGGCGTGGCCGCAGGAGCAGCAGGATGAGGAGGATGTCCAGGCGAGCGGTGGCGGCGAGCTCGTACGGCTTAAAGCGAAGCGCGCGCTCGTCGGCGCCGGCGCGAGGGTGCTCTTCTACCCGACGCTGCTCTACAACGTCTTGCGCAACCGGTTCGAGGCGGACTTCCGGTGGTGGGATCGCGTCGACCAGGTACTGGCCCTTCCTTGCTTTTGTTTTTGTTCTGCGTGGATTGCGTTGTGTGGTTAGTAGTATTCCGGATGCTATTATACGTTCTGATTTAATTTGCTTAGTGATGTGGTTATTATTATTGATTTATTCCTGTGTCTGAGAGCAGTACTGTTAATATTGGATCTGTCATGCTCGGATAGTCGGTGTTTTATCAGATTTTTTTTCCCCTCTGAAGTTATGCACTTGATAGTGGCTCTAAATTTGAGTTCTAAGCAGGGATTGACTTTGCTTTGTTAATAACCTTGTTTGTGCTTAAGAGTCACTTTTACTTAGCAGCAGGGAAATATATTTCCCAACAAAGGTCGTTTGTGCTTAAGAGTGACGTTTACTCAGCAGCGAGGAAATATATCACCTCATTGCTCCCTTGTAAGCAGTGATTGTTCTTGTGCTTAGTCAGACGTTCCAATTTGAACCCAGTTGTGACAAGTCTGTGGGTACTTACCGCCAACGCGCATGTTTGTTTCAGCTCGTCTTTTAGTATTTTTTATATGTATATCATTTAGCACCAAGGATGAATGTTCACAAGCCTAGGGCCCTGTAGCCCTGCCTTCTCAGGAGTAGCAAACCTTGAATCCTTGACTGATGTTATTAATTGTTTCATTTTTTCGTCAGTCTTCACACAACCTAGTATTCTAAATTTCTAGTTATGTATCAGAAGAATGTACACTCTGAAATGCCTAAGCCTAATCTTTTTTTTTTCGATCTCCATCCAGTTTATTTTGCTTGGCGCTGTTCCTTTTCCAAGCGATGTTCCACGGTTGAAGCAACTTGGAGTTCAAGGAGTTGTAACGTTGAATGAACCTTATGAAACTCTTGTCCCAACATCTTTATACCAGGTAATTATTCCATCTTATACTACTCCATCTGTGTTTAAAATTTGATAGAGTTGCCATGTTAGAACCATGGAGTACATTATCTACTTATTTTTGAGATTCCGCACTGGCCAAGTTAATATCCTTTGGCATGTATATTAGGTGGGTTCAGAGTTCAGGGCACTGTCAATTGAACTGTTGTGCATATGCAATACAAGTAACAACACATGCTTTCTTTTACTAGGCCCATGAGATTGAGCACCTGGTAATTCCAACAAGAGACTACCTCTTTGCACCTCCACTTGAGGATATTTCTCAAGCCATAGATTTCATCCACCGTAAGTTCTTGCCCTTTCTTGTTTATTTTCAAAGGGAAAAAAATACACGATAGCAATTTTAGATATTTTTTCTGAAACATAACCGCAGCTTTGATCAGTTTTCTATTCTTTTCTTTTCCTTGTATCCGTGGTACCTTTTTTTTATGGAATATTTTTTTTTTTTCAAGAGTGAACGTGGAACCGTAGGTAGGAGAGCTAGTGGTGATTGACTCGAACTTAGGGAAGCAAAGTAGGTAGCAGTTAACTCAGAAAAGGATAGTGGGTTATTATTTTGATCACTGGTCAACTAATGTTTATGTGATTAGGTATGTATTGCCAATTAGATTCTGGTGTGGTCTCAAAGAAGCTGCCACACTATCTTTTAATGCACAGTCCATCTCCAACCTCCAGACTAATGATCTGTTAGATGTCGTTGTATACGGCATCATGCATGACAATTATGTGAAATTATTGTAGATTTTCCATTGAAAAATATTGAAATGGGCCTAGCCATTACACAATGCTTGTCAGTCATTCGAACAAACTAGAATCATAACCCATCAAAGCACGTCTATGATCTAAATTCTTGATTTGTGTCAAACAACAATCTATGACAGGGTGGGCCCAGCTAAATTCATAGGTATTTTTGTCCAAAAAGCTCTGCACATATAGTATCTCCCTCCATTCCGAATTATAAGACTTTTTTGGCTTTTCTAGATACATTGCTTTTTTCTTTGTAAGTGCATAGCAAAAACTTGAATCCAGAAAAGCCAAAATGTCTTATAATTTGAATGGAGGGAATATGTACTATGTACATGTAATGAAAAAATGAAAATGATAGGTTATTCAAGCATTGAACCCAAAAATCAAATCACTACTGTGTGAATTTTTAATCAATTATACATTGCCAAAAAGTAGGATCTATGCAATCAGCAAAAATATTTTTCACCCTTTGAAATTTTGAATACACATTCTCTCTCAAACCCTAAGCCTGCTTGTATGGCTGTCTCAATTTGGTGGATTCAATAAAATAGTTGCTTTCTTTTCAGGGAATGCATCACAAGGTGGTACTACCTATGTTCATTGTAAAGCTGGAAGAGGACGAAGCACCACTATTGTATTGTGCTACTTGGTAGGATGATCTACATTTGTATTTGGATTCAGTATGTTTCTTCCTGTTTAGTTTCCTGACAGTCCTTTGTGTTGCAGATTAAATACCGAAACATGACGCCTGAAGCAGCTTTGGATCACGTCCGATCCATTAGGCCTAGAGTGCTTTTGGCCCCATCGCAGTGGCATGTATGGAGTCTTTTGTGATCAAATTCAAAGTTATTGGTACAATCCTACTGGCGTTAAGACACTTTATGACAATTTATGCAATTTTGCAGGCTGTTAGCACATTTGGAGCTCGCATCACTGGACAACTTCCAGTTCGGAGTACAAACCTGGGCTGTTTCCTAGAAGCCACTGAAGCTTGCTATATGAACACAGAAAATGATGATTACCATGTGATGGAGTTTGACTGCGAAGATAGTGGCTTACCACTTTCTCAAATTATGCTATCTAGGCCAGCCAGCCCTACTATATGCACCGATGCAATCCTCATAACAGAAGCAGATCTTGAGGGCTATGATACTTATATTGGTACTGGGAAAGATGCCGTGTCGTTGGTAGTAGCCACTTTCGCAGGCCCATCATGAGGAGATTGTCCTGCCTCTTTGGCTCCCTGAAACTTAACAACAGCAATTGTGAACCAGCTCCAAGCCGGTTCACTGAGGTTCGCGCCTGCTAGGTAGTGTCATTCTCCAGTTTTCCATGTTGAATCAAGAGTGTATCTCTAGATAGGCAATCATCCAAACAGGATTTGTAGAAGCCTGAGTTTATAGCCATGGCAGTGCCATCGGGAGAAAGTTGTGTGCATAGCCAGAGGGTTTGTTTAGTTTTTACTCCATTAGATTAGAGTGTAGAGCTGTGAACGCGTCAAATATCCTTGTTTCTTCTCGAAAGCATGTGATTCATTGCAATTTGCATCATTGTTTACTTGAAATAAGAAAAGGTCTTGTCAGCCAACGGGGCGGCAACGACTTCAATTTGATTTGATTATTGACAAATTTGTACTACCTGCAACTTAATTCCTTCTATCTGTACATGAAATTGTCGTGAATTTGCGTTCGACTTTGCTGATGTTATTCTCGTACTGCTTGATGTGCCTGGTGTACTGTGAATCTGTATTCCTTGTTTCTTTGCTGATTTCCATAACATCCAAATGACGAAGTGAGCACGCCACGGCAGAACAAAAAAAGGCAGTCTTTCTCCAACTGAAACTGGAATACATGTACTCCCTCCATTCCAAAACTCTTGCAAGTGTGAGAAACGTGCCATCAACTTTGGCTAGATTTTTAAAAAATACGTGTAACATTTATATCTCTAAATAAATTTGTTAAAAACTAGAATTAAAGATCTTTTCGATGATACTAATTACTTAAGTATAAATATTTATATATTTTAATATATAATTGCCGGTACATTATTCTCGGGAAGCGGGAATTGCAAGAGTTTTGGAACAGAGAGAGTACGCGTGAAGCAATCGAAAGGCGTTAAAACAGCCTGTTAAATTTACGACTTTGTGAGAGAAATGCTGGCGGCGGGTTGATCTTTGTGAGAGAAAATATCGGCGACCTACGCACCGATAAGCCCAGCGAACAGGCCTTGTTGTCCAAACGCCCAAGCATACAGCGGAATAGAAAGAAAGGAAGAAAAAAAGTAAAAAAACTCGAATTAATGAACTGAAGATCCCATTTCATAATTCAGAGAGGGTGAAGGCGTGCGAGCAAACCCTGGTCCGAGGAAACATGTTCTGTACGAATCAAAACTGGACGAGCCAAACAAACCATCCAAAACCCTCTTCCATCCTTCTTCCTCTCTCCCGCCGCCACACGACCGGGGGCACGGCCATGGCGCGCATCGTGTCACGCGCGCTCCCGTTCGCCTCGCGCTCGTCCCTGCACCTCCCGCTACCGCCGCCCTTCCCCGGCGCGGCGCTGCTCCGTTCCGCCGCCACGGCGCCGCCCCTGCCCCCGCTGCCGGGGCTGCACTCGCGGCCTCGCTGCTCTCCTGGCGCGGGCACACGGGCACCCCCTGAGCCCTCGATAGCGGCGCCGCCGCCGTTCGCAGGGTTTTTCGCTGGAATCCGCGGGTTCAAAAAGGACGGCGCCCACAGGCGTCGGCGAAGCGGGCGCAGCCTGAGGACGACCCCCGCCGCCGCCCCCACCCCCACCGAAGGAGAGCGAGATCGAGCTCATCGCTCGCATCGGCGTCGAGGAGGACATGCCCGACGACCCAGAAGTGCTGGTACACATCACGCTTTTTATAGAACTTCTCTGTATTCTTATTAGTCCTGCTGCTTTAGTAGCGTTAATTGGAAATGCCGATGAGAATCCTGCACCTGTTATATTTAACGCACCATTATGCCGCACCTTGTTTTGTCCTGGTATTGCAGAACAATTTTGAACTGTAAGACTGTTGCCTTTTGTTTTGATCAATGCAGCTATTCATTTATGTAACTGGCTGATTAGAGACCATGTTTTGCCATTTTGAACTGGTTATGTCTACATGTACTCAATATGAATGATTGGAGTGGCATATCCCGAGAAGTACTTAAGTACTAAGGACGTACATGTTTCAGGTCTCTCAGCACATTTTCTAAAAAAAAAAAAAAAAAAGGTCTCTCAGCACATGTTTTAGTAGACATCTCTTTGAGAAGTATTATGTTGTCTAGGACAAATGGACAATGTAGGTTCTTTCTAAGGAAAAAAAACTGTATTTGGCTTGTAATAATGCCTCAGATTTGTGTAGTTGACGCATTCTGGTTACTTATCTGGCTTTTGAGCTGTTTGTTTCCTCATGGTGAATGGCAATTGATTGTTAGATATGTTTGCATGTTTGTTGCATTTAGTTTTAACATGGGTTTCTGATAATGCACAACCCAAAAAGATACCTTTACTGCTTTACATTAAATGGAAGTATTTGCTTCTAATAGCAGTCTTGGTCTTCGACCAAGACATGAGTATGCTGGGAAAATGTAGGTCATACCTATGTATACCTGTAACTGATGTGTGATTCTGGCTTTTGTTTGGGTAGTGGGTAGTTGTGTGCCTAAATTTCGCTATTTATGTGTCTACATATTATTTTTGTGTTCTGTTGTGATTATGCTTTAGTAGCTTATTCTCTCAGAATGATGAGTTGTTCATATATGTTTGTCAATTTCCTGTTATATATGTGCAGAACATTGTTGAAATCCTGAAGTTAAATGTCCCAATGGCAATGAAGATTGCACTTGATGGACTTCTGGATTCCAGCTACAGCACCCGAGATACATCAATAAGTGATGTTGGGAAGTATGATAAGGTTGAGGTTTCTGTATTGTTATGCAATGGCAACTTCATCCAAGATCTTAACAAAGAATGGAGAGGCGAGGACTGCACTATTGATATGCTCTCGATGTCCCAGCACATTCCAGATCTTGATGTTCCCATTGTAAGTAGGACTACATGTTTGAATGTTTATGCTCTTATCTTTACCCATGCATCTTGTTTCTTCTCCTTCTCTGAATATCTTTTTATTGCAGCTAATGTTAGGTGACATAGTAATATCTGTCGAGGCAGCTGCAAAGCAAGCTGAGGAGAAAGGTGTTACACTTCTTGATGAAGTGCGGGTTCTAGTGGTATGGTTCTTTTTACTTTTCTTCCCAGAATTTACCTAATGATTTCCATTCCTCACAGTTCCTTTAAAATTGATTATAATTTGTGTATTCCTTATGGACATCCCAAGCCCTTCAACTCATATATTATTCCCTTTGATTCCAAATAAGTCCATCTCAGCACCTTTTTTTCAGTTCACCTCTACTTAAATTCACCATAATCAATCTAGTAAGATATTACAAGCATGCCATCTACCTCAATTTGTGTGCACAATTCCAAACTGCATAAGCATAACTCCACCAACTCTTACAATTACAGCTTCAGAATTCAGATATTATTCTACTTGTTTACTCTATTAGGTTAGTGGCATATTGCATCTTCTTGGTTTTCAACATGAATCGAGCAATGAGGCTGCAGCAGAATTGGAGAAGGAGGAGCAGCTCATTTTAAAAAAGTCTAAGGTGGAAAGGAAAAGGTCTAGCTAAGAGTGCTCGGACTCAAGCAAATCTCAAACAGATTCATTGGATGGTATATTCTTAATGAAATTTCTATGTTAAAATGCTCACCGCACTCATGATCTAATCGTGCTTTTGGTGTCTAAGAATGTTTACAGGGCAAGTGACGAATGGTCTGAAGAAAGCTGGCAGCCTAAGATTTTACAAACCAAAATTCAAATATATTTTTTGTGATATGGATGGTATATCCTTTGCTCTTTGGACATCTTTACAATCTAGATGTGCTATAGTTTTCACTTATTATTATTGTTTTTCATTGAACAAGGTACACTGCTCAACAGTAAAAGTCAAGTTACAGCAAGGAATGCAGAAGCTCTAAGGGAAGCTAGGTCAAGAGGAGTAAACATAGTTATTGCCAATCGAAAGGTATTATACATTTTTTTTTTTTTTTTTTTTTTTTTTTTGAGTTTCACCCGGGAGGCGCTCCCCACCTGAATATATTCAAGTGCCCTAAAATGGCCGATAACCTCGTTTTTAGGAAAACGAGGCCAAACCCCGGGCCCAGTTAATTGTGGAAAACCGGACTAAAACTGCACAAACGGCCTGCGAACCGAGGCAAAGGTGTGGCTAAACCACAAAAGAGAGAAAACAACAACAAGCTCTCCAAAGATTGGAGAGAGAGGTGGCTATCCACAAATACAACAAAAGAGAGAGAGAACTTAGCCCAAACGAGGGAAACTCTAGACGAGGCCGCAAGACGCCCACCGAAGCGCCGATCTGCGCCCCGGCCGAACAAAGATACTCGCCGCTTTCACCAACGCCAGAGAGCCCACCTCCACTCCTCGTAGCTACGCGGCTCCACGGGGGTGGAAAGGGGACTAAGAATGACGGCAGCCGGCAAGCGAAGGATCGGCGGACACAACGACCTCCCATCGAACCGGTGGCGACATCCTCCGAAGACATCCGGCCCACTTGCCACCACCCAACGCCCGGCCACGGGAGGAATCCGTGGGGGGATGGCGGCAAATGGTGGAAACACCACCCGGCATTTGATATTCGGCACCACTGGGGAGACCGCCGACGGGGAGGCGCCAACGGAGGCACTCGTCGACGTCGGCGACGCCAAACAACCGAGGCCAAGAGGGGCGACAACAACACGGGGAGAGAGCACACGGGAGAAACACAAGACCACGGCGGGGAGCCGGACTCTACTCATCCACGGTAGCGCCCTCAAGAGGGTCACGGCGTCAATGACGTCGCCGCCACCGGCTCTAGAAAACTAGAGCAAGGCTTTCGCCCGAGGGAGATCGGCGAAATTAGTCACGAGTTGGAAGATATCGACGCCCCCAAGGGGAGGTGAACGGCGCCAATGGCGTCGTGCGTCAATCGCAAAGACAGAGTCTTGCACGGCTTTCGCCTAGGTTCCCAAACTCATGGACCGGGGTTCGTCGATTGAGAGGCCAAGAGGGCCCTCGGACCTTGCGGCGTCGGAGGGGCCGGAGGAGGCCGGGCGAGAGGGTAGAAGAACGTCGCCCGCCTCCGGACGGGCAAGCCAGACCAAGCCAGACAAGGCGAAGCCTGCGGAGACGAAGCGAGGCGGCTGCCCGCCCGCCGGCATTGCAGCGGCCAAAGCTGCGAGCCCATCATCATCTTCGCCGCCATCGTCGGCCGGGCCTGCGGCTCCTGGCTGATGCACCGTAGCGTCGCCCAAACCGGATGTCGATGGCGGACGGGCGGACCCGCGAACATGGCGGGGCACCGGCCGCTGCCGGCCACCCGAGGAGGCACCAATCAAGGTCCGGGGGCCGGATCCGTGCAACGCACACGGGTCCGGGGGGGCGACAGACGCCGGCCGACCAAGCCGATGCCGGTGTGGGACGAAGGGGAGGAGGAGGGGCGGGCGGCCAGCGGGCGTCGCCCGAAGAAAGGGCGCCCGTCGGGACCGGCCGGGCCGGCGGCCGGGAGGGAGGGGAGGGGGGCCGCGCGGATCCGGGCGGTGGAAGGTGTGGATCCGCCAGGGGAGGCCGGATCCGCCAAGCCCTCTGCTGAGAACGCCGGAGAAGGAGGGAGACGAGCGCCCCGCCGCCGAAGGCTTCCTTCGCACGGAGTGCCCGCTTCCCACGCGAGGAAGCCTCGCCGCCGGCCGGCCCCGGGACCTCGGCGCTTCCGGCAAAGGCCCTCCTCCGGGCGAGGAGAGAGGGAGTGGTGGAGTCCAGGGGCGGCGGCCGGCGGGAGCTTTCGCCCGAGCCGCCTGTTGGCGCGTGGGCGGCAGCGGGCGTCGGGCCGAGATCAATTATTATACATTCTTTGGTCTTGTTCAACTAATCTATTCAAAGAGCGGAGGTGCTATATGATTTTTGATTATTTTAATTGAAACCATTGGATAACGTTGATATATCCTAGTGTATCAAGATGCCAAAACTGATTATCATACCTCTTGAAGGTTTAAAATAATTAAGGCTCAGTTATGCTATCGTGGAAAAAATTTCATAGCAGAAACTATACCCTCTTGGGAAATATGTAACCTGCAACAAGTCACCTAATTTCAAAACCAAACATGTATGGGACTTTTTTTTTTGAAAAACCAAAACATGTATCGGACTGTGTCTAGGGAAATAGTTACTAAGTTTCATTAGGCGCGTCAAACTTTTTTTTCGAACACGCAGGAGAGTTGCATATCTTCATATTATAGAGAGAATAAGAAAATGGTCCTGTACAAGGCAACCCCTTACCTGCCTAGGAGGTAAGAGGAGATTGCAAAAGAACATCTTGAGAGATATAATAACCTAAAACCAAAGAAATGATCTGACCTGGGACCATTCACATGATTCACACTAGGGTATCAGGCATCACGCCACCACCACAACTAGACACCAGTTCCTGAAGCTTTACAGGCTCCAGCGAGGCACCATAGCATCCACTCTTTGTAGAACTGCTTGATGATCGGAAGGGAAGGGGATGCACCATGATTTGTATTGTTTTCTTCTGTGTGATCTGCTTTCGTTGTTACTCTGCTTTTTTTTTTTTTTCTTTAACTCATCTAAAGGCAAATGAACTTACTCTTGGCTAAAGTCCTGATGGAATAAGACAAAATTTGTTAAGCTTTTTTTACCCTGAACATGATTTGTATGAAGCTTGAATGAGCATTATTTGTTTTGGTTATCTTTTTTTTTTTTTTTGGAGAATTAGATCTTTTCAGTACCCTGATGATTATTTTGCTTCCATGTTCATTCTGAAATCAGGCACGTCCTGCTGTAATTGATGCTCTTAGCATGGTGGACTTATCTGGAAGAACTGGCATTGTTTCAGAATCATCACCTGGTGTATTCCTTCAGGTAGTTATGAAGTTCATTTATTGGAAAATGCAGTCTTTTTAGTCATTAGTGGTTTTGAGTGATGAAAGTGCTGCACCTCTAAACATCCTGGTCATTATCAATACATTCAGTTTACTGAGAACCTTGTATTGCTTACAGCATGTCCTTATTCGGACCCTAACTACATCCAGGGTGATAAACCCAATAGAACTGGTTATCGTGTATATTTATGTACTTTATGCATTTTCTGTGTACTTCCAGAATTCACTTGAATTGGGAAAATTGTAGGGGAAACAAAAGCTGAGAAACCTTTCTAACTAAAATAATCGCGGTCACCCTCAATCATAGTGAAGGTTTCTATTGTCTATCTATATCCTTAAAAGTTTAAACTTCCAGTTTCGGACTAATTCATCTCCACACTACTCCACACAATCCACTTGGGTCCCTATTAGCTGGCCGAGATGATACACAGATGTCATTGGACACAAAATTTATCTTCATAATTCCTTGGTGCTTAGTGCTTCTACTCTTCATTCTGCTGTATTGTTAGTTGATGACCTCTCAATTATGTATGTCAATGTAGTTTATTAATTATTATTCTATTATTATTGTGAAGAATGTTGTTGGATTCTTATTACATCACATAAACTATGCAGCATTGACTATCCTTGTGATCATTATCCCTACTCTCATCTCGTGCATACTTCCATCTGTAGGGTCTGTTGGTTTATGGTTTGGAAGGGAGACAGATTTATAAAGGAAATTTGGACCAAGAAGTATGTAGAGAGGTAATCAACTGTTTTTGTTTGAGAGAAAACAAAAATGTGGACATAAGTCGCAGTATATGTAGAAGGGCAGTTGGCGCTCTGTTCAAAATCTTGTGGCTTTTGAAATGCACTTATTTTCTTTATATTTAGTTGTGGATATCTTCTTTGGATCCGTTATCAACAAAGTCATACTATAATTAGCAAATATGTCTGCAGATAAACTTGATGGTACATAATTTTTTCATGTTTTTCTTGCACACTTTTATAGTGTCTTATATGCTACCCCGTCTGTTCCATTTTTTTTCTCGAACATATAGGAGTACATTATTAATAAGAAAAGGGAAGAGCCCTTACAATTACAACACACACCACTCGCACCAAGAACTTAAAACACATATGTGCCTTTTCTTGAACATAACACGACCTTGACCCCCCAACAAAAAACTAGACTACCCTGGGAGAAACTAGGTGGTATTTTGTTAATAAGAAAATAGGCAGCCAAATTCGCCTCGATGTAGACTTGAACCTGGGTGGTCTGGTTCTGCATCCACACCTTAACTTATAGCTGAATAACTCTCCTATGTCTGAGATAGTACCTGAATGCTCAAGGGGAAGAACTTGTAGAACTGTTTTTTTTTTTTTTTTCTGAATAAATTCATTTTACTGTCCATTGTCTATAGTCTACATTGCTTGCTTGGTGCTCCTGTATCTATCCAGAAACTTGCTTTACTCTTTACTAATTAGTGGCATATTACTTCTGGTTTCCTTTTAGTGTGTTAGGCAACATATAACTATTCTTCTACGAATATGATATCATTGTTGCAGGCACTCTTATATTCTTTGGAGAACAAGATACCATCAGTAGCATTTAGTCAGGACCATTGTTATTCTATGTTTGACCACCCTTTTGGTCGATTCTCTCCATGACTTATACCATGAACCTAAGGTATGATGTGGTTTGTCAGTTTGCTCTTAATCACTCTTTGGGTATCAGATTCGTGTCCATTCTGAATATAGTTGGAATTTCTTTTGCAGGCTAAAAATAATGCCATCTATTGATCAGCTTTTAGAAACAGCTGAGATACAGGTGAATATGTTTATTCTTTAAGTATGAAATGAATTTTCTGAATAGCATATTCAGCAAATGCACAAAATAATTTTAGTGTTCCCTCACTTGAAAACTATATTAGCATCAGAACATCTGTCTGTAGGTAATTCGTTACTTGAGAGTCCATGCTCAAGTAGCTAGTTTCTGAAGGATATTTATTTAGTTGATATAAACAGAAACAAGGTTTCTTACAGATGCATGGAGGAGGTCTGGGGTTACCTTCACAACAACGAACAATTCCTGTTATAAAAAAATGCTAACTTTGTTTTATGGAACATCGTTGGATCAGTTGCACTTTTTATGCTATGATGTATTCAAGTTTTGTGATGCTAAGACAAGTTGCAGCTTAACATTCCCATATTTTTATATTCAGAAAGTATTGTTCCTTGAAACACCTGAGGGAATTTCGTCTGCATTGAGACCGTACTGGGCAAAGGCGATAGAGGGAAGGGCCCATGTTGTTCAGGCACAACCTGATATGCTTGAGCTTGTACCACCTGCAACTTCGAAAGGCAATGGTGTGAAGATTCTGTTGAACCATCTTTCCATCAGTCCGACGAGGTACAACCAATCTAGTCCCCAACTAATGTATTTGCATTACACCAATCAAAGTCTTCTAGCCTTAGCTGAGGTAGTAGCTGCAGAAAAGGTTCGGTAAAAATAAGATACCAAAACATCATTCTAGATCAACGAGATCAGTGTTACCTCTAAACTGCTGGACAAATGATTGCAGGACAAGAAAATATGTTGGTACACTGGTGGTACCGTGCAATCCACATTGTTTTTCTTCCAACATTTCCTTCCATGGAGTTTTGCATTTGACTCCTGGTCACTCAAGTGTTTGTTCATGATAAATGTTTAAGCCTCTAGATACCAGTGAAGCAGCTGTGATAGTGCTTGTGAATCGTGATGTTAATAGTGTGTCATGCTAAATTGCTAATTGATCTTGAGTTATGGTGTCTTTGGTTTGAGGAATGGGAAGATAAATGGATCTTCCTAATCTATAGCTCTGAACCTAGTCTACATGTTTGGTCAGAGGATGCAGTTGGTCCTGGTCCCATCACTAACTCATTTGTCATAAGCGCATGTTACTAAAAATGGAATGGTGTTATCTTACCAAAACCATAGCATGGATTCATGATGGATCAAAATATTTTGAGCTTAGGATGAGGTACATACTAAAACAAAACACAAGACTAATCACTGCAGTTATTCTCAGGGCTTTCTTTGGGTACTTATCGTTGAGTACATTTGTGCAACCTCTTCTGTTTTCTTGACATCAATAGTTTTACAGAACAAAAAAAACATAATAAAACTAAATCTGGCATGGATAGCAGCCCCTTGGGCAAGCACTAGTGCCATTTCAACCTATTTATTAACTGAAAAGAAGATCAGCTGCAATGTAATTGCCATTATGTATTATTAACTAGTAAGTTGCAAGGTTCTAAAATCAATTTCTGTTTTGCAAGGTAATGGCAATTGGTGATGGGGAGAATGACATTGAAATGCTGCAACTAGCTTCATTTGGTGTTGCTCTTGCAAATGGATCTGATAAAACTAAAGCAGTGGCAAATGTAATTGGCGCCACTAATGATGAAGATGGAGTTGCGCAGGCTATTTATGAATATGCCTTCTAACAGCAATGGATCATTTTGGATTGGATTATATCTGCTCTTTTGATTCCCCATTTTTCCCTGGATCAATACAGAAATGATTCCAAGTACACAGTTCAAAAAAAATACATTGGAGTGCGATTTCACTCTAGGGTTACAATTTTTGAATTGTTAGCATGTAAGATTTTCTTTTTGTTGGCAGGCACTGAAATCCAGATCTACATGCTCTTATCATTGGAATAATGTAATCGGATTACTATTTTTCTCAAACTTGTATGTAGGCGTTCCTCTTTTAATTTAACCCAATTTGTCTCGTCTTTACTCCGATCACAAAATAATCAAGCTACCTGGATCTTCCGATATTGCAACAGCATCACTGTTATTTACAAATCAATGTCTCATGAACAAGATAGGAGATACTCTATTGACAGCAGAGAAAGAAAACCTCTTACATCTGAGACAGGCCAATACGCCTGTCAACAAAATCCCTCTAAAATGGGAAAAAAAAAAAAAAAAAAAGAACAGAGGTTGACGCCCTGGATGGAAACACCGTCATGTCCTAGAGCCTACTGATGGTATCCACTTTTGTTTACAGGGATTGGGGGAGGTCTGTAGAGCATGTTTTTGCTGTTGTTCCGAGCCACCAGATTTGCGCAAGAACTTCTGTTAGGACCCGAGGGCATATGACAGTCCTGTTCTTCGTCTAACGCTACATAACTCCTGGATGGCTTCATCTTCTTGTACGGTGTCTCTTTCTTGCGCAGATCTTCCAGGCATCTCACTTCAGACATACACGCGAACGATTGAGACTTGCCGTCATAGTATTTGGATAGCCCTTTCCTGCAGAGAGAGACAAGACGAGTTGAGAATTTTGTTCCTTCAATTTGATGTCTGCCTGTAATAATAAAAAGAAAGAGAAATCCGATGACTTACTTGACAGGGAGCTGTGCCATCATAGATGACAGATCGTAGAGGCTGTCTGAATTCAATCTCCGCACCGGCGGCTGCTGCTGCGTAAACTGGTGCTCCAGAGCTCCGACGCCCCCCCCCATCTGAGAAGTGCTCCTCGTCGTCGGAGTCGCCGGAGATCGAAGACGACGTCTCGAACAGCTCCTCGTCATCTTCTTCGCGGTACACCGCAAGACCTGTAGCGCCGCTGAACCCGCCCATGCTTGCAAGTTGCAACTCGGAGGAGAGATTTCTTCCTCAGCTAAGAAACGGTGTGTGTGTTGTGTGTGGATGGATGGATATATTCTTCCTCAGCTAGCTCCTTTCCTTTCTTTGGCGAACTTTGGCACGGCCAGTGGGAGGGAGGGGGTATATATACAGGCGGCTCTAGCTGGAATGGGATAATGCGAGGAGCCTTCTCTTCCCAATCCAATCAAAAAAATTCAAACACGGCGTGGTGCGCTTTGACTAGTATAATGCACACAACTTGCATCGGTCAGTGACATCACCATCTTTGCTGTGTGCCAACATGGCCTAATTGTTAGGTTTTTCTTAGGACACTGACATGATCGTCATGGTCTGTGCATCTGTCCTTTTTTTTTTTGCTTTCATATTATACGTGCAGAATACAAAAAAGAGTGTGAAAGTCTGTTGGCCACTCGCACATGCCTTTGCCCAGATTCTGCAGCTGGTGCCCCGGCCTGATCTGATCTTATCTCTTCTCAGTCTTGCTGAATGTGAGCAGGATTGTTCGCGTATATCTTTGGCAGGTCGGGCGTGAGACCGACGTGTGGGCCATGGATGTTGGGGTGGAGATCTTGTTGCTTGATTATGTGGGAGCCGAGGACACGCGGCGCGTCGTTGTTGGGTTCTCATCCTTTTTCTATTGTCCGCAGGCTTAATTAAGTGGTGTCGGAGTATGCAGATTTTTCACGAAATCACTTTTTGCTTATCGTGGCGTTTGAGGAGACCTTGAATTGTGATGGTTTTTACTTGTACCCTACAAACATCCTGGGCTGGGATGGAGGAAGAATTTGGGATTACCTATAGGCTTATAGCAATCCTACCCGGTTGATCGCACACAGTCCCTGATTATCACCAGAATACGTACTCTTTTGTTGTTTCCTGTTTTGGAACAGAAACCATATTTGCCTGCAGTGCCGACCGAACCTAGGAGGTGAGAGAGGTTGGCTGCAAATTTACGTAAGCCACAGCAGAGTCTTAGCTTGCAAGTGTCATTGTTTTTTTACTTGTGGTTCTGGACCATTTTGATTCCTCTTCGCAATACCGCATCAGGCAATACATATACAAGAGCAGAAGTGGAATCCATGGACCCTATCAAAGTAGGTGATCCAACACGTGTATGGTTTTCCGCGTCGCACCTGTTTTTGCACTAGATATATCCTTCCTTGGCTTCCACTGCAAGGGAGTAAAAGTGAAAAGTGACATGAGTATGCCTGCCTCAAAATTTAAGCTCGCTGCTCACCTACAAATTATGCACTACCACTCTTCTAGTGTTGTTGTTGGCAACGTTACTTGTTATGCATGAAAGTGCACTTGATAACGTTGCTTTCCCCGGCCCGCCTCTTCCACTACAGATAATGTTGCATTGAATACCACCGCGCGAGGAGTATCAATGCAATTTTTTGTACGTGGGGATGGAGGAGTATCAAGGCGTTGTTTTTGTGTCTTAGCCGCCTGAACTTTTGTTAGCGTAGTTTAAGACCTGAATTGTCGACCAGGATTAGAGCGAGCGGCACCACCCGGAGCTTGGACCTAGCCTGATGAGCCACGCAAAACTGGACACCTGTCGCTCGATCCAGCTACGAGCCAGGCGCATGTTCACTGAACAAACACAAACACACCTCCTCACACGTATTCTGCCAGCAAAGCAAACAGCAGATATAATAATAATAAGTAGAAATAATTTTTAATAAGTGGTTGTATACGAGTGTGAATGAATGAACAAGATGTGAGTGGACACATGGCAGGAGCAGCGTTTCCGGCCGGGGACACGGCCACAGGTCGTGCGGACCAACAAAACCGGCAACGACAGCCCCTCGTGTCCGCATGTGTGTTGCCCGCTTGCCGCGAGGCTGCTGCCGACGGTGTTTTTGTTTCCCGACGTGGTTTCAACAAGTCCCGCCGATGCAGAAATCCATTTGCTCGTGTCTGCTCCTTTTTAGTTTTTTCTTCGATCTCCAGCCAATCACGCGACCTAATTTCAGTCCCGTTGCTTTTCTCGGCTAAACAAATCTCGATCGGTGCTTTCATTCGTCTTAACAAAATAATTAATATTATCGATCGGTGCCTAGCTTTTTCATTCTGGTCAAGAGGGTGTGGCTGCTAAGAAAGAATCCGTGCTTCCGATCGTGGTGCTCTGCTCTTAATCCGGCCTTATCCAGAGCCATGGAATGGTTCAAGCTTGTAGTGGTGGACAAGCTCCAAATTCTCGAATAGTCGTTCCGGGTACAGTGATGGTCCACCATACCACCTGCCTCAGTCGAACGCAACATTCATGCATGACTTGGCCCTGTTGGAAGGTTTTTAGGTCTTTCTATTTGTTTGCCCTCTACTTTTCGAACCATTCAAACACGTATGACGACTCTTCCGGTTGGTTCTCTCTGCTGTGCGCCGAGACTGCGACCCATGGACTACAGCCAGGTAGGTGAATCTTTTGCTCTCTATCTACTACGTTTTTTTTTTCTGATCACTCGCCGTGTCGCTCAGTGCCTTGTTATCGTGTGCGTTCAAACTTGAAACGCGTCGAGACCACGGAACCAATCGTCCTGAACTGACAACCAATCTAGCTCGTGCGTAGAACGTGGAATGCTACCAGTACCACACCCCCCATCCATATTTATCCTATTATCCACATGCAGTATCCACCACAGAAAACGACTCTTGATCAAGGAGAGCGAAGCCATCATCACCCAAAAGGCACGCGGTCTTCTTCGTAACCCCAAACGATGCGCCGCCGATAAGGGAGGAAGAAAGGAGGGTGCACGGAAGGAAGAGAGGATGATAAGAATGGGATCCGTGGCGGACCCGGCCGAATCGTGCGGGGATCCGACGACAGCGACGGGCCGCGATACGATCGCAGCGCAGCAGCACGGGCTCGGCGCGGCGCCCCGCCCCAAAAATCATGTGCAACGGGCGGGGCCGTCCAAATTTTTCGAGCCAGTGCTCGTGTGGACCACGCGTGGACTACCTGTCTGTCCCGGCTTCCCGCCAGGGGCAAGCGCGGCGGGAACGTGGCCGGCGCGGCGCGGGCGGGCGGGCAGTACAGCCAGCCGAGCCAGGGCATGTGAAGCTCGGCCGCCGCGGCCGGCCGGGATCGGCCACGGATCCGCGTCCGCGTCGCGTCGCTGTCCGGGCGATATTTTTGGGGCCTCACACTCTGGCTGCGGCGCTGCTCGCCGCGCGCATCCTGCCAGTGCTTGGATTTGATGATGGATCATGGATGCGCCTAGAAAATAGAAACCCATGTCCGGACGCGCGCCGCGCGGCCTGGGGAGTCGAGAGACCTGCCGTTTTCACGAGGGGGCGGCGTCCCCTCGCCACCCGGATCGGTTTTCTTTTCTCTGCTGATGAAGCCGAGTCGGTGCGCGCCGCGCGTGCGGTGACAGAGGCAACATCCAGGGTTCTCTCATCGCTTCTCTTCCGTTGGCGAGGAAATAAAAAGCAACAAGGCCTCGTTTAGTTGGCTAAAGTTTTGCAAAATCACTGTCGGAAGCAACATAATTAGTAAATATTATCCAACTACGGGTTCTCTAAACTGTGTAATTAGTTATTTTTTTACGTATATTTAATACCCGTTGATGTGATGGAGAGAGAAATTTGCAAAACTTTTGCAAAACTTTAAACTAAACGTGGCCCAACTCATACAAAACAACCGAAAATTGTAAGAGTGAGTTATGATAGATGATAGAAGAGAGAAGATAATTAATTCTTCTTTTTTAGAAACTATTTTCATTGAAAATGTAGTTTCAATTTCATGTCCATATTAATTGGGTAGTAATAACTATGTAAACCATAGTATATTTTATATGATTGGAACTGCCTTACAATATGCCATAGATGACACGATAATGCACTGGCCACCACCAAGCTTGTATGCAGGATAAGATTGCATCCAAGGTCGGTGTTGGAATAGCTCTAGGTCGGAGGACCTTTGGAATCGCTGTAGTCAGTCTGAGCTCTCATTTTCAACGTTACTGTCAACAATAACGGACCCGCACTTTGGAATGAACAAAGGGTGCGTAGGTCCAGCCGGCGCTATGGATGGATGGATGGATGCCGATCGAGGTATATCCGTTCTTGCAATAGCAGTACGCTATACGTGTGCTGCTTCAATTCTCTGGTAGTACAATAGTTATGCACTTATGCTTCCTGTGAATCAGCCGTCTCTCGAGTTTCGAGAGAGATATAAACCTAGCTACCTGCTGGCAATCCACGTCCACGATATTGGGTCTATACGTGGCAGCAGGTTACTATCTCTCTGTTATTGCTCTATTGTCTCGATCGCACGACGACGACGCCTAGCTTGCTCGATCAAACCTAACATTTGACAAATCGTTGATGGTTTTGGTTGCCAAGTCGTTCTTAGCTTCGTGCCGGAGGACGGACACGGTCAGAGCTATAGTAGCTTCTATTCTTGAACCCTTGCTTAACGGCATGTCTGAATCTACGCGACACCAAGAGAGACGTCGCGGACTTGTTGAGCTCCTTTATTCAGTGAACGAAACAAATACCTATCCAGCAACTTATGGAAAAAAAAATATTGCAACGTACGCAGCTGAAGTCAGAATCCACGCGGTCAAAGGTGGAGACAGCTAATTCTCCCCCCCAAGCGTGTCCGGTTTACCATCACTTCACCAGTTCACCGTATCGTCCTGTTGCTGGCAAGTGGCAGCGGTTTTTCAACAGACGGGCGTCAGGAGAGGAAGGGCAGGCCGATTTCTGTACGATCTTGACTGGCCGTTCCGCAGCCAATGAGCGTATATGGTCATTCACCGGTCGGCAGAGATCGATCAGTTGAGCGATCGAATCGAGTCTCCAGATTTGGGTTGGATTGGATGCAGGTGGGAAGGTGGCGGGCAGCCGACCGGCTGCTGGGAGATGGAGGTTGGAATTGGAACGCACGACGACGCCGCGCAGGTAGCAGGCAGGCTGGGCAGCGCCGCCGTTATGTATGTTATCGCCTGGACGGCTGGATGGCTGGATAAGGAGGGATAGCTATATCTATTTCAGACCATGATTTGGTCATACGGGGTGGTTCGGCAGATTGCAGCCAGATCAAGGTTATTGAATCATGAGTTCGGCAGATTGCAGATTGCTCCTTGTACTTGTTGCTAGTTCATCTTCACTTTCAGGCACCTGTAGGATGGGAAATGTTTTTAATAAGTGAATGAAATTTGGAGTTTTTCTCCAACAGGAACTTCAGAAGTTCAGAGTTGGAGATGATTCGACAGTGTCCAGAAGTTTGGTGGAAAACTCTTGCTCGATAGGGGCTCGCGCTTGCATGGTGTAAGGCCCAATCAGGCCCTGGGTTGCAGCCCATGCTCCTATTGAACTCTAGTTGTTCCTTTATTTTGTTGAACGAATTACTTTCCTATTTTCTCATTTTGTGCCAAAGTGTTTGCGAAGGAGCCAAGAGCCTTTTTTTATGATAAAAATAGTAATAACTATATGTGTACATACAGGTACAAACTTGCTGCAACTGGTTAGGCTATACTCTATTTGTATGGTATTCTCCGTTCGTTGTCTATATGTACTGAAAAACATTGTACTAACTAGAAAATATACCCGTGCGTTGCAACGGAACTCTATGCAGTCATTTAGGGTATGTAAACATTGCGTCACATATTACAATACGACTTGGAATCGAACTATATTACATGGTTGTCTCCAAACAATACCATACAAATTTTTATAACCAAATCAAGATTCCCACCAAATCTAACAGCCTGGCTCTTAGGCTAGAGCAGCACGCCCCCACCCTTCCCACCAAATCTCGAACTCTCTCGCCCACCAACAGTTGAGAGAGGCGGTCGCGGGTACTCCGGTCTCCGCCGGCTCCGGCGGTCTTCCTCGCCTCCGGTGGCCTTCGGCCCCCGAGGAGGTGGTGGAGACCGTCGCGCTCTCGCCGGTCGGAGTAGGTCCTGGTAGTAGTATATCTAGGATTAGTTTTCCAAGGGCGGCGGCGTCGAGACGGCGGCGACGGCGACGCCAAGTTGGAATAAGGTCCTTTCGTGCTTCTCCCCGTCTCGGCGACGTTCTTCTCCGGCGTCGGCGACGAGCACGTGGAGGTAAGGTCCGCTTTGGTCGGATCTTGTGCAGGAGATCGAGCCCGGCGGTGTTTCGTCGCCTTGATGAGGCGGTGGATCCGGCGGATCTGTCTTCAAAGGATGTTGTGGAGGCTACGGTTTTTGTGGAAGGCGGCGAGCGGACCGAGCTCCA
Source organism: Hyparrhenia diplandra (assembly GCA_015847255.1). Lineage (NCBI taxonomy): Eukaryota > Viridiplantae > Streptophyta > Magnoliopsida > Poales > Poaceae > Hyparrhenia > Hyparrhenia diplandra. The sequence continues at coordinate 6,202 of JADLZK010000290.1, read as the reverse complement.
TCTACCTTCGGCGGCAGTCGACGGCGAAGCTTTGGTCCGGGGAGCGAGGGGCTCGGGCGTCCCCCGCCGACGTTCCTCCAAATGAGCTTCTTTCTATTGCGGCTCACACAAAGCCTTAGTGCGAAAGGGGCTCCTCCTCGTTCTAGATCCGGATTTGCTTCCGCCGACGACGGCCGTGGCGGCGCCGACGGCGGCGGGCGCGCGTCGGGGATTTCGGGAGGTTTCGGGCACAGAGCCCGGGGCTTTTTCGTATTTTTGGTTTTTGTTAGGGGCTTTTGTGCAAGATGGGTTGAACAAATGTCCATGTATCCTTGTACGTATCCGTATTTTGTGTCCATGTATGTTTTCCTTATCTGAAATACGATACGTATTATCAAAAAAAAAAAAAACGGGCCTTCAATTGGTTGCGGGACATGTGCATATGTCTTCTTGTAGGCATCTATGGAGTAGCATGGAGCAATGTAGTCATCTAGTTTCTTTGATGCTTTGTAAATGCAACTTATGGCATGGCAGCAAGGTAACCCCGACAACCGCCAATATCCACAAGTGCAAGTGTGCTCCAACATGTTCACTACATGGGGTCCATCCTCTCCATGCCGGGCTGCCGCCGATTGGCAAAACAGCCTTGCCAAACCACTTTAGGGGGTGTTTTGCACCATTCACCAAAGTTTAATGTGCAATATAAACAGTTTCAAAGGTCGTGGTGAAAGTTAGACACGCCAATAGGTCGGGGGCTTAATTAGACTTTTTCCACGCTTGTCGCCGATCCGGCGATCCGGGTTTCATCAAACCCTAGCCGCCACCCGACCATGGCCGGCGTCATCCGGATCCGCCGGGTTGTGGCGGCATTTGATGGACGGTGGCTTCCGCCGCCGGCGTCGCGTCTACCCTCCTCCGCAAGCTCCATCTCACCGGGCAAAGACGGAGGTGCCTTCGCCGCCCGCCGCCCGAGCGCCAACCATGCGTCTCACCGTCGTGGTGGTGTCTCAACTCCGCCTCCGCCCCACGAACAAGACGGCGGCGGTACCCTCGCCGCCCCCAACCCCACCTCCTCCGCCCACCCGCTTTGCGCCCGCGGTTGCTTGCCGCCGCTCGCTCCCGCCGCCGAGCAAGGCGGCGGTACCCCGCGGCCTCGTCACCCCTCCGCCCCCCTCGCATCGACGCCGACCGATTCGGCTTCCTCACCACGCGTTGCCGGGCTCGTAGATGAAGAAGGGGAGTCCATGGTCGTTCTACCTTATCCAAATGTCACCGTGGAGGTTGCTCCAAAGATTTCACAAGACCGGGGCTGCAGGATTCTGGGGAGTGAACCAACCTGGGTCACCCGGTCTACATCTCCCTATCCACAAGGAGTCTAGGTACAGGACTTTCCTCAATTGGATCTTGATTTCCTTGTAGAAATAAGAAGCAACCTGAACTTTTATCTCCCAATCTACGTGCATTGCCGTAATGGTAGATACTCTTGTGTTCGGCCGCACTTTTGTTCTGCTCAGCTCTTCCTTTGTGTTTGCCTTAATAAACCTGAAATGGGAGAACGGATCGGGGAGTTGCATTGGCTTAGGAATGCCCAAGCAAACATATTATTAGAGGGTATAAAGGCGGTAGTTCCTTGAGATATCTAGGTTGTTTTAGACATGTAGATTTTAGCCTTTAGTATGATATAGGATAATAGAAATATGGGATCGATGTGTAAGTTGATTTTGGGATATTCCCTCCAATTATCTCTTATTGGTCATTTTGTTTTTTTTTTGATTTCTGATTTTGCCACTGCTTTTGTTATGCGATGCGCCGCAGGGGAACAACTTAGTCCCATAGATGACTTGTGCGTTGATGGGGCGGTTTCCACCTCAATTTCCAACCGGAAGGATTATCTCCACTTCAATCCAATCATGGCCTCGATTAGACGTTCACGAACTGTGCCACCACAGTTCGTCTTCAGAGCTACAGATGATGAGCTGCTCCTCATGCGATCTCTGCCTGATATACTCAACACCCTTCACCAAAGTGGGTTCTGCTTGTCACCTAGTACTCCACTGACTCTTGATAACATTGGCATATCATCTCAAGGGAGGTTTCGGATTAGACTTGAGCGCATTAAGTTCGTCCCGCTTGTCAACTGTGAAGGAGGGAGCATTAGTTCTGATTTCAAGAACTGTGCAGATGTTTTGGAGGAGCTCCTGAAACTCTCCAATGGATCATCTATCTTGCAACAGCTACAAGAGGACCTTAAAGACTTATTTGGCATCCTGAGAGCTTGCAATGTTATAAATGCTAGACACTTTGCCTCGCACCATGCCAGCTTAATCCCTTTGCGCAGCTTGCCAGCAGTCTTTATGAAGACATACAAAGTGGTTGAGGACCTTTGGCATGAGAATGTGTGGGTGTCAATCACGGTCAACAATGTAGTGCCTTTGGAATATGGCTCCCCGATGATGAACTGGCTTGACATCGCCCATGCCCCAGGGAGTGCTCTGCAGCCATGGGCCAATTACATGAACTATGCAAGGACTAAACAGGGCCTCCTCAGATTTCACCGCAACTGCTTCTGTCATGAGGAGATGTCCTCAATTAATGTCAACCTCCTTCTACACTGCGAGTATCCAGAAGTACTTAGCAGACTGCACGAGGCTTTCTTCAAAGAGAAATTGCTAGATCGATTGAAGCTGGAGGAGAACTTCAATGAGAAGAAGGTTTTCTATGATTAAGGTATGTCTAAGCCTGTGGTGACAAATTTGGTAGTCCGTAGAATGTAATAGATGTCTGTGTGCACTACTTTTGTCTGCGGGCACGATCCGTAGATTGTACTAGATGCTCTCTATCATGAGAAAGTTTCTTTGAATGTAGTCTTAGTACCAGCACACTAATTTTTTGGGGCAAATGTGGCTCATTTGGTTCTGTTTGGATTTCATTGTGAATTTTGTTTGGAATACTATTTAATCTGATTGATTCTAGCGGTCTAGACCTCCTCCGCACGATGCTTGCGCGTGGAGCTGTGACTTCCTCAGCCTTGTCCTCCACCAGTGCCCTCCAAAGGATTTGTCTTCTCCTTGTGCACTGTTATTGAGCAGGGAGACGTTGTGCAGCGACATTGTTGAAACCTTGGTACCAACAGTTTAGAGAGAGTGAGAGGAGATGTTGTAGTTAGAGTTTTGATTGTGCATGTGAGGAGAGGAGAGAGAGCCCCCCTCCATGCCCATGGCACTCTATATATATAAATGGAATGAAGATTTACATGTGACCCCCTGGTGGGGGTCAGTTTTACAATTTACTCTCAATAGCTCTACTTGGGCCTCTTCTAGTGGGCTTGGCCCATAGGCAAATGCCAAGTCCCAACAATAGCCCCCCCCCCCATTTACTAGGTTATGGCACATAACATAGTAGATGTTTACGCTAGAAGAGGCGCAATAGATCTTGGACCTCGGTTGTGAAGGTTTGCCCTTCACATCCACTCATGCATGCCTCGCTAAAAACTCCATCCTAAAAACCCAGTGGGAAAAAAGGGCATGGAGAAAAGAGCACATGCACGACTCTTGTCTTCCATATGTTCCAATTCTTCAAGATTCTAGCTCCAAGTGCCTTCAGCTTTTGGATGACTTCATCGCCAATTTTGAAACCTCCTCCTACTCGACACGTAGGTCTTTCGCTATCTTCTCCAGCTTTTTTCGGTGAGGTCTTCTCTTGGGACGGAGGTCTTCTCCAACTTTTCTTCGTGGATCTTCTCCAACTCTTCTTTACGGATCTTCGCCAACGCTTTACGGATCTCAGTTCTCACAAAATGTTTTAACCAAAATGAATTAAATAATGTTTACCAGCAACTGTATTGTTGAAATCTTCACAAATTGTGGTTCTGATTTATTTATTGTGCTTTCACGACAACGAGCAAAGCAATACCGTATGACTTGGGTTAGGTAATATTGTGGTATCTTCTCTATTTGCAAAGCAATGTCATGACTTGTATATGGCACAACCACCATATACAAACTAATGAAGTATTTTCGGAAGTATGTTTGCTACTGTTAAAATTTGGTGATAAGTAAACTAAAAAACGGAGGTAGTAGGTTGGTTTTTTTAAGCAAGAGCTCGCCTTTTAATTAAGCTAGGAAAGAGAGTTTTATGTACATGTATTTTGTAAGTTTGGCCCAAGTAAGCCGCTGGGGGGAGCCAAACCCGAAAAACAAAAGATTTTACACGCCCCACCAAGAGTGAGCCCTCCTCTTTTGTGCGATGTCCTCTCTCGGTCCTTAAGGTGACTGTAATGTCTCAAATTGTTTGAAAATATTCTCCTATTTGTCTGTTTCCATATATTCCATATGGTGTAGATGACCATTCCGTCGAAGCGCTTCCTTTCATCCTTGGATATCCTTGATTGCACCTCCTCCCACCACGAAACTAAATGTGCCGGGTCACTGGCCGGTAAAACTTGGGATGCATCAAAATGCTCCCACTGCAGGATGTGTTTTTTTATTTATATAGGAGAAAAGGGACAAGAATATAGATTAATTTTGATCCATTATGTGTGATGTCTCAATATATTTGTAGACTAAAGAAATCGTGCAAAAGTTGGAATGTCATCGAACTCTTATCTATAGAGAAAATATATGTTTACAACTCTTTTGGACTATATAAGACAAAGGTGTCTATCCTAAGTTGACCACAAGCATGGTAAGTATAAGCAAAGAATAGAAAACATCGTTGGCGAGGAGCCTGAAAGTCAAGACCCAAATCAAATACCATATCAAATTGTATTTTGAGGAATTCAGTAGGTGGGTTGGGTCCTTTCCGAAGAAAGCTTATACGCTATAAACCAAAGATTTTTTATCCTATACTTACTATGAAATTGACAAAAAAAAAAAAAGAACAAAAGAAATAGAAAACCACACTAATTATGCTCTCGCTTATCAGGAATGCAAAAGTCAAGATCACATCAAATTGTATTTGTGGGTATTCAGCAGGTGAGACAACTCCAAAATATGAATCTAGTGCTTCTATCCCATTATGTGTCTTGATTTGTTTGTGTTATCTCATGTAACTATGAAACTAGATGTGGATAAAGTATCTTACTATTCAGGGATAGACGATGAAATGTGACGACAGTGAGTAGTACTTAAAGTGCTCTATGTTGTGGGGATGAAATGCATGAACAACTCGCAGAACTGCGGTAATGTAGTCACAGCCAGACGAGATGAGGAGTCAATCGATCATGCATTTTTTTCCTTCCTTTGCCCTCCTAAAAAGAGACACATATACTACACGAAACTACATATTGGCTGAGCATTCTTTTGACTTTGCTGATCCACAATCTCACAAGCATTTGTCTTAGCACGACATTGGCTGGTCGGCGAATATAGGCCTTTAGTGAGAGCTGATTGGAAGCCCATGAGACTGATTGCAAGCAGCAGAGTTGGCTCATAGTAAGCATCTGTGATCACTGAAACAAGTACTGTGATCACTGGCTCATAGTAATCATCTAAGAGCGTAGAAGCGACCCGTTCAAAATTTGTCTTAATATTTCTTTTAGTTTTAATATAATGCTTTTATATTTAATTTCATTTTTTCATCTTTGGAAATGTACTACAGTTGTAGTCTCTTGAATTCTTAGCACACTATGATTCAACCTGAAATGACATCTCCCAACTCCCCAGGGTTCAGCAATCTTGTCGCTAACAGTACGAGGCATAACACCCTGAATAAATCAAAATACGTACGTACGTATACCAGCCTTCGTTTTTTTTTTTTTTTTTTTTGATAAGACCAGCCTTCGTTGTTGAAATTGACACATTATAGACTTCATTCATATGAATTCTCAGTACTCCACTGAAACTGTCCACAAGTACAGTTCTTGTTCGGCCAGGCGGAGCTCAAAGGTGACCAGACCACTGGCGTTATCTTAGAAACAGTGGCGGAGCCAGAAATTATACTTAGGGGGCGGCCAAAACCAACATGTAAAAACTAAGTGCAACTCAACTCGTTAGGTTTCTTATGGGGACTGTCCGGTTAATTAGTTCATTGACATCAATATATGCTAGCAATTTTTTATATGTATCCTAGGCATTTTTTCGGTGATAAGTGACATGTAGAAGACGTCTAGGGTGACTTTGTAAGTCTTGCTCACGACTGTTCAAGAACAAACGAGAACAAGAACAAAGTTTTTTTTTTGGTTCTTCTCAATATATTAGCAGCTATTTATCTCAACCCTATAAAA